>VWZF01005177.1:842905-1244120 GCA_013396755.1 Sclerurus mexicanus | reverse complement strand
AAGGGCTGCTCCCCGGAGCATCCCTCGGCCCGCCGCAGCCCGGGCAGGGGCAGCAGGCGGCTGCTCACGCCGCGGCGCCGAGCGCGGGCACCGGCACCCACGCGGCCGCAAGCGCCACCGAGGGCTTTGCTCACCCCGCCNGCTGTGGGTGCTGCCCTGCGCTCCGGGAGTCCCAGCGCCTGGCGCTCGGCCCCGGGCAGAGCGGGCTGGGCGTGCTCGCCGGGGCATGGCCCGGCCGTCCCGGGGGCCGCCGTGTTGGCGCCCTGGGCCACCTGCACTCGTGGTGGTGCGCGGAGTCCCGCCCGCAGCGGCGGCGCCGGGGGTCTGTGACGGGCGAGTGCACTGCTGTCAGGCGGGTACTCCCTGTTGGGTGTTCTTCCACGGAAAACTCACGGGGATCAGCAAACTGGAGAGGATTCCAAACCGGTGCTCTAGGTATCCGTGCGTAAGGGTACCGTGGAGGCGGCTGGGGCAGCTGGATTAATCGGTGGTGCGGCTTAAAAGTCAGGCAGCACCCGCAAACTTCCCAGAAATGTTGACGGTGATTTCAGGAGTTCCATCGCACAGGCGGCATCGCCACTGTGTGCAGAACAGAAGCCGTGGACGATAATGGGAGCTGCCATGCTTTGGGAGGTACCTGCAAGGATGAATTTAAGACTGAATCCAGGACCCTGCTTGGTTCTTGGTACACAGAGTAGTTTGAAGGTGCATCAAGGCCTGGCCACATGGCTAGCATTTTTCCCATAGATACAGTTCAGAAGGCCAGAGTTTCCAGAAAACTTTCGCTATGGACATAAAGGGAATTGCTTTTTCTTCAAGTGGGAAAACTGCAATTCTAAATTGATTTTTTAGCAGGCACAGTTAGACTTTTCAGTACCAACTCACAGATTTTTCTGTAATCATTAATTGTTTTGAAAGCTGTGCTTTCCCTACAAATCCATGATGTGTTTCAAAGAGCAGAGGAGTGAAGGGAAATAGATCAAATCATTTCCAGTACTACAGCTATAGTACTATGGATTAATATATGGTAACAGGGTGATTGTATATTGGCAGGCCAAGTTCACAGTGACAGATACAGTTAGTGCTTCCATTGGTATTTTAAATTATAAACTATTAAAGAAAACACAGAGCAAATAGTGGTTGGGAAAACATCAAACCATGAAGTTTAATTTAACAATTAAGTGAGCAAGAAATTAACTTGACAGCTTACTCTTAACTGCAAATATTTTATCTAATTATTGTAGTATTGTAAAATAAGGAAAGAAGTGGATAGAACCCACATAGAATAAAGGTAGCATTTTTTTTGTCATTTGGATCCAGGCATCAGCATAGGGATTTTTTACCAAAACTTTAAGATACAAAATCTATTGTGTTCTTGAAGAGCGGCATCCCATGCAAGTGACCCACGATGGAGCAGTTTGTCATGAACTCCAGCTTGTGGAAAGAACCCGCGCTGAAGATGTTGGTGGAAGACTCTGTCCTGTGGGAGGTGTCACACACTGCAGTAGGGGAAGAATGTGAGAAGCCCTCCCTCTGAGAAGGCAGGAATAGTGGAGACAAGGTGTGATGAACTGACCACAACCCCCATTAACCCACACCCTGCACTACTGGGAGGGGGAGGTGTAAAATTTGTAAGTGAAGGTGAACTCAGGAGGAAGAAGAAAGGCAGGGGTGAAACGTACTTTAAGATTCAGTTTTATTTCTCATTGTCCTACTCTGATTTGATTAGTAATAAACTAATTTCTCCAAGTGGAATGTATTTTGCCTTTGACAGTAAATGGTGAGTGTTCTCCCCTATCCTTATGTCCAGCCATGAGCCTTTCCTTATATTCTGTCTCCCCTGTCCAACTGAAGACAAGAGTGACAGAGCAGCTTTGGTAGGCAGCTGTTGTCCAGTTAGAGTTAACCTACTACCTATGAAAGCTTAGGGTTCAAATGAATGATGTAAAGTGCTGTAAAATATGGATATTTTCCAGTTATTCAAGAGATACATTGTTTGCTTTTATTTAGAGGTTTAAATCTTCAAACACATTTACCAGAGATCTGCAATTTAACTTACTTCTGGCTCCCGCATTTTCTAGTAAAATGTACCAAATAATGATATTTCTCCACTTCAACCACCTAATGTCATTTATTAATAGCAGATAACTTCCTGTAGTTTAGCATATGACTTTGGAGCACACAACATGTGTATATGTACATGACAAGATAACACAGGAAGCATTCAAAAAAAATATGGTATGCATTGGCCCCCTGAGTTAGAAACATCTACACAGGAAGTTAGAGAGCTGAGTAACATCATACCACACTGAATTAACACAAAAACATCCTTTAACCTTCTTTCACTAAATTCAGAGGTTTTTAACCACAGTTACAAGTTTTTTACAGGCAAAGCAAATGTTAGTGTGCAAAATGAGATTTGTTTCCTAAGCTGAATGCTATTTGTACAGTGGGCAAGCACACAAACACCTAAGAGATTTTGAAGTATTTCTAAAAAGCAGACTGATCTTGCTATTGATTTCTGCCAGACTACCTTTCAGCTCAGTTTGCCATATGTCAAGTGTTTGTTCATACAACTGCTACATGTTACACACCTCTATCCTCTGCCTCAGTGGGAATTTTGTCTCCTTACCAGAACTGAAAGTTTTCTCATTATAGCTTGTAGTTAGCCAGTGTACTTGATTAATACAATACCAAAAAAGAAAAAAAAAAGTCATTTCTGCTAGGGGTCCCTAAGAAAAAGCTGGATAGCTGCTTTTACTCTATGCAGAATGGGCCAACTCATATAATAGGATCCAGTCAAAGTCTAGCTAGTAAAGGTTTTTTTAATGGGAAGAAAAAAGAAAAAAATTTGTAAATAACTTTCCCAGTATATACTTATTCTTTTAGCACAACTACTAGAAAGCAGAGAACTGCAGCTTGAAACAGCTCACCCTGATCTAGGCATATATCATCACATCCCACAGGAGTCAGGTGCCATCAGTAAAGGCATCTGTAAGCATTTGCTAGAAGACTACATTAACAAGATGTACTTGCTCACATACTTTATATATCAATGTAATAATGCATTGGAGAGTTCCAGAGCAGCCTAGATCTGATATAGAGCTCAATAAGTTCCTGCTTTTTTGCAAGGTGTTGTAGTGGCTTGGATCTTCAGAGCTGTGTTCTGATCAAAGGGTCTTCATCCGTCTTCAAGTATTTTCCATTTGCACGCTCCTTGAGCGCCCAGTCATGGAGGAGACTGTAATCATAGTGCTCCTCATCCACTTGTTTTAGAAAGGCCAGTCCAGAAATAGCTTGCCACTCTCTGAGAGATGGGATACGAATTTCCTTTACGTTTTCACTTCCTGGGACAAAGCCAAAGAACTTCCTTACATGCTGCATGGCATAGAGCCTTGAGTGCTGCTCTGTCGCCTCATCAAAGAGCACCTGCTCATTGTGGACATAGCTGCTCCAGTATCTGAAATGTAGAAAGCTGAGTGGGGAAAAACAGCTTGCCAGGCAGTAGGACAGGAAGACAGTGATGACTACCACAGCAATCAGAAGCCAGCCAGCCACCTTACAAAGAAAAAGAAAAGAATTGTTACAGCTGCAAATACTCACTAACCCTTTACTTGCTTTTCCTAAATAATAATAATGTTAGAAAGGTATAAGCCTGGAAAGAGTCTGTTGCCACCAAGCACAGTCTGTGGCTACTGGAGGCAGCTATATTGTAAAGTCATTTGTTGTTCCTGTCAATTTTAAGAAAGTTCTGTTGTATAATTTTATTTCTTTCACAGCTGTTTTTGTTAGAAGAGAAGCCATCTAACTTCTAGACTATATTAACTTATAGCCTGTTTAAAACCGACTTTCCCTGAAGCGACAACTTAATGTTCCCCCAGTATGTAAACTTTTAGGATTGAGTCTGATCTGAAAACCAAGATTTTACATTGGTTCCCAGAGAGCTGTCACAGCCCAGGTCCCTTAGCCACCACACATTTCTTAGGCATTAAAGAAGAAACTTCATGCCCTCCTTTGCTCTTTAACTTTCATTTGTCTTACTTGATAGTACTTTTCAGGATACTGCACAGGGAAGAATATATCCTCTCATAGCAGGTAGCAAATGGGACAACCAGACATAGTAATTTATGTACCTAAAATTCAGTTCCACTTCAAAGAAAAAAAAACAGGCTTCAGAACACACAGATTTTGCACTCAAGACAGAAGACACCAATATTGTTCTAACACTCTGCCTGCTGAATTAACTCTGCCTCTCCTCATTAGGTTCACAGGCAACAGAAGCAACATGAGTTACTCACATGTGACTGATATCGGAGTAGGAGAATCACTTCATCTCTTGCCCGGGTCATCTCTGGTGGAACTAACTGACTGCATGGAAACGTTGCCAATATCCTTCTGCGTTCACTCTCACTAACATTAGGATTAGCTCCATAATAATACACAGGGACATACTCGCTCACAGCACAGACATAGTATGAGCCATTTATCAGAGTGACTGCTAGCCACGTTACTGGAGCAACCAGTGCTCTCCCAGTGATGCTGCACAAGACAAAGCAGATCAGTTTGCAGTTCAGTAACCGGTTTGATGTAGTCACCTTCTCAAAATGAGATCTCCTGCCTGTAACCAGCCTCCAAGTCTGGTTATTCAGGGCATAGCCAACAATCAGAAGAATCAGTGCAGGAACTCCTAGGAAAGCCAGCCCATAAATAAGGTTCTGTCCAACATGACAGGGACAGCTGAATGTGAAAAAAGAGAAAAGCTGCTGCCCACCAATTGTCAATATTGCAATTATAGCATTAGCAATAACAACTTCTTTGCCTTTTAGAAAAGTTAACCACTTTGGAAGGAAAGTCATTTTAGATCTTACTCTTTACCAGATTATTTTAAGTCCACACCAGCTTTTAGTTATATTTAACTAATGTTAATGGCAGACCATAACAAACTCCAACAGCTTAAAAAAATACCACCAAACACAGCACTAAAAAACCCCTGCTACTCCTTCTCCTCCCACTAATTTTCAGTAGCTTGCTTGCTAGCTTTAAATATGCTTGCAGGCATCCACAGATGTGTTTTAATTGATTGAGTAATTTATCTCAGCAGTTCTGGAACAGTGAGCTTCTAGGCTGTTGTGAGCTCTGCCAGCCCCTTGCTAATTGAAACTAACAATAAACTCCCCCTACCTTTTGGATGACATGCAGTGCTATCAAACTGATGACTAACCTCTCAGGGTTAATTAACAAGCTGTTTGCTAACCAACAGTAATTAGCAGAAACATGGCATGAGACTAGGACATATACAAAAAAACCAGAAAAGAAAAGAAAAGAAAAGAAAAGAAAAGAAAAGAAAAGAAAAGAAAAGAAAAGAAAAGAAAAGAAAAGAAAAGAAAAGAAAAGAAAAGAAAAGAAAAGACCTTTAAGCTGTTCTCCATAAAAGAACAATCAAAGAATCAAACAGAGATTTGGCAAGTGGACCAATTATGAAAAAATGAAGGATTTAAAATGCTTCAACTTTAAAATAAACCCATAAAATATTCCAGAAGTGGCATAATGTTTAGAATGCCAGTGCTATTTCTATTTAACAGCAGTTCTAGGGCATTTTGCTCTCCAAACGGGAGATGTAGTTATCTGCTGAACCACGACGATTTAGTGTTTCACCTGTAGGTGGCAAGAGGCTGGCATTTCTCTTTTCCTGACAGTGCTGAAGGTTTCCTTTGGAAAGTTGTTTTTTTGGGGTTTTTTGGTAGTGTATAATCCCCTATTCACTTCACACAGTGTCAAGCCAGCTGGCATTTATGTAACATGCTTGTGATTACAAGTTTTAAGATTTTCTGTAAGTACAGTCAGTCCCATTCCATGGGCAGAGATAGATAGAAATTTTTCAATTAAGCATTTCCAGAGCTGGTTTCTGGATATTGAGATATATGGTCTTAAGCAGAAGCCTGAAAAATTTAGAACATTTCCCTCCTGGTGATTTTGTCTGGATTGCAATTTTTATATGAACGTACTATCCAGTAATTCTATACATTGCATAACCTAGGCTGATCTGAATATGAAAATACTTGTGTTTCAGTACTGCGAAGTCTAACTGTCTGTAATACAAACATTTTCACCTGGAACAGAAAACAAAATTTAGCCAGAAAATCTGTGGGGAAAATTGTCTTCCCAGTACAGATGTCTGTCTCCAGCACGTGTGGATTTCCTTACATGAAATAATCATGTCTGTCTGCATGGCCTCTTCCCTGCCCTTGCAGCGAGGGTTGCTGATAATAAGTTTCATCTCAAACAGTGGTTTTGGCACCCCTGGTATCCGCTTGGGTGATAGAGACACTCTCTCAGCTGTTATACATGTGGATGGCATGTTATACATGTCTTGTCTGTTCACTAGGCAAGACCTTGTTCCTCCAGTGCTCTGTTAGGGTGGACACCTGCTTGTCTCATCCCCACTCACCATCTCTAAAAGAGGTCCTTGCTGGTAACTGGCTTTCAGACTATGGGACACCATTACACAGAATTAAAAGCAATAGA
The DNA here is from genome assembly GCA_013396755.1 of Sclerurus mexicanus. Taxonomy (NCBI): domain Eukaryota; kingdom Metazoa; phylum Chordata; class Aves; order Passeriformes; family Furnariidae; genus Sclerurus; species Sclerurus mexicanus. The sequence continues at coordinate 1,237,595 of VWZF01005177.1, read as the reverse complement.
GAAACATGATGAAACATCCAGCAGCACTTTGCCACAGCTTTTCTGGAGCTTGTTGTTTGCTTCTTAGTTGTTTCAACAGAGCAGAAGCACAACAAAATCACAGTACTGTCTGAACATTGACATTTTGAACCTTCATTTTCTTTCAGTATCAGAGGATTTTCAATTTTTTATTTTTTTTTATACTAGTGGCATTATATTTTGGAAAAAAAAAAAAGTCAGTGAAAGCCCATCAGGCTATTACAGAATTATTTTGAAGTTTTCCATTATGCCTCAATTAATTTTAAAATCTCTGATATTTTTTGAGTTTTCTTTGTGAATCCTTGTCTTATTTTGTTTATAAAGGAGGAAGGCTTTCCCAAGCATCACTTGTTTACTCAAGAAACACATTAGATGTGAAACTTAAGTGGTGTACAGCACTGAAATATTCAGTCAGCCTAAGGCTGTTGAGTGAGGCAATTTATACAATCAATACAACAACTTTGTACTTCTGCATCTTCACTTCTTTGGCATTTGCTTTCACGCTCTGCCATAAATGATTCTGCTGGGTCATCCTATTATGGAACAAATTATAGGGCTGGATCCAGTTAAGAGCTTGGGTGACACATCAAGCTTTTAAGTACTTATCTTTGCAGAGAAACCCAGAGTCCTGGGGTAGACATTCAGGCTCTTTATCTGATACCCAGGAAGAGTTAAAACTGAATGTGATCTAAAATACCACTACCTGAGGTGACAGTCAAGTGGCCTCTGAGGCAAAAAAATGTTTATAGCTGACATCTGAGGCAAATAGGATACATGAGCAAACCTTAGCTATGGTTTCGCTTATCATATTTCAGGGCTCTGTCAGCTTGAACTCACTGCCAGTAACCTCATTTATGAGAAAAATTGATGTTCTCTTTTTAAGCACTGAAAATGGTTTGTGGTTTTTTTTTTTTAAACATGGTTATTGGATGACATATTACACCTTCCTATCCTCCCATACACAGCAGTTTTTATTTCTTGTTTACCTTTTATTGAAATAAAACAACCATGGCAAAAGGGAGAGATTGGTTTCAGCCCCCTTCTCCATCTGATCTACTAAAAAAAAAACAAACTCACTCACTCACTCACTCAACTCACTCATCTCTTTCTTCCAAAATCTCAGTTAGTGTTAGTAATGTGATGTGACTGTGGTGCTAGTAAGCTGTATTTTCCAGTTTTCCCATTCTACCAGTTGCACTTAGTTTCCCCACAGAGAGGATTTTGATATTTATTGGATCAGAAAAAGATTAGGATTTTGTTATCTAATGGCCAGGAATAGAGAGAGAGAAAGATGGAAGTGTTCATCTATTTTCCATCTGAAAGTTTCTTCCTGTGAAGTTTGGAGGAGGAGAAGTCTGAACCCTGGTCTCTCTGGTCCTGTGCACGTATTTTCATCACTGAGTTAGCAGTCAAAAGGCTGGTGTTCTGTGCCTCCTCTAGCTTCATTTTGAGTTCTCTTTTGGATGGATGTCAAGCCTGCCTGTGCATGTTAAGAAAGTATGCTATGAAAGTGCTTGCATGACAGATTTCTTGTGAGAGCTGAGAGGAGCACTGCCCATGTCCTGTGTTCTACCAAGTCTCAGGTGGGATTCAGGCTGCCATGGTCTCTTTGGCCTGGTTAAGGGAGAAGGTCCTCTCACCTTAACCAGGATAAGGACTGATGAGAAAAATAATAAGCTTTATGATAAGGCAAGAATAGAAGCCTGTTAATGATCTTTTTAGCTTATATATTTTGCTGTGCTTTATTTTTATGAGGTTTCAGGTGCCTGCAGAGAGTTTCAGCAGAAAGCAGGCACTAAAATCCCAAAGCACCCTTTTGAACACAGTGTAATCTAACCACAGAAGTTTCACCAGGTCACAATGAAAATGCTTCTACAGGCAAGGTGTCAGCCTTGCTTTACTCAGAAACATAGACAAAGCAGCAACCAAACTGAGATTTGAATGTAAAAACTCAGGTGTGAATGTACATGTATACATGTGTGTGTGTATGTATTTTTCAAAGAACGATGTGTCCTTACCATGCATTGCACCATCTGGTCCACAGCGTTCCTTCGTTATTATGGTTTTAATAATGCAGACTGAAATAATTCATCCATATGTTCAGAACCATATAAATAAAGTGGTGTTCATTTATGGGTAGACTTAATTGTTTTGTGATGGGTTCACTGCAAGTAAATTATGCTAATGATAATCTTTTACAGTTGCTTTTTAAAATGCAATACAGTACACTTTCTTCTGGAATATGGGATGACTTGCAATGTGAGAGATATTTGATGCTTTTTGCCAGCTGCAGACAATTGGAGAAATCAACCAATCAGACTCAGTTTAGAAATGCAAGTAACTATCTAGAGAATTGTAATGTCTGGCTTTTAAAATTTATTTAAATTTAGATGTGGGAAGTACTTACAATAGTTTCACTGATAAAATGGAGTAGGATTTTACAGGCTCAGAAAAGGACCTGCAAAAAAAAAAAAAAAAGAAAAAGGAAGAAAATTATTATATTGTAAATGATTGTCAACACCAGTTCATGCTGGGTAAAATAAAGGATGCTAGGATTAAGTTTACAGAAAAAGCTGAAAATTATTTTATCTGTCATGTTTTTTGTTGTTGAATTGTGTCATGACCTTAAACTACCATTTTTACCATTTTTAATGTAAACTAATCTTCCTTATCCCAAATGAATCACATATGAATGCTTTCTGTGTATCTGGAGTAGTAAATATCTGTATTTTTACTCTAACACTGAATCTATTAATTAATAGAAATTTCGTAACAGCATGACATTCAGACGAGGCCATATATTTTTCCTTCTTTCCTGAGGGGTCTCAGTGGGACTATATGTGCAAGTAAGTCCTATAAGGAATGACTGCTATGTGATTAATTTCTAAATTCACCAGTAACCATAGTAAAAATTCATTGCAAATCTAAGCTAACCACATAGGGCAAATTTACTACAGGGGAAAACAGGCAAAGTAAGCCTGAATGTTCACAGCAAGGATAGTTACAAATAGGTATTTACAAACAAGTTAAGAATAACAGGACACCCCTTAGGAACATTGTTAATGAAAATGCCATTTGCACAAGCTGGTAGCTGTAGCAGGTACAGAGTTTATTCCTTTGGGAAGGTGGAAGTTCTCTAGATCTGTCCTACCAGCAGTACCTTATAACCCACACTGACCTTGCTTAGGTAGACATCAACTCACCAGACTAAAGCAGTCAGAGCTGACAGAAGACTATAGCTCCTTTAAGTTGAAAACGATCAATTTTTAATTACCATCTGCAGCAGTATCTTGCAATTGTGTTTTTATTCTTCAGGGAGAAACCTTTTGTTAGCTCTCCAAACACCAAAGTCTGATAGAAACAAGAGAATTAATTTGCTGTCTTAAAACCTGTGATTGTCTTGGGGCTGTCTGATTTGATTTTCCATGGATGTTTGCTGGACAAACATCTTATGGACAAAGCGATTATTTATGTTGTGGACAGGGGTAGATCTGTTGCCAGTCAAATTCCTCCCAAAGGGCTCATAGAGGAGGAGGAGCATCAGGAGCATTACAGACTGCAGTAAACACATTTCACGCAAAAGGCAGAAGAGCAGAGAGGAGAAAACTTCAGAGGAAAGAAAGAGAAAATACCGTGGTTGAGAGACAGCTATGCTGCTTGAGGAAGAGAAGGCATAAACTGACAATCAAATACATTGGGAGTTACACAAGCAACATGTCTCGGTCACCAGGAAGAAAGCAGGAGAACAACAAAATAGTAAGATGTTTTTGTAGTATGCGATTAGAATGGTGCATGGAGTAAATAGGCTATTATTGTATTGATGTACATGATGCAGTCATATTTCTGAACAGTCTGAAAATAGTGAAAGGATGGGGATGAGTCTGCCAGTAAAGAGTAGAGGTGCTGGCAGCATTCATGGCTACTATCTCTGGTGCTGAGATTCTGAACAAGCTTAGAAAAGAGTGGCACAAAATTTTATGAGGCTGCAATCTGTTCAGAAACAGAGCTTGAAGTGCTTTGAGTGATTTATGGTCAAAGATAGAAATGCTAGGTAAATTTATTTGCCTCCTTGGTTAGATAGTTCTGAAGTGAAACACAGAGAGAAGGAGATCTCTGTTCTGTGCTTGAATGGTTCAATTCCACACAAATGTTTCTTCAGGAAAGCCTTGAGGCTCTCTGTATGGTGACTGGCGATTTTTAACAGGAGGTTGGGCAGTGGAGAAGGTCCAGAAAGCTTTAAGACAATGTTGTGTCAATTTCTGAAAAGGGTTCAGAGGTCTCCACTGAAAAAAGAACTGGAAAAATTGAATATAATTAAGGTCAATAATAATATATTTTAGGTATGTAAGTGTATGGAAAAAAAGTATTTCAATGGATGGCAAGAGTGGCTGATAAACATGATTATGCTGATGTAATATGCTTGAGTTTCTCTAAGGTATTCTTATTACAACACAGACTTTTTGCAGAACAATAATAACAGAACAATACAGAACCTGTATGACATCTGTTTATTCCCTTAGGAACTTGTTAATGAGAATTTGGCCAAGTGTGCAATTTTATTGTAAACAGAAGTTATCACCAAGGTGGATTTAGGAAATGGTTCCGTATTAAAATCCAAGCTTTTGATGTGAAGGGAACAGGAAGACATCTTTTCACCAAGCTGTTCTTCCTTTGCTCATGTGGTTTGTTCTATTGTTTTCATTGTTACTCACTATTTTTTCCACAGGCTGTAAACAAAAATCACTTCTATCTGACCACAAGCCACAGGGCTGTAGTACTTCCTTTAATTAATCCCTGTCTGAGAAGTTTAATGAGAGTCAATCTAGTTTCTCACCTAAAGGCCACCTAAAAGCTGCTACTCCTACTAAATACAGTGAGTTCTGCAGAGCATGGATGTGATCTGGCAGGGCAGGGAAGGAAGAAAACTTTCCTCCAGACTGGTGCATAGCTGAAGATCCCAGACTAGCCCTTGAGACAGGATCTGTGCAAAGTTAGGCCTCTGACATGTTCAGTTGCTCTCCCTGCTCCTTGGGCAAGTGGCTGCAATCCTCACCTATGCCCTTCATCTTCTTGTTATTCTTTACACTTGTGCTGAATTGTAGTATTTTTTCATTATTGTGAGTTAAATTTTTTTTATATATTTTTTAGTTTTTTTGACAAAACTGCTGATGATTTGAATCAGATGAACCCTACCTTTGTGAACTGTTGTTCCTATTGCAAAAGAATTAATAGCTTATTGGCTCTATTATTCTTCCTGCAACTAAATGTTTGTAAATATTCTTTGATGGCATTTGGCAGCATATATCAATCCAGCATACATACATGTAGTTATAGGATGCAAGAATGCACTTGATGAAAGTAACTAAAATATCCCAAGAAATGGTATTTCTGACAAGGAAAATCCCTCTACAGACTCAAGTAACAATCAGTTTAAGTTCTGTCACACTTGAATTGTGGATTTCAGTGATAATACATCCATGGACAAATGTTTCTTTATTAATGTAAATGTTATTTTTGCTTGCTTTTAATACAGTAGCAGCTCAAAACCATGGAAAAGATTAATTCCGGTTTGCTTCATTTTTGATTTTCATATTTTCTGGCAGAGCAGAGAACTTTTTGTACTCACATACGGGGCTTTGGTAGCCCAACTGTGCAAGGACTATGAAAAAGATGAAGATGTCAACACCTGTTTAGATAGAATGTAAGTACTACTTTAAATGTTCAGCTTTATCCATAATGTTATTTGTCCACCTATATATTACCTTTCAGCTTTCTATTTGTTATCTTACAAGTTCCACCGTTCTGTCTAGGGTTACAGAGATGACAGGGATGTGGTCTGATATTCTGTCAATAGAAACAATGCTAATTTGTCGATTAAGATAAAAAATACACCTTTGAATTCTCTGCAGAATAGTGTCAGGATTGTTTCCATAGCTTACACTCGTTCCTTGCTAATCCTTTTGTTATGCCAATTAATAATATAAATGTCTAAATTTCATCTCCTATACCCATTTATTAATTTCAACTTCCCCTCTCATCGGGTTAGGGGCAGATGGACCTCTCATGTTTAAAAGACTATACAGCAATGAATGAGATAGCACAAAAGGTCAACAAAAATGGATTTTTACATGGATAACCTCTTTGGAAAACACAGATCCTATGTTTACAAGATTCTGTCATCCTGACTAAGATTATTAGGCATTACTACCATAAAAATAATGATATAATGGAAAATAAGCAAGAAACAATTTTTGAGCTGCTTAACAAGCAGATATACTAAGATCTTTGACAGAACAGTAAGACTTATGTTTTTAAGCAGAATGGACATGCAAAATGGATTTACAACAATCACAGTGGACAAAATAACTGACTACTTTACTATTAACCTGAAAGTTTGCAAATGAGCTGTAGTCCAATAACTGTCCATAAGAGTGAGTTAAAAAAAATGATTGTTTGGAAAAAAGTAATTTATTACAAACTTAGAAGGGACAACGTCCCTCAGATATTTATTTTATATTCATCTCTCCTTCAACTCTGATGTAAATCATACATTTAAAAAATTCACACTTCTGGAAGATGTGGAGACAGATTTTGCTCGTTATGTTTTCATTACTATAGCTGTTTCTATTAAATCCTTTTGTTTTGAGGAAGACTTGTTAGTATAATGACAGGTTTAATTAAAACAATATGTCTGTTGTTTACTTCTGTGATTATGAAAATAGCCCAGATTCATGAATAAAATTTATAGATTAGCAGACCTTGACAAGCAGGGTCAGTATTCTTATCTGTCTCTCCCACTCTCTGTATATATACAGTCCATAGTGAGAAGGGTGTTTTTCACTGTACAGTTTCCAAACAGCTGCTTGTCAATTTGTTATTAATTTGACTTTGCAAATCCAAGGTATAAAAGTTGAAAAGTATCTAACTAGTCTTGTACATCACCAATACATACCTTGCTAAATGCAGATGACATATTTGCCAGTGTTATTGATACTTAGGCAATAGATAAATATTTCATTGTCTCTAGATGCATGACCTACTGCAATTTTAAACTTCATGCTGCCAAAACCACTTTGTGGTCATCACATTAGACATCAGATCACTTTTTGGCTTCTTGACAAAGATGTGGTACATAAGCCGGTAAGAAACTCCATGGAGTTCAGGCTGCTTCACTGAGGGTGCGGGGCCTCTGACAAACAGGCAGAGACTGCCAGCATCCACAGAAATGGAAATGAAAAATTCCCTAAATGCATTTCTGAGTTGAGTATGCATTTTTTTCATAACATTTGTGTCAATCTCTTTCCTCTTTTCAGAAACTGCTTGGGGACACAGCTGTTTTGCACACTATGAAGTTACTGACCTTTGTTAATATGTGAGAGCTCAGAATGAATATTTGTTTTATAAAAAAATCCATTATTTTTCATCCTTTTTAATTTTTTTTTTGAAATTGTAGTATATTAAATACAAAATGAAGGTGGTGGTGTACTGAAACTCCCGTGTTAACTGGGAACTTTCAGATTTTTTTCTGCAACTAGCTAGAGGAAGGGAGAGAACATGCTAGAAAAACAGACAAAGAGGGAACTGTGGAGGAAGTGAAAAATGAGGTGAAGAGATAAGAGGAGAAAGTGAAAGTGATCAGGTGTGAGCCCATTTCCTGTGGGTTTACCTGGCACCTGAATGCTGCAATGAAGGTGCCCAGAATTTGCTGAACTTACCAGCCCAGAGGAGGATGCTGTGACCTGAAGAGATAGTTGCTTTGTTCTCCTTGACAGACAGGTGAGAAGAACTCTGGCGACCCCAGAGGAGTGGTGGAAAGTCTGTCCTGTGTTATCCTATCCTCTTTTTAGTGACAAAGCAGTATTAATCAGGTGTATTGTTTGTATGTTATTTATATATTAAATTTGTATATCTAATATTTATTCATACATGTAAACGTATGTGTATATATATAGACAATATATAGACAATTTATATCATCCTTGCCAGGAGTATCATGCTTAAAGAAGTATGATTCCTTAAATGACTACATGAACAGCAATCCAACTGTGGTGCAAAATGTGGTAGAAAAAAGAATGTAGACCAGCAAAATCTGTTGTCATACAAGGCCACTCAATAAGGAACATGCAGCTGTTTTTCTGAGAAAGCACAAGAAACACATCAAGGAGACGGTAGGTGGAAAGAGACTCCCCATTTTGAACATTAACTTTCTTTGTTTCCTCCCTAGGGGATACGGCATTGGCATAAGGCTGATTGATGACTTTTTAGCTCGTTCAGGTATTAAAAAATGCCGCAGTTATTCTGAAACTGCAGACATGATTGCTCAGGTAAATAAGATTTACATTTTCTAGAGCTTCATAAGATTCAGTGGGCTTAGCATTTTCCTTCTCTATCAGCTTACTCCAGAACAGTTACCTACATTTGCTGTTGTATCGTGATTGTCTAAATCAAAAAACAGTCCACAATTATATCCAGGCTTCCACTGGATGAAATACAGCCTTTTCCTTAACTGCAACTCCATAACACAAAATTGGATGCCACCTGTGAGAGGCTGCCAGCCCCTGACCTAAAGTGACCATAAAGTCAACTGCTAAGCTGAAATGAAAATTCTTCTATTTCTAGCAGCCAATGAGGCATTTTGCCATTAGAATAAAAAAGGTGGGGTTTTGTTTTGTTTGTTGCAGCTTACACTGATTTCTTCTACTCTTTCTAGAGAATGCAACAAACAACAGAAAATGATCCAGTTTCAACAAACTTCAAATCATATATTCCCTCACATTTTTCTCTTCCTAGGAGCATAAGCCTTAACCGTCTCTTAAGATCTCATCATCTTAAGATCTCATACAGATTTTAAGGTTCAATATTCTTACTTCTGCCATTTGACTCTCCTCATCATCTTCGTAATTATCTTAGATTTTTTTTTACTATAAAATGGTAGTATTAAGAATAAGCTGCACCATTTTTTTCAAAAAGAAAATCTCAATGGTAGTAAAGAAGGCCTGTAAGAAAGGAAAATGAGAGGAACATTCTCCTGACTACCCACAAATCTAATAATAAAATCAAAAAGATAAAATCAGAGTGTGTACTTTCACCTTCTTTGATGGAAATTTCCTTTTTATGGAGTAATTGTTCACACTTCTGTCAGACAAGAAAGATCTAGGAGGAAACTTAGTGGCAATACATGGGTTTCTAAAGAGGTACTTTTACCCCCACGGACAAGTCAGAATTCCTGGGGAAGCTCAAAGAGAAATTCATAAGACATCCAGCCCCTTTAGATTGCTGAGTCACTGTAAAGGAGGTGGTAGTTCACAGATACTGAGTTAGTTCAGACTAATACCTGCTGAGGTGATAGTGAAGATAGTGAATGATCCATTTTGCCCTGTATGGTTTCCACCTATGAAGTGTTGCCAATGAAGATATATCTGACCTTTCCCAATGGCAAAAAAATAACCACACTTTAAAACAAAGAAGTTTGCAACATAATCATTTATTCTAAGAGGAGAGATTGGGGCATCGGTTAATTGAACTGAGATTTATTTCCATTGGCTCATTTTAGGAGACAAAAGTATGCCTGACATACTTTTTGATTGCTTGAGAATTACCAGCAGCATCAGCTAAATGTAAGCATTATGTTTAACTGCTGATGACAGAACTGGGAAGCAGCAGGCTTTGTGTACAGTGAACTAAGGCACCAGTATGTGCTAGTTATACAGGAGTATCTTAGCTCCAAGTGCATGTGGATATTACCAGATGATGTGTGATCCTGCTCACATTAACTGTATCTGAAATACCTAGGTTACCTTTGACTCCAGTGGAGGGACAGAAGTTACATTATTTTTCCAAAATGCTTATTACAGAGGAACTGATGGCTGTCACAGAAATGGGGAAAGAAACTCTTTTTTCCTGTTGCTGGCATGGCTATAAGGTGTACACATGCAAAACACACACATACACCTTATCTGCCAAAGTTGAAAGGAGAAGATGACAGTACTTAGCTCATAAAGAATGGAAACTGAATTTCAACTTTAGTAAAGTCTATTTTGGAGTCTCAAATCAGGATGATATATAACAAAGGTCCTCCTGTGGAGCAGCTGAATGAAACCCATGACACAAACAGCATTTCAATCACTGTTTTAAAATACACTGTCTTGTTAAAAGAATGATAGCAGGCTGCAAAATCACATTTTTGTTCATTTTTACATTCTACTTCAGGTGGTATTGGTGCTTTATTTTTATGTATGTGCCAGATACCTGGTTTTCTCTGTCTTATTTCTCACGGTTCCCGTATTTTCAAATGCTTTATTACACCATTGGTTGGTTGAACCACCATTCTTAAGTACAGGGGATTCAACAGCAAAATACAGTGAGAAATTAATGATCAGAGTAAGGAAAAAGACATTATTTCTCTGCAGTTTGTACTTCAAAAGATACGAACAGAAATAAAAGATTAGTTGGAATGATTGGAACAAACTTTAAGGCATACACAGTTTCTTGAAGACACTATTTTTAGCAAACTAAAAGAGGAGTTCTATGGTAGGAGTATAGCATTTCTGAGGCAAAATGTGATCTGGAAAACATTTTCACATTTCTTTGGCAAAACATTTTTAAAATACTCTTCAAGCACATTTGTCTGAGGCACAAACCAACAAAACACATGTAGAGAGACCCAGCAAGTAACTGCAAATATGCTGTTTAATTTTTTTGGTTCAGAAACACACAGCTGTTTATTCTTTAACTCTTTAAAGAGCTCTTTAACTCTTCAGCAGTAGGTTCTCAGCCAGGAGAAAGTATATAAATACTTAGCTGTACTAAGTCTTCTGAGGTATAAATCTGTTTGATGATGAGTAAAACCAGTTCAAAGTTACAGTAATCAAGACAGTTAAGCAGTTCAAGTAGTTTGAGCCAAAAGTACTGTAAACATGGCTGTTATCCAGCAGTCTTTTGGAAAACAAAGGAAAAGTCTATAAGGTCAGGCTGTGGGTGTTCCCTGAGGAAATGGAGAGAGATGAAGCAAAGAAAAAAACCATAAAGTGAGGACTACAAAGCCACCTTCTCATATTAAGAAATAAAAGTGGAGGAAGGGTACACCCAAGGCAGGGACTGAAGGGCTTAAAACTTCAACTACTTGTTCCGACTGCAAAGCCTGGGATTTACTCCTGCCTTGTACAGCACAGGAGAAAGGCCAACAAGTTTTGATGATGAGCCAAAGTGAGCCTTTCTACGCTGAGTTCCCATGGTGCTCACTTCTCCTGTTGGTCTTGTGACTTGGCATAGTTACAGTTGGGACTGAATAAAAAAAAGATAAAACAGGCCATGTAAAAGTGAGCTTGCTGCTCACTGGCAAATTGGGGTAAGAAAATGGAAACCAATTGAGACATGGCATTAAAAACAAAGCTCAGCAGAAGAAGTAATGTCCAAGACTGCATTCGGAATTCAGATCTGAGTATAACTGAGTATATACTTTTGAAATAAGGGTGACATTTTTGCTCTATAATCCTACGAAGCCAAATTTTTACTTCAGTTCCTCCTCACAGGACCTTGACATTATTGATCTGATCAAACAAGATGCAAAAAATATACAGCTTCTGGTTTTAGACCTAATCCTAAAGTTACTTTCTCCAGCACCAGGAGGTGTTTGTGTGTGCCGGAGGTGGAAGTGGCAAGACCACATCCTCAGGTCCACAGTGAGCTAGTGCTGGCTCACAGCCTCCATTGCTGCTTTAAACAGTGCTGTGCCTAAGGGTATATCTGTTGCTGAAAAGCAGTGGCTGCAGAGATGGGCTTTATTGGGGATGCTCAGTATGCCATGAATGCAGCAAACCTACATCTCTGCAGCTCTTTGAAGAGAGATCCCTGGGGACAAGGAATGGGGTAATCCAATCATGTCACCCCCAAGCCCAGAGCTGTAGGACAAGAGATGAGATTCCCCTTAACAGGGAAGGTGCTGCCACACAAGGTCCCTATATATTGACACGTGGCCAGTTTGAAAGTCTGAGAAGCTAGGAGAATTTACAAAGTCGGTAAATGTTGGTTTTCAGACCTCAGCAGTGAGAGAGAAATGCATATACAGCAGGTTGGTGTGGTAAGTGGTAGACAGTAAACTGAAAAATGAAGTGCTGCACTGTAAAGAATTAAAAGAACTTTGTAAGAAAAGTTTAGACTCAGCAACAGATATCGAGACCTTTAAAGCAACTTGCCTTACCAAACACTGACTGGAAAAATACTAAGAATGAAAAGCATGCCAATAGAAATACTATTTTGGCTGCTTTTCTCTTCTAAGCAGATTAATCCTGGTCCTTCATTAATCTTGTTATGATACCATCTGAAATTATGGTTTTCATACTTTTAACAGTCTATACTTACTTTCTTTCATTATTTAGGCAGACAATGTTTTGTAGTGAAAAGACCCCAGTAATATGTTAAGGGGCTGATAAGGTAGTGGCTTCCTAAATATTTCAGTATTTCTAGACTGTGTTTGAACACCATCAAAATGTTAAGGAATTTTATTCTTGATGCTTGAGAGAGATGGAATGCCGATTGAGACTCTGAAAAAGGGCAGGGGTATATTTTTAATTCTGACTGCATAGTTTTATTGTTTGACATTAAGCAATATATAATTTCATAGAGTTGCAAATGACATATTCAAAAGAGATATTTTGCTTTATATATGTGTAATTTTGATGGAAAGCCTACCTGCATGTCTAAATAGATGTTCTTTTTTCTTCCATTTCATAGGTGGAAATGAAATAGATTTATGGATACAACCTTTAAACCAGCTTTAGACTTTTATTTTCCAGTCTTTTGGAATCAAAAAGACTGAAAAGACCTGTGTTTTACCCTCTAAGAAACTGTAAATGGTAGTTTTAAAGGAATTATTGTCCAGTCATAGCCTGCTTTAAAAAAAAAAAATCATATCTATTCATTAAATTACTTATCTATGTACTTAAATTATTTTTCCTGCCAAGACATTTTTACAATTTTTCACTTTATAGCTTTGCAAGTTTGTCCTAATTTGGTGCTCCATTGCAAACTAGCTACTTATTTTGCATATTTTCCATGCAAGTTCTCTTTTACACAGGAAATTTTAGCAATAGAATTTGGACAGATACATCATACCATAATGCAAAGTACAGCTGAAACTAAATTGAAAGCATATGAGGGGTTAGCATGGTTAACAAGTCTTTATTCTTATAACAAAGACTTTAGTTTGACAGAGCAGCAGATGTATAGTGGAAGAAGAGTTAAGAGAATTTAAAAGAGTAAACTGAGGGATCGAGCACAGAGAATTGAGCAGAAGTTTCTTGTTTGTTTGTGTACTCATATTTTGATGAACATCAGAATTGATGCAAAATCTAAGTTTTCCAGCAGAAAATGTTGATTCTGCTGTTTGGTTTCGTTTGTTGGGTTTTTTCCCTCTCTCTTCAGTTTGTTTTGGACACTATTGATGATAGTCTTTGTCTCTTCCTGAGCTGCCCTGGCAGCTGCTGAATTTAGGGACAATGTTGATAGAAAACAGCTTTTGCGATAGCAGTTTGAAGGACAGAGTTAAATTTGCCAAAAACAGATTCCAATTGAAAACATAAGGTCAAACTGGCTTTTATTTTTGTCTGTTTTTATGGAAATATTCCAGCATCCACATGGAAATTGCATTAAATCACAGGTGTTTTTGTAAGATAAAACAGTCAGACAGCCCTGGGAATGAGGATCAGTGAGAGACAGGCTCCTACCAGGCATACATTGCAGCACGAAGTGTTTAGCAGTCTGCTCTTAGAGATGGAGACACTCTCAACGTGAGTTACCTGCAGACATGAAGCAGGGTAAGGATGAGGAGAGGAGAATGCACCTTGGTTTTGTCTTTCCGTAATGAAAGAGAAGATTGGGTTGGGAAACAGTACTGTTTCATATGGCTCTGACTACCCAGGTACAGAGCTTTGAGCTTTCTTCTGAGTGAAAAGAGGATGCCAAAAGAGTGGGATCACTCTCTCCTCCCACCCTTTTCTCTATCAGTTGTGATTTTGTCTCTAAGTTCCAGGTGTTATATCACACTGGAGGCCTTATCTTTATATCAACCCACATGTTTCCCATATTCCTTGATCAACTCATTAACCATCCTACTTGCTGTGGTTTTCTGTGGCACTGCTGAGGAAGGAGGTGGAAAGGCAGTTTTGGGAAAGGAAGTTTGGCCTAGGCAACAGGATGTGTCTCCTCTCCTCTTGCATGTAGGAAGGTGAAATGGGGCTGAACAGAAGATGCTGGGACAACCCTCATAAAGATAAAACCACACAAATTGGAAGGGTTGTTTACCCTGGAAGCAGGTAGATACTACACCAGGAGAGGAGCCCAGGAAGAAAATGCTTGGTGTATATGCCAGACATAGTGTCTGCTGTGGTGACTTTCATTTTGGCAGTGTTGCATCTCTGCTTTCAGCTGCAGCATTTAAGTGAATAACATGTTCTCACTTTTCTGCTAAGTGGATCATCTGAGATAAAAGAAGTTTAAAACATTGCTTGAAGGGTCACAAGTTCTTCAAAACATACAGAAAAAAATTCTAAGTAGATGGTGGAATTAGTGTTGGATTTTATTTTGTAGAGCATAATTGTCTGTATATGCATATATATGTTTTTACCTGCTGAAAGAATCACAATAAGGATGAAAACAACTGGTCAGAGCACTCTGGTTTGTTGATAAGAGCCTGACTCAAGCACAGCAAAAATATGATTCTTTGCAGACTTGGAGAGACTGGCAGTAAAATGCTGCATAAAAGCCTGCCCAGACACCCCAGGGAAAGTAACTTTGTTCTCCTTTTATAGTGTTTGAAAATACTCTAGGCACTCTGTGTGAGAGCCATATGGTGAATTCCAAATGGGTGAGGTAAAGCTTAGGGCTCTGGGGTGAAATGCATTTGTCAGAGGCACTGATTATGCAGTTGTCTCACCTACCAGCTTGCTCCAGACACTAAGTTTTCTAAGATATTCAGAAAAATGAAAATCAGTCTTCTGCAAAAATATTTTCCTGTCTTAAAAAGTGGAATTTCCTTCCAGGCCCTCTGTTGTACACCAGTGGTAGACTCAGTACAAACAATATTACATCACACTACAGGCTGCATCTAGTGCCTGAAACCTGCTCAGAACTAGAACTTAATACCCATACAAACAGAAATTCTCAGTTGGAGAAGGTAATGTGGAGAAGATGTTCTACAGGGCCAAAATATCCAAAGACAGAGGAGCCTTGAGGGATCACTGATGCCTCAAAACAAGGCTGTACCTGCAATTTGCCTGAAAATTACTTGGAAGGAAAACGTTTACTTTCTATGGGCTGTCAGAAAGCCACACACATCTTCTATTATTATATTCACACACTTTAGATGACGTTACTTAATGGTAGTCTTTTGATTTACATAGGGTGAGCATACTGCAGCACTTTTTACATAGGATATTGGTAAGACCCTCTTGTAGTAGTCATTATTCATCTCTTTTTGCTCTCAGGTCTTGCTGTCAGCCAGTGACATTAGTAAAGCATGAACCCTGGTGACACAGAGGACTGCAGCATTTCCACTCATGTAGGGGAATAATTTCACTGCATCTTTTTGAGCAAGTGTATAACTGGGAGGGAACGTGATGAAGAAGAAAGAGGCCATTGTGAAAAAATATAGAGATGAAACCAGCTAGAAGTATGCTACATTGGCAAGATATAAAAAAGCTGAAAATATATTCAATTTATGGTATTTCCCTTCTGTCCACAAAGTCCATCATTGTCTCTCTTTCCTCATTGATTCCTTTCTGGCCTTCTTCAACGAGTTTGTGAATTGTGCTATAATGCTGTTTGCTACTGCTGAAAGAGTAAAGCTGGGAGGCATCTTCCCATGCCTGAAAAGCTGGCAGGGAAATCGGTTCTGGTTCCTTGTTTTCAAAAAAACACTTCAGGTTTCGCTCACTCAGCTTGGTGGCATACAGCTGGAAAATCTCCTCCAGTTGCTCCTTCTCTGTCCCCTCATACACTCTCCAGAACATCAGCTGGAGGTGGCTGACTTTTGACTGGCAGCTGGCACAGCAAGTGGTTAGCAGGGAGAGAAGAGCTGTGGTAACTATCACACACCAGCCTAAAATCTGGGAAAGCAAAAGAAATTAGTTTCAGGTTAAAAAGACCCAAGTGAAAATGCTGCTTAAATCATGAATGTCTGACAGAGTGACCACACTTAGTAGGGAGGGCCTGCTGCTCCTTTTGAAACTCCACCGCAGGCATCTCATTCTAGTTTGCACTTGGTGCTGACATTGATGTTAATGGGGCATCCATATGGGGACTGAAGGGAAGGAGAAATCCATCAGGATTGAGACTTCTCAAAAGTGCTCATTTTGGTGTCTCTTTCTTAGGAAGGCAAAAGCTGGTTCATTTTTACAGTGGAAGGTGAAACACTCATCAAGAGTTGGCTCTTACTAGTCTGACTGCCTCACCATCCCATATTAAAACAAAGGGAACTTGGATAATAGTTCCCTGAAGAGACACAACCAGTGGAATGGTGGTGGCAGGTTCAGAGAAGATGATCTTAAATCAGACCTCAACTACAAAACTATATATGAAGAAAAATCCATAAGACATCTAAATTATCAATCAAATAATGTAATGGCTGAATAGAGCTATACAGAAAACAAAGTGGACCTGAGAGCAGGAGTAGTGTCTGGGTAATTTTAGAGAGGATATTCATGAGAATTTATTGCAAAACTGTAACCATCTGGCATGTAGCATACTGGAATTGCTCTCTGTATTCTGTCACACAAAGGGAAAAGTGCATCTGGAGAATAAAATACCAATCACTAGATGGTAAAGAGTTTTCTACCTCCTGAAAGCATTAAATAAAATTACCCAACAAAAATTAAGACACAATTTTAAATCATGATGAACTACAAAACCAAAAAGGGTAATTTTTGTCCCAGATCAATCAACTTTTTAAACCATGACATCAATTAGATGTGTTGTTTTCTAACTTTTTTTTCTTTTTTAATTTAAAAAAAACCCAAATGCAACAACTGCATTAATTAATTTACAGGAATATAGAAGATGGTCTTAAAGTGTTCCCCAATTCTTTTGTCAGGATATTCACTGGAACCTATGCTATTATTGTGAACCTTTCTTGACTTTGATGAATCAGTCCTTTGTAGTGGAAAGTAATTTTTATGCCAAAAGTGGTTTAAAAATTACCTTTTTGCCTAATTGTGTGAGAATTCTGGAAGGGTGTGACAAAAAAGAAATAGCATGTGCATTGGTAGGTCTGCATTAGCACTGGGACAGAATCCAATTCATCTACCCACCGATTAGAAATAGTTTCTGTATTTTCAGGAACTTAATTTTTGCTGAAATATGCTTTTCCAGCATCACTCAACCTTTTTTTTCTGTAGCAGCTTCCAAGTTTTACAAAATTCTGTTAAGAGCATTTTAAAAGAAAGAGCTGCTTCCAGGCTTACTTCCCCAGCAAGGGCTGAGGGTGGAAAAATGTGCTTGAAATTGTTGGTGTGGGATGTTTTCCTCTAAGGAGAGCAGAGGTGTGAATACAATTTTTTTGTGCCTTGTGCCACTGGCCTAGCCAATAGTTTTACTCATCTATTCCATTGCAATGTGTAACATTTGCCAAAAAATGTAATACTTGTTTCCAAACAGTGGAAAAAATTCCAGTGTGGAACAAATATTCTAGGTTTCAGAGACCCATATGAACTGGAACTGATTTCCCATGCTCTAGTGATGATGAAATGGAGAGCTGCAGCCTTTCTCATGTGAACTCTTGCACTAATGTTAAAAAAATAACCACCAGTAGAAACCTGTATTTAGCTGAGGGAATATAGAAAGTTTCCTCAGAGAAGTGTGTGAAACAGAGAATCTTGACAAAACACTATTTTCGGGAACTGGTATAGAAGAATAGTTTAGCTTTCTTTTATTTTTCCCAATCACTTTGTACTGACTGATGATTTCTATCAGTATTTGAGAAATTGCTCTTTTTAGCAGCTTTTCACTTTCTTGCAGCTTGGAAAATGAACTCATGTATTCTCATGCTATAGACTGAGTCACTGGTCTTTCACTGTTCCCTGTACATATAACTTAAATTCTTAAGCATGATTTATTATTTCTGTCTAAAACTCAAATAAATTGCTTTGTCTGCAGTGCAGGCATTGTCTGCTTTCCAGTCCTGTTTGCACGAGGACTTGAAAATAAAACTGGCTCTTAGGGAGGAAATTGGTTCAGATGGATACAATTGCCTGACAAAAACTTCCTGGCTCCACAGTGTTTTTCCTTTTCTGTGTCCTTTTTTTTTCTCTCCATTGTTTTGATTTTTTGTCTCCGAATTTATTTGTGTTACAAAACCATGAGCAGAACTGTATCCCAC
This sequence comes from Sclerurus mexicanus, assembly GCA_013396755.1. Lineage (NCBI taxonomy): Eukaryota > Metazoa > Chordata > Aves > Passeriformes > Furnariidae > Sclerurus > Sclerurus mexicanus. The sequence goes on along the minus strand of VWZF01005177.1, from coordinate 1,219,207 downwards.
AAGTATTGTAAAATGAAATAAGATCTCAGCTTTGCATGCTCTTCTTGCTTTATGTTAGTGTTTCTTCTTCCTCTAAACAGGGCAAAAACATGCTCACACATGGCATCATGAATATGAGGAACACAAACAGAAACACATTATGTAGGCAATCAAAAATCTGTCACAAATCTTATTTTCTAGTATTTTTCTACCGTTAGGGATCTAAGATTTCAATAGTTATCGCAATGTTTTACATTGTACAATGTACAGTTATTACAATGATTTAAATTAAAAGAGTATTGCTTGAATACTTTAATAGGACAGACCCCTTTAATGGGGTGACATCTGTTAATTCAGCCTCCTAAACAATTCAGTTGTTTTGTTCTCTTTAGAGCTACTTCTGTTCAGGAAGAAAGCTTAAAGTTTTCTGGTCTCGTTGACACTGCCGTCAGTGAGGCCCCCCCAGGAAGTACAGAATGGCTCAAACTGAACCGAAAGATGGGTGGTATTTTTCAAGGCTGCACCTTGCCAAAACATTGTTTACGTGAAACCGATGGTTTTAACATAACATCTGACACCAGGATCTTTCCCAAATAAATCACAGCAGCAGTACAATTTGCATGATGCTCTTTATTAATAATTTTTTTCTTACCTGGGACTGTGCTTGAAGCGTTCGTCTCAGTTCATCGCTCTCTGAAAAGGGCATGGAGCTTTTGCCACAGGCTACCATGTGTAGCTCTCCAAAGCACTTTTCAGATTTTCTGTCGCAAACCGCTTTTAAGTAGGCAGGATTGTCCAAGCCACTCATGGCACATTCATAAAAAGTCCCGTTGAGCAAAGCCACAGAAAGCCACATCACTGGGGCTACCAGGGCATTTAAAGTGATTTGTCCAAAGACGTAAAAGAAATGGCAGACATTCCCTCTGGGGAATATTTTCCTGGGATTCACCCAGCAGCCTGTAAAGAGTTTCCAGGTCTTGCTGTTCAAGAAGTATCCAATAACTAGCAAAACAAGAGCTGGGGAGAAGAGAAATACCAAACCGTACCTGAAGTTTTCGCTGCTGCAAGGGCATCTGAAAGCAACAAGAGAAAACACACGTTCACCTCCCATTGTCAGCAGCGCCATAAAACTGTAACCTATAGCGGTTTTCCGGTTCATGAAGAACTTCAGGATTGTTTGGAAAGCATCCATGCCTGATACTCACTAAAGAGTTGAAAACCAAGACCCGTCTATCTTCGCAGCAGTCTGCGGCAGGGGAGAGCTCTCCCGAGAAGGAGCAGCCGTGCTGCTGGCCCGCCTGCCCACGCACCGCCGAGATAACGCCGTGATGTCACCACTGGCTGCGCCCACGGGGGACCCCGCCGCCAGCACAGCAGATGTTGCACGTTCACAGTAACATCTGTCCGTAGTAGAAAGCAAGCAAGCAACACTCTAAGTAATCAAATAGGTTTGCGGTCTTGGCAGCCGTGTTCTTGGGGGGTATTTGTTTTTTGAGGGTTTTTTGTGGCTGCAGATGGAGATCAGAGCGTAAACACGCACTCGCCAGTTGCAGGTCTTGAGCTGTGATGGTCAAAGTTGCTGGCAATGTAGTGAAGGACGTAATATAGAGGCTAATGGTCCCAGGGAAGTATGACATGACTGAAAGCAGAGTGAAAGCAGACGGGTGATAATAGTAAAACCACTTTGTATGGGGTTGTAAACAGCAGGAACATCAAAGGCAGAACAGACAGCCTCCTGCTGTGATTTCCTGGAACATCACATAACTGGATTTGCATTGCTGGCTCAAGCTGATCACAGAAGAGACAAACTTACTTTGATTTCTAGTCTGTCTGGCTCTTCCCCCTATTTTCCTGGGGCAAAACTAGTCTATAAAATACTGCTTTATAAAGTTTCACCTCTGGTTTGCACACAGCAAATTCAAACAGCAGTTTCATCCTTTTGCAGGTTGCTTTCAAGATGTACCTTGGGGTCACCCCTAGTGTGAGTTGCAGTAATGCTGCAGGAAATGAATTCTCCTTAATCCTGGACAAAAACCCACTAGTAGACTTTGTGGACGAGCTGCCAGCAGAACGAGCTTCACTTTGCTACTGTAACCTCCTCTGTGGGGTGATTCGAGGTGCCCTGGAAATGGTAAGGAACTGCACATCTGTTTTTCTCCATTCCTTGTTAATTCACAGAGGCACAGGAAAGCAAAACCACTTGCTCAGATAAATGAAGGAAATACAATATTATTTAATCTCTCAGATTAAATGTCTATATCTAAATAAAAGAGAGCCAGACTGATACTGGATCCTAAGGCAGAGAAACATATGGATTGGCTCACCTCCACACTGTCCCTGCTTGGCTCTTCAGTGACTGACTTCGGTGCAAAAGTCAGGTTGGGACTGGGGAGCCAGCTGACATGTAACGTGGAGAGCCAGGGAGGCATGCTGGGTTCCTCCCCTTCCTTGAGCCTGCCACGCTTTCCTGCACAGCTGTAACCAGTAATAACCCTGATTCAAATACTTGCAGGCAAATAATATCCTCAGGCTACCACAGCACCTGCTGAAAGGGAGAACAAAGTGTGGATAAATATAATGTTATAACCAAAGCATCTGAAGTGTATCAGATGGCACTCTACATTTCATTCTTAAATTTAAGACTTTTACACAATAATAAATAAAGGGCATCATTTCAATTTTACTGAGCTTCTGTGGCTTTTCCAGGAGATTACTTTTGGACTGCTTTATGTTTCTGTCAGTACAGCATATATCTTTCTGTCTAATTTGGCATACATCTTATATTTGAAGAGAAAAAAACCTGAACAAGTATTATGCATATACATCAGTCTCAGAACTCTATAGTATCTGATACAAGACTAATTAACAAAAGTATTATATCATTAGTGTGTGACCAGGAAATTCTATGATCACAAAATTGTCAGGCATACAATTTAGGTTCTTAGAAGAAAGAAAAGCACTAGAATGAAGGGTAATGTATTACACAAATTCCAGAGTGTATAGACTTCCTTTTTATTGACTTAGTTGGGAAAGATATTTTAAAACAATCTAGAAGTCTGTTTCTTTTGAAACCTGAGAAAGGGGGTCCTCTTGTGGTAAGAGGGAGAGAAAACTCTTATACTGGAAGAGGGTGGAAAACTGGGGATTTCTTTGCTTATCAGACCTGATTCTTTCTAGGTTCACCTAGCAGCGGAAGTTACCTTTCTCCAGGACAGGCTGAAGGGTGATGCTGTGACAGAAATAGGAATTACGTTTTTAAGGAAGCCTGAAGACAGAAAGCATAAAAGGAATAAATGAGATCAATATTGGGAGAAACCCTTGCTGAGGGATATTTTGTGCCTTTTGTTTTGGAAGAAGACATACAGGGTAAAAATGGTTTTGCTGAGCCAGCTGCACCAGTCATCTTAGTTGAAAGGTGAAGAGAGCAAACAGGAGGAGCAGGGCAGGGCAGAGCAATGTTAATTGTCATGACAGAGATATCATTAAAATGATCAAAATGACCTGCCCTTTCTTCTCACATAACCATGCTCTTGAGCTTAATGAAAGTTTCATCTCAGTATTTAGTGTGTGCTGAATGCAAAATATTTATTTGGACGTCAACTATTCTCAGATAAAGATGACGATATTTTCCTGGTTTTTTCCTGTTTGCTGCTAAAGTTTCAAAATATGGCTACTTGGAGGTGCTTTATTTCCCTGACTGCTCTGACAACTGCAGCAATGCTTGTGTAGCTTCAAGCTATGGGCCTTTTCATGTCAGCCTTCTCTTCAAGAGCACTGATCTTATGACCAAACTGAACAAAGCATGATGTATTTAATGTGTAGTCACTGTAGATCTGTAATCACCTAAGGAGACTTGAATAAAAATTCTAAGATTGCCACACAACTTGTTTGGTGGTCGTTGTGTCTGCTGTTACCTGACCTTCACCACCAGCTGTTGAACATCTTCCCCTTGGCAGTGGGCTTGTTACCACAGCATGACTGGGAAGTAGAGAAGGAGCAGCCTCACAGACACCTGAGTTACAGGAAAGGTTGAATGTTGTTCCACAGAATACAAGATATCTGGGTGAGGGTTGGACAAAACCCCAGGTCCGAGCACAGTACTTTACCCACTAAGCCAGCTCACCTTCTTCTCACCTCAGCTCTTGTTTTAAACTGAGACATAATTAAGTTCAGTCAAGCCCAGAGTTAACTCTGATTTTATCAGTGATTTGTATCCTCTTATTTCTCCCTCAGTTTATTTACCTCTTAATTCTGCTAAGTGAGGGGCATCTCCTACCTTGGGGACCACAGCATTCATTCCCACCAGATCTGTATAATCCTGATGATAATCCTTTTCCTGTGATATGTCTTAACAGTGGTGGTAAAGTGTCATGGAGCTTTAAGAGAGCAATTTTGGACAGAACAAAACCTAAGCTATTCATTACCCAACCTTGGTCTCAGCCTAACTGCTGTTACTTGCTACTAGTAAGAATTTATCACGTATAACAATATTACATAATGATGTGTTACAACCAGTAACAAGTTTCCCTACTTTTTTTTTTTTTTTCCCCCTTTAAATCAAGGCTGAAAGGTCTTGTGGAATTTATCTGATTTCACTGCCCATTAAGGAGCCCTTGGTGGGATTTTTGCAGGTTATGTCTAGTTGGCTGAGATGGGCATGTGGCTGACTGCAAAAAAAGGTCCTTTATAAGGAAATAACCATTTTTACTTTTTCCAGCAACACCCTACTAGCCAAATATTTTCAATCTTTTATTACTATTTTGGAAGTTAATAGCCTATACTGTCCTTGTTTTGTAAGATACAGTTCTCTTATACCTCTGTTGCATTAGACTTGCCAGCAGGTGTGTGCGTGTATGCACACATCTATGATAGTATTTTCTGTTGAGGATGGAACCAGATGAAAAGCATGTCACCACTTTGCAGTGACATGTAAACTGACTTCTGTGTATTCAGGGCCTATTAAAGAGCTTCTGCTTGCAGACATTAGGTAGCAAAGTCTGGACACAATATTACACTTTTAAAGCAAGGACCATTCTGGGACCTTTGCAGTCTTGCCACACTGACTTTGGTATGATCAAGGCTTCCCCCGTTCCTTCAATGCCAAACATTTGCAGTGATGCTCCATGTAGGACATCAAAACTATTTCTTTAGGCTTCAGTATTTCAGAAGAAATGGCCTGAGGAAATATTTAGTTGGACATGGCAAGATTTGAAGAATAAATTTCCTCTGTGCAAATGAACATAGAGCAGAAATGCCTGAGCCAGTCAAGGCAGCACAGATTAGAGATCAAGCCAAGAGGTGACATGAGACTGCCAGACCAGACTGGGTGCTAGTTCATGTTCCTGTTATATCCTGCTTGTGCATCTGGCTGTGCAGCACTCATTCCACTTGGTTCAGCTCTGTGCTGGGCAGACATGCTCAAGTGCATGTTTTGCTGTTAGTGTGCTTGGGTTTTTTTGTATTTTATTCCTACTCTGTATCACCTCATTCATTGTATCACCTCATCTGCTGAACTGTAAAGATGGACTAAGTAAATGCTAGGTAGAAAACTGGCAAAAAACATTAGGAAAAATTAGTGATCCACACTATGTTACCATTAGTTGCCGACATTAGCTACCTTACACACATACTGGTTTTTGCGTGTCTCACTTAGTAGAAGTATTCCTCAGTGTTTCATTTTAGTGTGATTAGTTCTTTGGAAGGTGTCTAACAGAGAACTCACAAATGTGCTGAAGATCCTCTTTGAAATTCTTTTCATTATAAACGTTATTACCTACAGAAGATACGAGTTACATAAAGGTGATGAAAAAAATCAAAATTCAAACATGACTCTGTGTAAAACCAATATGTAAATACCTGCTCCTATCCTTATACATAATTTTTTCTTTCCCCCAAAAGTCACATTATCCATGAAAAATAGACTGCCATCATTGCCAGAGAACTTGAATATATGTATTACAGTCACATTTGAAGCCTTTCCCTATTGATTTTATTTAGAAGTGAGAGCTCTGTGTCTTCCCTGGAAAGCCAGGTCAGCTTTGGTAATACAAGTCTGACAGTTGCGGCCATGAGTGGGAATGGCAAAAGCCCACTCAGATGCAGCTGAGAGAATTAACATGAATTCTGAACGCGTTTCCCCTGCAGCTTCTCCTCAGGAAGTGAAATAAGGCATGGCTAATTCCTGGAGGCTTTCAGTCTATCCTGAAGTATTTTATTGTACCTCTAAGGTAAAGTCTGGCCCCAGTGAGTCAAGGAACATGTTGGCACTGATTGCAGTGGACAGGACAGGACATTGTTTCCTTCCCATTTACAATATTTGAAAGTAGATTTATCTTTCCCTAGATGTCAATGGACAAAGGAACTCTTCAATACGAGAGGTAAAAGGGAACATATTTAACTGAGCTGTGCTTCCTGGAGGCACAAGTAACAAACTGGACACTTGTTACTCTGTTATCATCAATTTTCTTGAAAGCAAAAGAGCACTGAGCAAGTCAGTGAGTGTGACAAAATGAATGATTTTAAAAATTCTTTTCTACGTAGAGAATGAAATCATCTTTTCACATTATGTGTTATATTTTCAGTTTGTAATGAGAAAGAAGCTTCCAAGCTCATTATATTCAGCTAGTTAAAATAGGCTCTTCCCTTCCTTCTTCCTTGGAAAATGAGTGTAACAAAACTTCTTGGGATTCCTTTCTGTCTGTCTGAATAATTTCCAAGGTTAATGTGTAGAAAGAGATGATTTCTGGGAGGAACAACCCTGGGAGGAACAACTCAGCCGAAACAATCTCACCTCTCTTAAATACTGTCTTAAACAAAAGCTTTTCAGATGAAAACTGAACTTTATCATTCTTCATTCAAAATTAGTATCTTTTTTCTTATAATTAGATGTTCTTTGTTAAGAATGTTATTATTTGCTAATATTGATTACAGATTTATAATATCCTTAAGTATGTGACTGTGTTATAGATGTTTGTTAATATATAAGCTTCACCTACACTGCCATATCATGCAAAAACCTAACCCCTCAAGAGAAATTAATTTAACTTGGATAAAGTTAAATAGTACATTTGGCAGGGACAAACAAATGTAGCTTAGGTGTAGCTTAGGTAGCTTAGGTACTGATGCCAGAGCAAAAACACTGTATGTAAGATTATATATTTAAAAAATCCCATCATAATTAAGTGCTTCTCAGAAAAATAAATGGAAGAATGCAAACAGTAAGTTTAATGTTAGTGTATTTTCCCTGCAGCATTCATTCAAATACCTATTTTTTCCATTAAAGAGCTTCACAATTACAGGAAATGAGCAGTAGAGACAATTATGAAGGCCTGCTGCAAAAGGTGACGAAGATCAGGCAGTGGTAATGAAAATTCACTGCCATGGCACCTTTTAGCTTCACTAGTACTACCTAAAACTCCTGGTCACATAGAGGTAAAATGACTGGAAGCTATTTGCTCGGAAATTCAAACTGATATGCAGCTGAAATAATTTGGATGGACCCCTTTGTTGTGCACAGGTAGCTCCAAGATGTTAATTGCTTCCCAGATTTTAAAAGATACTGTCCTTGTCTTGAGCAATTGACTGAAAGCAAATATCTTTCTGCTTCACTGAAAGCTTGTCAAGTGAGAGCTAATAAAGCAAAATGGAATTCTGATCACCTCTTCCATTCCTTTTAGTCTCTTTGATAAGTTTTGGTATTGTCACTCCAACTGCCAAGTGGCCTTAAGGTGTTTGGTAATAATCTGACCAATAGTATGTACTGACATCTTTGTGGATGCTGATAATTTTACATATGTGGATCTTCTTAGTGAACAACATACAAAAACTCCCACCGTGACAGATGTATTTATTTAAGCATACTTCAGCAAAAGTAATAAAGTCTATTTAAAACCAAATCTGCTGAGGGTTACAACTATCATCTTTTTACATAAAATTTACATAGATTTCAGTAAGAGCACAGAATAAGACTCTTCTTACATCAGTGGGGTTAAAAGACTGCCAGCATTGCAAAGGATTTGTTTCACTAAAACCCTGATTCAATTGCATGTGTTTCATCCACAAATCCTAAAACAGGGGGATTCTGACCTTCTTCCTTGAATTTGGCACTGTTGCCTCTGTTTGTGCTCACGTACTTGTGTATCATGCTGTAATATTGCTCTTGTGAACTGAATGTATACAGGAAAGAAATCTTCTTCCAGTCTTCATTGCTGGGAGTATGAAATGGTGCCGGGTCAGTGGCTTCAAAAAAACAATGTGTATTTATTTCTGCCAGCTTGGTTGCATGCTCTTTGGCTTTGATCTCAAAGAGTTCCTGTTCTTTTTTCGAGTAAATTTTCCAGAACTTGAGCTGAAGATAGCTGACCGGGGAGCAACAGCGGCTGACACATGTTGAAATCAGTGCCACAGTCATGATGCTTGCTATCAAGAACCATCCTATCAGCTTGAAAAAAGATAGATAGGTTAAAGGCAATTTGCATAGTTTAGAAAATATCATTGAAGAAAATATGTAAAAGAAAACTGTAAACAAAGACACCCTGGAGTGCATGTAACTGTCTACTTGCTGCCTAAGAAAGGGGATCCCATGCACACGATTCAACCAGCCATACATAGCTTCTGCACCCCTGAGCTGATTTGCTGGATTAAGGATGAATACCAGAAAAAGAGAAGATGCATTGAAGTTATTTCCTCAGTTATATCCAGCTTTCTTAGCTTTTAAGGCAAGATGCTGACCATCAGTTTCAACAGTTGTGGTCAGATTTATGGTATGCAGGGTGCAGAACTACCCTGTCTGTCTTGTGCTAGGAATCAGATCTCCTGCTGACTATGTCTTCTCTGCTTGTGGAAAGTAACTGCTCTCCTTGATGTCAGCCTGCAAAAACAGCCAGTTGCCACAACACACAGGAAAAGTTGTGTACTGTACAGTTTTGTAGACAGGACACAGATTTGGCTACTGAATATGGGAATTCATTCTTATTTTATATAGAATTTTAACATCCTTAGGTATGTCTCAGAGGTCCCATCAAAACCAGTTGTGCTAATAGATGCCAGTCCCTTCTTCATCGAGTGATGCTTAGCTGGAAGCTCAAGGCAGAGATCCTGCAACATTCCCTTTTACCCCGGGGTGGCTATTTTTGTTTTGGTTTTGTTTGGTTGGTTTTTGGTTGGTTGGTTGTTTTTTTCTTCTTGTTGTTGTTGTTTTGTTGTTTTGGGTTTTTTTGTGATTTTTGTGTGTTTTTTTGGTTTTTTTTTCAAATGAAGAATTATTGAGTGCTTAAAAAAGGGAGTTGGTATGCTTTGTGGTTCTTAATTTTGTTGACAGATTAAATGTTAAAAATAGTGATCAGTAATAAAAATGCTCTAACACTCTTTCTGCTTTTGTTTGACTGGATGTTTCTTTTAGATTCTGTTGCAATGTAAGTAACAGTCAGTCTTCCTTGATTTTGCTTCCTTCTTACCCTGTCTGAATTCACTGGTAAAGAATTTGCCCCTTGTCAGCCTTTTTCTTGGGGAAGGAGCATGCTAAATATTTAAGCAATGTCAACACTTTTTAATTTTAATCAGCATTTGTGCTAAACAGGAACTTACAAAAATCCAAATAATTATAAACTCTTATACATTTAACTCCCTTAACCAGGATTAATGATTTCCTGAGAAAAAGGAAGTCCTGATTTTCCCACTGGAGCTAAGACAAGATCCATTTAAACCTAGAAACAAAACTGAATTGTTGCCAAAATTTTGAGGTTTCATTTCTCTCCCCCAAAAAACCAAAAGAAACAAACAACAAAAAGAATCCACACACGAGTGTTATTTTTTTTGATCATGCAGTTCGCCTTCAGCACAAGAAACTTTATCAAGACAAATATGTATTTTAACTACTCTTCTAGAATACAGGTGTGAAATTGTTAATAGGTTCAAGCATTGAGATTCATAGTCAAACAACCTGTCCTTATTTATTTCACTTGCCAGTTCTCTGTGGCAAGGAGACACCAGCTTCCCCTCTATTAGTGATCTCAGCTTCCCCTCAACTAAAGCCTGTTTACGCAAGTTTGAGATATTTAGAGGTGCAAAAAGTGGAAAAGGAGAAGAACTTGCACCATGCTTAAGTTAACTGAGAAGAAAACTTGCTGTGGAAAGTCCCAGTCTCTAGGCTGGTTTCCTGCCCAGCTTTGAGTGAAGTTTTGTAAATTACTGTGCCAGACAACTGCCATGCAAACATGCAAAACCAAAAAGTAGAACAAATATACACCAATTGGTTTTCTGTTATGATTTTGCTAATGAATTTTTGCTAGTCATGTACTTTTGGTCCATATTATATAGTATAAGAGAGAAGGACTGTTTACAGTCCCCAGGAGGCACCACTGTACATTGAGAAGCCAGGGCTGAAGCCCATAGTGTGAGGAGAAGAGAGGTGAGGCTTTACCTGAGATTGTGCCTGAAGGCTGAGAAATTCACTTGATATCTTTGTTGATAACTTCTCATCACAGGGTATTTTGAACAGCAGGTTTTGGCACTCTTGATCTTTACAGATGAGGTTCTTTATGAGGCTGTTCCCACTGGCTGCACACTCATAGAAGTTGGCTCTGAGCAGGGCCACTGCTATCCAGGTGAGCGGAGCCACCAAAGCTCTGGCTGTCACCGGCACCAACACCTGGCAGTAGCGGGCACAGGTTCCCCAGGGGCTGCAGTCGCAGTGCTTCTCCAGAGGGCAGCTGCCTGTCAACAAGCGCCATGTCCTGACATTCACCATGTAGCCGAGCAGCAAGAGGATGAAGGCAGGCACTATGAGGAAGACAGAACCATACAGCATGTTCGCAGAATTGCAGGGACACTTGAACACCACAGAAGAGAAGATGTGCTCACTGGCAGCTGTGAGCAGGGACACAATGCTGTAACCCAGAACAGTTTGGTGGCGGATGCAGAAATCCAATGCCCCACGTAGCCTCTCCATTTTCTGCCTCCCCTTACTTTGAGGAGAACAAAATCTCTGTCAGAAAAGGAAGAGAGACGAATGTCCTGGAGCTCCTGCAGTTTAGAGAAGTTTGCAGGGCTTTCACTTTCTTTTAGTGGTGGTGATGCAGTGAGGCATAGAAACAGCTTTCCTTAGAGGAAACAAAAGATCATGTGCTCGCTGCATAGTATCAAGGTCAAGCAGAAACCAAAATGGAAACCCATTCTGGTTTCAACAGCAAAACAACAAAGAGCTTTATTTCTATAAAATTATTTTGTGTTTGTCCACAGTCGTATTGTACCTTGCAATGGCTTAAATCTCATCAATGAAGCTTTTCAGTGAGGCACCAGATTCAAAGTGGGAATAAAATGTGAGAAAACCACCCAGAACTGTATACCGATTTTTATCCTGCTTTATTATTAGCAATATAATATAGCTTGTTTTATATGGAAGAAAATTCAACTACAATCATGTTGATTTTTCAAGATAGTCAATCAATATTTTTAAAGTTGTTGGAGCAAATTATCCAGTGCTAACATAGCAATGACCCAGCAAGTGATTCACACCCAAGCTTCAGCTACCAGAGTACTATTTGCCAGGAATGAGATTTCAGACTCCCTCCTCCATACCAAGTAGTGGCAGCTTTGTAGCCCAGAAAAGACTAAACAAAACCACTCCTAAACCAGCAGAAATGTAGCAGATGGCATGAAGTGGAAAAATTATGGAAAAGGCTTACATAATGAAGAAAAATATCTGGAAGGGATTCCTGGCCATGGAAGACTGAGCTACCTGTGAAAATATTTGCTCAGCATCTGTAAGTTTCATTCATTCCCTGAGGGAGCTCAACCGGGCTCCTAGCTAAGGTTTGTCTTGTCTAAATCTAGATGAAGCGAACTCAGAATTAAGGAAAGGTGAAGTTTTGTTGCTTGCCTGTGGCCATGCTGCCAAAGCTCTCTGAGCCAGTGTAGGCAGGCAGTTTGCTGTCATCACTTGCCTGGTGACACTCAGATGTGCAAGTAACTGGGAAGCTGGTGGTCACTGTCTTCTCTGCCATGACCACTTATATGGGATTTTAGAGTAAAAAATTGCCTGCCTCTTGCATAAACTGGGAGCTGTCTGGCTTCACTGGGTGCACCAGCAATATGAATTCATCCTGAACAGATTTTGAATGCTGTAATTTATAATATGCTGATACTTCCTGTGGCATTATCATGGCAGAGAGATTAACCACAAAGCCAGAGGTTCACCCTAGGCTCAGGCAAACATTGCCTCCAGCAGGGCCAGACTGATTACAATACTGGCTATTTCAGGCAAGACAGTCAGGCATGATGCTGTCTGTATCACTCAATGTATCACCCAGAGCTGAAAAAACCAAGCACAGTGAGACCCTAAGCTACTCTAAGTGAACTTTGGGAGTGATTAAACATTCTAATTGGTCCTTTCAGCTCTTTGGGCAGCTGAGTAGGTGGCACAGAGGTGGCAGAGCAGGAAACACTGGTTCAAGTGGCTGCCAGGCTCGTATCAGATATGCTGTGCTCCATGCAGGGTTGCTGCTGCAGAGGAAACCGTGCCAGTAACTGAAATGCTTGCCTTGGTCTAGAGGAGACTTTGTTATGCAGCAGTGTCATATAAAGACATACAACTAGAAAGTGTGTAAAACCAGCAAGAGTGAATCAGGCTGAAGGTTAGTCTGACCACATCTTGGTTACAGCCAATAGCTGATGGGGAGCACGGGGAGCAGGAAAAGGAAGCTTGGGAATGCACTCACACCCTGTGAATCTGCATTTCAGGGATTTTCTTCGCATCTGACACTTCTTGAGGTATTTCTTCTGTAAATTTCTCTGGGTTTTTTTAACCCATGCAGACTTACTGACATCCAAAATATTGTATAGCAAGTGTGCTTAACCTTCATTCAAACCTGACATTTGATGACCCCAAGATCTGTAAGGGAAAGAGATAATACAGTGGATCCTTGGTGTCTTCATCAACTCATGATCTTGTACACCTTCATCATAGCCCCCTCTTTCCCAGACTGAGAAGTCCCTAATATAGTCATATATGAAGACCCACTAATATAGTCACTCCTCATCTGATGTATACCTGTTCTGTTCTCTAGGATTCAGGTATCATTTTTCACATGAGGGGAAATGGGAAGTATACCAAATTTCCAGTGTATTGAAGGTGCAGCTGAACCACAGTTTGCAAGAGAGTCGCACCGACACTATTTATTTTCTATTACCTTGAAATAATTGCTAGTATTTTAACTGCTTTTTGGTAATTCATGAAGCACTGAGTCAATATTTTAGTGAGCTGTGTATTTTAATAAAATACCCCTCATTCCTGAGGGGTAATCTCAGTAAGCTCAGAGTCTATCTGTGTATATATGGAGGTAGGATTTGGTTTCACTTTGAAATACCACTTCTTCTATAATTAGACCTGCCATTTTGCTTTCTGGTCAGGCAGCCTAAGAAAGTATATCTCCAGTTCTTTAAAGCAGAGGTTCACTTTTAAATATCAAGAATAACATTGTATTATTGGCAAATATTGTTGCCTTCATTCTTACTTAGAAGCAATTAGAGACAATGGTTAGCACACTTTGACATGAGAATTCACCATATCTGAAAAAGTCTTAGTAAATGTCAGATCCCTGGAAGTGTTGCAGGACAAGTTGAATAGGGTTTTGAGCAGGCTGCTCTAATGGAAGGTGTTCTTGCCCATGGCAGGGTTGGAACTGGGTGATATTTAAGGTCCCTTCTAGCCCAAATCAAAATTTGATGATTCTATGATTCTGTGTCAGTATGGCAGAAATAACATATGCAAGTTGAAATTGCTGCAAAGACACATCATGACGGAGACAGGGACATAGGCTGCCTCCAAGAACACTGGTTTAACAAGAGAACTGAAGGACCAGTGGCAGCTCTCTGGAACAGATTATGACCACACAGGGGAAAAAATAGAGCCAAGAAACCCTGTTAGTTCTCCTTCTGAGCCTAATTTTAGCAGCATTTTATTTATCTGTAATAAAATATGATTTCAGGAACAAGCTTCCTCTGAAAAGGGAGGGGAGCTCTGCATGAAAAAGGATTAACCCTCCTCCAAGCAAACATGTTTCCAGTAAATATTCACAGAAAGCCGTGGGCGAGGGAAGAGAGACCACCTGAGTTGAGAAGTGGGGGAGTAGCTGTGCTGGGAGCCAAGTGGGGTGCAGGGGTGGCCAGGGTGAGCCCAGTGGCAGCTTTGGGAGCTGGGGGAAGGTTGGGGGCACTCCTGGATATGAGGACCCCTGGGGCCAGGGAGTTACAGGGCCCACATTCACTCAGAGCACTCTTCTCCCAGGGCAGCTCTTTTTTTGCCCTCTAAATTAACACTTGTCTGGCCATAACAGCTGCAAACTATTATACAGAAAGTGTTCAGAAAAACAGTTCTCTGTTAAAGAACCCAGATTTCCAATTTAATGGTTGGTTTTGCATTGATTTGCATGAAATTTCATGCCTTCCAAGGGGGATGGGAACAATGCCAGAATTAAAAAGATGGATGTTTTTAGAACAAAATGCTTATTTTTGTTATTTGAAACATCTTTTTGTTTTGTAATATTATTTATTTAAATAAAGGGGTCAGAGGAAAACAAATGGACTTGTTTAATATTTTATCAGGTTTCTCCTTGACATTTTAATTCTTGCCCTTTCATTTGCAGATGGATGACTCTCAAACATCTAGGTGGAAAAAGCTGTAGTCTGACTAATTCTGTCATTCTATCAAGTGCATAATACTGGTCCTAAATGCCACATGGGACTTTACATATTAGTACATATTGGGTAGATCTTGTTCTCATTACATTAGTAAGTCCTTACAATAGGTTATTCATTTCGTTGCTGAAACATTTGCTACTTGATCAGAATAGCAAAAGTCCGTTTTTGTTTTTCTGCAAATCATTCTCTTTCTAGCTGCTCCGTCCAAGGTCCATCTTGTCCTAAATTCCTGTCATTAGTCTTATCAAGCTCAACTTCCTCTTCACATTATTGCTCTAAAGTCTTGTACATCCGCGGATGCAATGGAAAAGAGCACCTCTGCACTGGTTTTCTGTTTATAACAACTGGACTTGCTTCTTCAAGTGAAAGAACTGTAGGCTGCATTTCTCGGTGCCCAGTTCAGAAAGACACATGGAAAATTCTTTTTATTATAGGAAAATGCTTGTAATGCCTTTTGTCTCAGTCCAGCTGAAATTAATGCTTAACATGTTGGAGGTCCTGTCCACAAGCAGATCTGCACCTACCCTCCAGGTGGACTGACCTCCCCCAGAGGCCCATTGCCTCAGTCCGTGAAACTGAGGAAGTTATTCTGACTTTATGGTTGAACCAGCCTTCTTACAAGTTTGAAGCGTCACACAGCTCAGTGGCACCACATAAATCATTAATAGTACTAATACTTAGTAGACCTGCAGTGTGAGAGGTAGCACTGTGCCTGGGCCTGCACAGCTTACAAGCATTTGTGTACCTTATACTCCTATTTTAAGGCATTACATTTATTGGAAGTTTTTGGCTGAAAATGAATTTTTAGTGGGTAGGAAGGAAATTGGTCTGTAAAACCAAGTGTGGCTCTGAAGGAGGCTCTGACCGGTAAGCTCTGGTACAGAGTCACATAAGCCATGGCACTAACTTTCCCTTGCTATTATTTACTGCTGTTCTTTTAACACTACATGTCCACTAAATGTGTAATTTCTGTATAGGGAGGGTCCAGTGACCCAGTTCAAATATCTTACAGCAACCAATTGTGTGAGGGTTTTACTGTTCAAGCTACAATCTATATGAGCCATAAATAAGTCTGTGTGATTCTTTAATGTTGACTATGGACTAAGTGACAAATATTTGCTGAGTTTATAAGAAAATATATGATAGAAACACAGAATTAGAAAGATAGAAATTGTCACATTTTGTGATGAAATTAAGGAGCTTTGGTGAGGCAGGTTATAGTTAAGTCTTTTGCAATATCACCCTGGGCAGTCAACTAGTCAGTTCTAAGAAAAAAAAGGTCAGTTTTTTTCATTTACTATAGAAAATGAAATGCCATAAAGTTACTTTGCAAATATAAGCACATTAAACCCAAAATAGCTCTACACACTTATTATAAATGTCACACCTTTCTGCCTTGGAATTGCTGAACAGCTGAGGTTTCATAGTCATAGAATTATAGCATGGTTTGGGTTGAAAGGGACCTTAAAGATCATCTAGTTTTAACTCTTCCCCCAGTGTGCTTGGAACCTTCCACTAGAACAGGTTAGTCAGAGCCCTATTCTGTCTGGTCTTGAACACCTCCAGGCATGGGTAGTCCAGAACCTCTCTAGGCAACCTGTTCCAGTGCCTCACCACCCTCAGAGTAAGGAATTTCTTCCTAATATCTAATCTAAACCTGCTCTCCATCTTAAGACCAGTGCCCCCATGTCCTATCAAACAGATTTGATTCTGTTCCACTCTGTGTGCGTATGTGTATGGCCTAATGGTGTTTGATCATATTCTACAAAAGATGCTCTGTACTTTCTATTAAATACTCCTTCTTCCTCTTTTTAAACTTTAAGAAATTAACTAGTTCTTCAGTCATGGTAGTATACCCCTGCTTGCAGTTTTGCATCCCAGGTTCCTTTGCTACCCAAATCTTGTTGCTTTTTTTTCCTCGCAGTAAGGCAGCACAAAGGTTGAGATGCTATCCCTTTCAAAGCTGTCAAAGAATTGAAAGGTTTCTGGCTTATGATCCTCAACCTCTCTTGCTCATATATTATTTCTAATCAATCTAATCCTTAGCTGCAGAATACCCAACCTGTTTCAGCTCACCACAAACGTGCAAGCTGTGTCAGGCTCTATGGTAACTATGTCTGGCTTATATTAAAGGCTGAACTCTATTACACTCAACGGCACTTTTGTGTGCAATTTCAATTTTTTTTTAATAGGAAGATGTGATTCAAAAGGAAAGAATGATATATGGGACATAAGGAGAAAGCATTCCCAGTTGCCTATATTTTATGTTCGCAATAACTTTCCAAGTCTCTGTGTCTGCCCTCATTTATTCAAATACTCCATCATCATTGTCATTTCATTTCCATGGCATTTGCAGCTGTGAGCATTTTATAGCATTATTGAACACCTTCTGTATTCCTCTAGCTTACATAAAGGTGGAGTTATCTAAGTGCCCTCCCAGGGACTCTGATCCTCTGCCCATTTTCCCATTGCTAGAAACCTGTAGATGGATCTACCAGAGGAAACATGAGGCACAAAAGATTGTGTTTTACCAGTGTACCACTTCAGCTGTCAGATCCAGATCTTCCACACAGATTATTGGAAGAATGTCCTACAGAGCCTAGTGTCCTCTGAGGTGGAATAAGATAAATGACGTTTTAAGGCTGATTGATTGCATACTGTTCACCACTCACTGGGGAAACAGGATCTCATAATTGCCAATGGGTCAATCACTTCATTACCTGACAAGAAGTGAAAGAATACAATTACTTGACTTGATCAAAATAAGGGTTATGCCATGTAAAAAAAAAAAAGATAAACATGAGGGAAGTGAATATAGTTCTAGACTATAATTAATAGCACAGACCTACTATAACTGCTTTAGCATCTTTACTAGGTCATGGAGCAGTTTGGCCTTCCTTAGCATATCCCAAAGAGCTCAGCTCCTTATCCCAAGGACAGTCATGTTCTCTAGGGAGAAAAAGAAATGTGTATTCTGACCACCTATTCCCTCTTGGCTCAAGGTGATTTCATGTAGCTTACTCTCACAGCAGTGTGGCAGTGCACAGAAGTTTCCATGCCCCAATCCTCCTCAAGTTTTCTTTGGTGCCATTTCCTGTAGGCAGATCCAACAGGCCCATCTTTTCTGGTGTTGCTAGCTTCCTGTTTTATAGTTTTTATGAAGACAAAGTGGGAAACCAGGTTTTTTATACTCACGGTTTTAGAATCATTCCGTCTCCTTGAAGAATGCCTTCTAGCTATTAGAAGGTACGTAGTTAGATTGAGCATGTAATGTTTGGTGAAAAAATGTATGTAAATATTTTGGGGATAGTCAAAATTCATATATCCTTTTCTTATGGTTTATTGTTCATGGTAACACAGCCCTGGCGGTTGGAGTGGGACAGTTTTCCTCATGACTGTCCCATGGTCAGCTAGGAGTCAAATCCGTGAAATCACTGGTGGTTTTGGGCACAAGTCACAGAGGAAGAAGGCCATAATATCATGCTAAATGTCTTATACAACAGTGCATTTCAAATGGTAGCAATTTTTTTCAGAGTCCCTAAATTTCTGGAAAATCATCACAAATGCTATGAAAGCTGTTCTCCTTTATCAGCCTGAGGAACCTAGAAGGAAAGGTAGCATCTGGGGGAAATGCTGCATGTGCTCTTTTAACTGAAGGGAAGGCTAGATATACAGAGATAATATGGCAAACAAGAAGGTTGGGAGCTTCTTTCCTCATAGAGGCCACATGTGCCACAGCTCATTGCCTATGGCAGGCTCATGTATGAGGAAAAGCAAGTGTCCCCTGACTAGCTGGCAATGCCCATCTTCACAATTGCAGTGGGATACGCTGTGTGTGTCATGGAGAACATACACACTGAACCATACCCTGTCAAATGACTGTGATACAGCTCGTGCTTAGCAGGCTTGACATGCGCCAAGCTGTGTGTGCGTGCACTGTGCTTGTGAACATCAGTACACTGCTGTCTGCCCACACGACAAAGGTCTTCAGAAACAAGGGGAGCTGCAAATGGGCTTTCACCATCACAGCATGTCAGAGTCCCTGCAAGACTGATGTCTTTCCCAAGGATCTCTCATAAACAGATCAGGCAACTAGAGAGGTGGTTACAGCCCATTTCTCGTGACTATCTTTCCTACGGGAACGCACAGTGATTTTCATTTCTGTGACTGGTGAGAATCTGGAATCTGCAGCTGAGATGGATGGGACTCTGAATTAGATGCTGACATGAAAAGCTCTAAGTCTCAGCTCACCTCACACCTTCAAATTAAAGTTTACCTGAGAACAGATGAGAAGAACACAGCTTTCACAGCAACACCAAAGCCCAGGGTGACTGCTGGGATCCCATCATTCTTCTTTCAGGATAATGAGGATTCCCACACTAATTATGGTACTGTTGCAGGCATTCTTGTAGAAAGCATGGACATATAAAGTCACGCCAACAGCATGTCTCCTGCCTTTTTTCTGTCTTTTCAAATTTTAAAACAAATCTGTGGAATTTAACAGCATAATTCCATCATCGCAAGAACATAATTACAACAATGCATGACTTTTATTGTTCTCTTGCTATTTTTATTAATATGAATTAAAGCAGAGAGGATATGGCCTTGTACATATGGATTCATGTGCTCCTTAGTAGTTCATGGCCATGGCAGTCATGTCATTTCACTGAAAACTGAAGATGAAACCTAAATTCTCCTGAAATTATTAGTTTTCCTGAATTAAATGGCTGCAGCTGCTATGCAGTGCAGAGTAGCAACCAAGGCAAGCACGAATTTAAATTAGTCACCTATCTGTATTAGTTATTACTAGGAGAAAAACTGATGCCATGTTTGAGAAAGACCCAGTCATAATCTTGTTTTTCAGAATATTTTTTAGAATGTACTTAATACCTTGTGTAGTTGGGTCCAGCTCTCCTCAAGCAGACAACAGTTCTGTTCGTTCCTTGAGAGGGAAGGGCTCTTTGTTTGAAGTGCTCTGACATTATTTAAGGTTGAATTTGTTTAGAAAACAGTCTCAATACTGATGACACTACAGATATATCCAGCACTAGATTGCACAGACCTTCTGCTGCAGATTTGCTCTTGGAGCCAGCTGCCAGAAAGGACAGAAAATAACATCTTTGCTTCATTAGCTGAGTCTGACTTACCAGCACGGAGTTATTCTACTGATTTTAAGACTAGACAGAGTGTAGACAAAAGTATTTTTGATCCCAACTCAGGCTTTTGCAGACCCAATAAATGCAAATATGTAATGTCCCAGTGCAGAAATACAGCTACTTTCCAAAACTGTATGCTTTCAACACTAATAAAAAAATTTTTATCACTGGAAAACACATAGGCCAGCAGAAGAATGTGATGTATTTCAAACATATAGTTCTTCAGAATAAGCTTTGATTTTACAAGTTCTAAGAAATGAACTAATGCGCTCTGTCCCCTTCGCTTCCTCAACTCACAATGATGTATATAATGTAGCCATTTTTTTTAGCTGGACTCAAAAAGTCATTAAAAACCCCCTAAGAACCAGATTCCACCCTTAAACATATACACCGCTACCTGTGGGCTGAATTGCCATTCACTTTGTTCAGAATACAGTGAATTAATTTCAGACTAAATTAGACTGCAGCCCTGAAATGAAGCATGCATGACTGAACAGCAGCTATTGAAGAGAAGCTGAGTGAAGTCAGCAGGGTCTCCGATGAATACAGGAACCCATCCACATATACCCAGTTGTAGGATAGCCAGTTTTTCCTGCAGCCAGAGATGCAGATCATCAACATTTTCAGAAACAAAAAAGAAGCAGAATAAGAATGGCAGAAGAGGCATGTGCCAGAAACATCTCAGTCTTGTGCATCAATTTAAAATAGGGAGTGAAAAATACCTTTGCTACTGGGTACCAACACAGTGACATTTCAAAAGTTGTTCAGTATATCCAATCCAGATGAAACTAGTGCTAAGTGCCTCTGCCATGGACGCGGAGCTCACTGAGACTGCTTCTCTCTTGCATTTCAGATGAAGGATGTAAAGGCAAGGACAGCATCCTCTCCAGTATAAGCAAGTGTTGAGCAACACCAACTTTCTCCAGCCCTCCCACAAGCCAGTAAGGCTATCCGGGCCGATCCTATTTACTTGCTCTTTCTCACCACACTTCCCAGTGGAGCAAGGGCAGCTTAAATTTTTCAGTGTAAGCTGACATCTGAGGCCTTGAACTGCTTCTTTACTGTGACACAGACACTTCTGGCCAACAGCGCAAGTTGCTGGTTGCTGATGGCATGGAACCATCTGTTCTTCCATTTGTTTCAAAGTTCATTAAAAGGTTACAATCTGTGGTAAGGAATGAGAAGAACAAGAATGGAAGCAAAGACTGGAAACAAAACTTATATAACCACTGGAGAGGTACTTTTTTAAAGGCTCTGGCCTGGAAAAGAGCAAGAAAGTACATGATTCTTTTCGTATCCAAAATACACTCAGCACAATGAAGGCTTAATTCATTTCTTTAGTTGCCCTAGCTGAATCAAAGTTACATCTGTGAAAGTGGAGTTTAGAGCTGCAAGTAATGACAGTCATACGCATGTAGCTCCTAAATCCTTAACAGAAAGGTATCAGATGCAAACCAAACACAGGCTGGAAAAGCCTAGGATGCACACTTTATGCTGAAATAAGTCTGGTCTCTCCTTCAGTACAGACCGGTGCACTTCACTTCCCTTCACTGTATCATTGCATGTACACCATTCGTTTGAATGCTGGTCTGTTTGAAAAGCTGCTTTAAGACCTGGTTGTGAGCACTGGCAGCTCTTTCAAACCACTTCTTTCCCTTTGCATTGCTGGAACAGTGCAGGGAAGTGTAGTGTAAATGAGAGTTAATGTGTATGACTATACTTTGCTTTCTAGTCTCTGCAGTTTCATTTGACAACTACACAAATTCCATACTAGAACTCAGATGCCACACTACAAAGCAAAGAAATGCAGGTATTTCTCAAAAGTCTTCTAGACTGCAGGTTGGTTTTCTATAGCTGATTGTTCACAGCAATAGCAAATTGACACAGCATAAATGTGCACAGACATGAAATAAAATCTTGACTTTTTGGTATTTCATGGCCAGTAATATCACCTAATACAGAGAAACTTACAGTGTCTTTGAAATTGCACATAAACCAACAGCTATTTCTGCATGTCTTCATGTTATCACAGTGCAAAGGCAAAGATAAGATTTCCAGCAATCCACAGCCTGTCAAGTTCAGTTGCTTTCAGCAGGCACCACTACAAAAAAGGAGCTATACTGGGTAACATTCCCAAGATTAGCTCCCTTTGCCTTAAGCAATTAAGTGGGTGAGTTGGAAAAGATGATTAACCACTTGATATGCCTTTGTCCTTAGGGAAAAGGGGAAGGTATATCTTGAAGGTGTTTCAAGGTCTTAGATGGACCAAGTTACCATCTGCAAACTTTCATACTCCCAATGCATGGATCAGAAATTAAGTGGAGTTCTAAGTATTGCTTTGACCAAATGCATCAATTTCATTGAATAAATCCAGGCACTGGAGTCTGCAGTGTGTGCACATGTATGTGAATACACTGCTCAGAACTGGCTCAGTAGCTGGCACCTAGGGAACATATTCTGACATGTTTACGCACCAAAAGCTCATCACGTTTCAACGTACAGACTTGCAGAAGGCTTAACAGGAGTAATGTAGATAACATGTATCTAAACAGTGCAAAGAAGAGGAAACAAAGGTTTGTGATTTGAACCAAGTGCTGATGAATATCATTACAGTAACTATCAGGAAAAATATTTTATTCAAACAACTTTTCCATACAGATAATCATAATGCTTTTATTTAGCAAATGTACTGGAATAATTGTTTTTCTTTAAAGACATACAGGTATGCCCCAATTCCATAGAGCTTCCATTCTCTCAAATAGCTATGAATTCTTAAAATCAGTTTAATGAACAGAAGGGGATATATGTGGAGATGTCAAACTTATTTTTGTCATAAACCACATGATTCCATTTACCACTAATCCCCAAATAATTGACCTGGGGCCACCAAGAGCTTGCAGAACCCTTGCTGGTGTTTTATAGAGAACAGGCTGTTCTCAAAATTTTAACTGTCCTCTTTCTAGCCAAGTGAACAGAAAAAAGACATTAAATACTTTCATATTACACCTTTTTTTCCATACTGGCACTTGCTGAGGTTACCACAGGATTGCTTTGGTTCTCTGTCTGCATTTTTACAATTGCATATGGAAGGGCAGTGATCTAGGACATTATTTCCGTACTAGGATGTGCTTCAAACTGTAGAAAACTTTTGTGAAACCCTACCTTGTAAAACACAGCAGACCCTACAGCATTCAGGCTTCTACAGTCTACACTTGGCTAAAACATAAAAGATTTTTTTCCTGAGAAATGTGTTCCTTTCTACTTTGAGTTAACCACATATTTACCTTCTGTGATTGCCTTCTAGCTGTTGTGCCTCTCCCTCGGCAAGTACTGACATGATTGTCATTTTCCACTGTGCCAGATTGCAAAGCATGGAAGAGATGACATTATATAAGGGTCTGCAATAAATATGCTAGGGTCTGCAATAAATATGCTAGAGCGTCCCATATTGAATCATTCTTTGGCTTGGCAGAGAGAAATGAAGTCTACTGCTAAGATCTGACTTGTATACTTATGCTTGAATGTTCTTGTCTTAAGAGGATATCCAGAGACACCCCTAGCAGCCTGAAATGAAAACTCACTACATGCAAACCAAATTCTGGATAAAAAAGAAAGTCCTTAGAAACAAACCTATTAAGAGGGCTCTTCTCACCAAAAAATTAATTACAACTTTACTGAACTCTGATGAACAAAGCATAACATTCCCTCAGATGTGAGGCCCAACTCAAAACACAAAGGAGAAGTACTTATTAAGTACTTAGTTTTCTGAGATATTCATTGCTTGCCCTATTCTTTCATCCCTTTTGCTCTGAAAACAATCTTTCCTCAGCTGTTTTTGGAATGTTTCAGAAAAAAAAAAGAAAAAACAAACCAAAAAAAGAAGATAAACTTTGGCCCTATTAGGGTTAATGCTTTTGCATAGACGTATATGACCATAAACTGGTCAACTAGTAGAGGTCTTCTGCTAACATTGTGACTGAGAACAGGAAGAATACAGCCACAATAATATACAGCTGTCTACTAAAAGTATTGCGTACAGACATCTTTGGCCATGCAGTCTCTTGGCCTTCTGAAAGTACGTGAGCTGCATTGTTAACATGACAAAAAAAATAGCAATGTTGAGAATTAGAAAGAGGCGGGTATAAGAAGCTGATATTGATGGGGCACTACTTCGAGCAGTTGTCGCCATCTGTGCCAGCCCTGATCGGCCTTTGATTGACAACGAAGTTTTGTGCTTCACATAAGTGACATCTGCAAAATCCAAAAGATCTTTCATTTCTTCATCTTCATCTACGGGCAACTCTTTTTGTGCTTGAGTCTGTGCCTTTTGTCGCACTTTTCTTTCATTTACCTCAATTTGTGCAAAAATGTCAGGAACGGCATCAACAAATTTGTAGCCTTTGGCTACCTTTCTGTTTTTCTTTGCTTTGCCACGCTGCTGCTGCCTCTGTGAGATTGCAAATATCCTGTCAATGGCCTCTTCTGTCTGTCTCTTATCTGAAAACCTCAGCAGGCGCTCAGCAGTCTTCCTAAAGCTGGCTGTGTTGCGTACACGAGACAGGATCTGCTTCTCAAGCTGCTGGAAAACAGGCTTAAAATGTTGCAGGTTTCTCTCCACAATCCCTACATAGTCCTTCACTTCTGGCACTGCGGAGCTCCTAATGGCAGAGGCTCGGTCAAAGACAATTTTCTGGCGGTCCGCAATAACCTGTGCAAAGGCAGAGCGGGACCCATCCTCGATGGGCCACAGGTACACTGCATAGGCGTGCTCACCAGTGGTAACAAAAACATCCAGCTGCGGAGAATCTCCACGGACAGTGAAGCTCTGCACGTCAACAGAGGGCCCAATGAAAAGGTAAATGGCCCTCGTGATGGGGTGCCGCAGGAGGGTCGTTACATTCACATAATTTGTTCCATTGTATGGGTAGCCCCGGGGATACATCCTTGAGGCAATGACGGCTTTCTCACTGTGGCCAGTGTCATCCATCCAGTACATCTTATATATCCCGTCACGGTGCCTAATAAAGGCCCCATGGACATCATCAACAACTGTTTCTTCAAAAGGCACATCCACATTGTGGAAGAAACTGGTTGCTGCCTCCAGAGGGCTGTCATCTTCTAGGTGGATTTGGTCCACCAGCAAGAGGAGCTGGGGATGGAGCAGTATGAGGTTTCGTTGCAATTTCCTCAGCTTCAGTTTTGGATTGTATGCACCCACTCCTTCTCCCCTGATAAAAACCACTCCGCTTCTCTCCATGGCGGCAACCACTCGTCCCTGACAGTCACCAGCCAAGTCATGTTTATATTTAAGCCACTTTGACGAACAGTCTTCTGTAACCTGCCCTTCCCATGGGGAGAAGCAGCTCTTAGACACAGCAGGGGAAAACATCAACACATTATTAAAGAAAGTATATTTTGGCCCATACAGAGCTTCAGTTATGAAAGGTACGCCATTGGGAGCAAAAGTAAAGGAGTTCTGGTCCGGGTGCTCATGGCCAGCATTAAAGTTCCTCCATCCCTTGATCCACTCTTTGTACTTGTTCTTATGAACAATGTCATATATTGCACGTCCTCCCAGCTTTCCTGACTTGAAGGAAAGGAAAGGCCTGTTGATTTCAGCCGGCAAAGCACTTCCATAGGTTACTACTCCCCAGTCCTCAAAATAATGCAGCTTAGGAACCCCGTAGTCTGGTGGAGGTACAGAATGCAAACTTGCATCATACCTGTCAAAAAGATGAGAAAAATGGATTTAGAAATCACTTGATCAATTACATTATTAGCACCTGTACAAAACTCCAAAAATGATTCAATCATTACATCAAGGAGCAAGCCAACAATATAAAGCCCACACTTATGCTTCCTAATCATGTAGCTCTAGTGATATTTATCATACAAATCCCTACACAAATTTGTTGTGCACTTTTTACAGAATAACTGAAAGTATCTACTTTGCATTTAAAGCAAGCAGTCTTTCTGCTGTTCAAGAATAACAGTACCACTAATTTCAAACCAGACATGTTTTGTCTTCCGCAATTATAAAACTATTGACTGCAATACAGATCTTTAAAAAAGGCAGATTAGGACCAGGCTGTAGACACTGTCTGTTCTGCACTAGATATCAACATTTGCATGTATTTACTGACTACTTAGCAAAGAGAAGCACAGTATCTGTTTCCCCAAAATGATGATTACAGAAGTTTGTAGTCTTCAAACAGAATTATCAGTAAATTAAAAATTAATGAAAAGGCATTTTAAAGGATAAATGTTTATTATTTATATCAGTTAATGCATGTTAGTTTCTTTCTCCAAACTAGGCTGAAGCAAAATTCACATGGTTTTCTTGTATAAATTGGAAGATATATGACATTTGGTTTAAAAAGAGGTCTTAACTCCAGAAGTTTACAATGTTTACAATTTTTGCTTTATTTCATTTATGGAAGTTAAAACAACAAAAAACCAAACTAAACCAGAACCATCATGGAAAAGAAAACCTAGCCTTCTGGCATTGCTTTTTAGCAACCAAAATAAACAAAACAATCATTAAGCCCAGTAATATTTCTGTTAGACAGTTACTCATCAGATTTATTCTCTACAGCTAACCAGGAGCTTCTGTCAGGCCTTAGACAGTCAGAGCCCATGTCCTGCATACAGCTTAGGATAACTCCAACCAGCACAGTGAGCCTGCTCTGTATCTATTGGTCTTTGGTGAAGACTCCCCTAAAAGCAGATCTTTCCCCTTAGACTCTGATGCAAATGGACATGCTCATCACAAGAGTGACACTGCAGCACAGGGCAAAGGCAACTGTTGAAATATTCAGATAATTTTATTTTTTTTACTCAGGTGCTCTTAAAAATTTCTTTCTTTTTTACATAAAAATGAATTTTTTAAGCATAAGTTCCCAGGACTTTCATGATGACATAGGAGAAAACAATGATGGAATGAGGTTATAGAGGAGAGATTCTGTATTTTGCAAATAACAAGATGAAGGCTGCTTGAAGCCTAACAAACATGCATTCTAATGTGCACATCATAAATGCAAAAGAAGAGATATTCAATATTTTTCTTGCAAGAGAGAGAAATAGACCTACACTGACTCCTCAAAAATTTACTTATCTTCACAAACTGTGGGAATCCATATAAGTATATAAAGGCTCTTGGGTCTTTTCACTTCTTACCTTTAGAAGATTGACATAGAAGTTAGAAGAGCTGTAGATTACATGGAAAAATACTCATCTAGGAATCTAGCATGGCATTTTTTCCAAGCATAACTTGAAAATTAGTGTGCAAAACCAGCTAACAGTAGCCTTACTGCTTACATTACCCTAGCTTTTAAAGGAAAGTTTATACTATTTCTCAGAGCTTTTGAAAGAAAAATGTGCTTTAAATATTCACTTAATTAATTATTAAAGAACACGACAGAATTAAAATCCATTAGAATAGACCACATAAAATAAAGACTACACACAGGCAAATTTTCAGTTCCTTTGGAACTGCCTGTATTCTATAAAAGCAATTCTAAAACAGCAAGAGACAATGGAAAGAACCCATAAAAGCAGATGCAGGACAAGCCCAAGGTGTTCCCTGCAGCAACCCATACTGTGCACCTATGCTAAGTGAAGAGGTTTTTCTGTGCCTAGTGACTCCAGGTGGCACATAGACAGCCTGATCTCAACTTCTACAGTTCTAATCTAAAGATAATGAATTATAACTAACAGCAAACAGCTGTCAGGTTCCTTTTAAGCCCACACATCCCCTTTCATACCAGAGAAATTCAGTGTGGAGAGTGCACCACCTCTGCCCTTTGGATGGTGTCCCTGGACCCTCCACCACTCGGTTCCTTCTGATCTGCTCTGCCAACCAGTTTCCACTGCCGTTGCGCATGACAAATTTGTCCAGAAACACCAGCTGGCTCTCCGGCCCGTAGAACCAGTTGTAGTTGGAATCCGCAATGGCCACAGTTCTCTGAAACCCTTGGGAAAAAGTGAAAAGGAATGTAAGAAAGAACAAATAAATGAACAAAGATGTGATTGTAGAGCATGACGGTGAAGCCAAGCAGTACAAACAGAAGCAGTCTTTTCAGATGTTTGTAGACCTGCTTGTAAATGAACCATAAATAGGCTACACAGGAGCTGATTCCTTCTGCTGTAGCTAACTTGAATATTCACCTTTCTTCTTTGGCTTTGGGCTACAGAGAGTCACTACACAAAATGTAAGACGCAATGTCCCATACACTTCCTCTCCTCACTCAAATCTGGCAGAGGTAACTCCTCTTTTCAGCTTTCACTTATATACTCTCCAAAGCTATAAAACAGAGGTGCCCCCAAGGAAAAAAAAAATTCAGCTTCACTTTGAAACATTCATCATGAATTCATTTTGCTCTTAGCAACCTTGCCCCAGTGGATGCTTGAGGCCTCACATGGAGTGACCGCAATTCCTTATGTGCCTGTGCTGGCATGCCAAAGCTGCTCTCAGCCCCTCTTACATGGATAGAGCTGGGATTCCAAGAAAGTTATCATGGTTTTTTTACCAGAAATTTGAGTAATATAAGATCCTAATAAATTATCTTGCAAATAAGCAACACAAGGGGTAACAGCTTTAAAGTGAAAGAGAAGAGACCTAGTTTGAATATAAGGAAGAAATTCTTTCCTGCAAGGATGGTGAGGCACTGGAACAGGTTGCCCAGAGAACTTGTGGATGCCCTGTCTGTGGAAGTGTTCAGGCCAGATTGGATGGGGCTTTGAGCATTCTGGGCTAAGAGAAGGCGTTCCTGCCCATGGCAGGGGGGTTGGAACTAGATGATCTTTAAGGTCTCCTCCAACCCAAACCATTCTATGATTCTGTGATAAAGCCATCATTAAAAACTTGCAAGATTTCCTGAAACTAAATCTCTTCTGAAATCTAGAAGGGACCAGCAATATAACTGGTTTTGTATTTTGCATATCTCCATCTTTCAGTCACAACTCAGACTTCAAATCAGAGATGCTAAAACACTGGAAAGACGCAGCAAGAGAACAGAAATACTAAAAAGTCTTCAAGATTTACCCATTAGTGATGTCAAACTCATACTGACAGAAGAAAACAGTTCATGTACCCTTGGATTGCACACAGAAACTTATCATTTGAGTTAATGACATTTTCAATAAGAAAATTATTTTAATAAATATGGTATTAAAATCTATTTCACTGTTTAGTGGGAAAACGGTGATCACGTACCTATACCTTACCGATAGTTTTAGCTTGGCTTCATCATTTGCTGTTTCTTTCACCTAAATTTTTATTGTGATGATTTTTGGCAAAGGAAATAATCAAGAAGAATCTCAAAGAATATTATTTTTGAAACAGAAAACCCCAGCAACTGGTCTGTTGCAAACTTTGAAAACCAGAAATCAAATTATTGTCCTCCCAAATAATGTTTTGATCTTTCCACTGGTTTTAAAAACCAGAGCTGATCTTTAACAAGCACTGATAAACAAGGATGTCACTGTTTTCATAAATTATGAAGGAAAAATCCAAGGAAATGGTTATTTTAAAAAATCCAAGTACACTGTTGTTTTAAAATGGCCTATTTCAAGTATGAAATTTTTTGCTGCTTCTAAAATTAGAAGATTTATCTTCATTCACCCAAAGGACCTACCTGGCAGAACAGTTCTGTACATAAATGCAAAGTGCTGTTTGAGCCAAGGGTGCCTGAAGTGATTGATGTCAAAATGCCTTTGGACAAGAAACATGTACTGAAACAGCGATCTGGTTGTGTAGCTGCCATAAGCCACCCCTTCGTAGAGGGAGCCATCTGTGACCTCCTGCAGCAGGACTACTGACTTCTCCATGATTGCCAACACTTGCTTGGTCCACAAGTAAGCTTCCTGAAGGTAGCCTGAAAGAAAAAGACATTGGCAAAACTAATTACAACACAATGATTCATAGATGGTGCCATCTGTACTCCTACAGTGGGATCCTTCACAGCAAGGAATCTGCAATCCAGAGCTCTGTAATACAACCTACTGTTGCAGCATC
Source organism: Sclerurus mexicanus (assembly GCA_013396755.1). Lineage (NCBI taxonomy): Eukaryota > Metazoa > Chordata > Aves > Passeriformes > Furnariidae > Sclerurus > Sclerurus mexicanus. The sequence continues at coordinate 1,189,360 of VWZF01005177.1, read as the reverse complement.
CCTGTAGTGTTAGGGTGAAAAATAAAACACTGTATTTAAACAGAGCAAAGCAAGGTCACATGAATAAGGGAAAATCTACCAAACTTATTTTGTTAATAATGTGGGATTATGCTTTACAATTTAAAAAGAAAATTTCCTTAATGCATTCAGGACATGCAGAAAGGGAAGAGCCAAGCCAAGACTATTTATTGCATTTCAAATTAATGCCCTATGAAAACAAACTGATGGCCCCACTAGAGGGCTCCAGTAATGCAACAATTCCAATCAGTCATTTTTCACTGGCAGGACTGCCAGCATGATAAGGGGATCTCCAGAGTTTAAAAATCCAAAGAAGTTCACATTTGAGCTGCAGTTAACTGATATTCTACTAACTCTTGCTCTATTTCAAGACCTACTCTGCTCTACTTACATTTTCAGTTTGTTGTACAACCTAAAGGGTTATCCAAATAAAATTTATTTTGGAAGAGTTTTACACAGTTAGTTCCAAAAGCAGATTCCTCAATTCCAAAACAAAATTAATCTTCCAACTAGGTAAATTCTCAGCCTCCAAATATACAAGTCCTAAGCAGTTATAGTTTTTCTAAAGAAAAGCATTTTGGAGATTTTACTATTTTGGTCTGCTCTTCTGCTGGGAAGAGGTCATGAGAAACCTTCTCAGGGCCAAAATGCCTTCATCAAGCACAAGCACAATGGCCTCAGTACGGCATTTGTATATTGCAGAAGTCAGCACATAGAACTCAGCAGAGCAAAGGCTACGTGCCTTCCCTTATTTTCTTTTGGATTGCATAGCAAGAAAAGTAGGACTCAGCAGTGATCAACTGTCTTGTGCTTCTCTGTGGCAACTTAGTATTCTCCTAACTCAAAGTGCCCGGACACAGATTTAACCAGAATTAATTCCACCCCATAGCAAAGCCCAGATGACACACATTATACCCCACTGTGTGGTGAAGCAGTGCCTGCTGAATGAAGTACATATGCCAGCAGGCTAAGGGAGTAGGAGCAACATTCAGTCCTGTTACTGTTTCATCTCTCTGCTATAAATACTGTATTTACGCTCAGCAGAGTGATGAGCAATTCAGACATCCTACTAGTCAAGGCTGCCAAATCCTAGGCAGTTAACAGAGATTAAAAAAAAAAAAAAAAAGGCAGTGTCTAAGCAAAACGGACAACCTGAGTCTAACATGGTATTTTTATTGGCTGGCTAAAAAGAAAAGTATGATGGGAAAGGCCTGAGAAACAGAGACAGGTGGTACTACTTATTTCCACTTACAACTATCATGACACTACTTCATTACTCTGATGGAGCTGACAGCACAGCGGTCTGTTGGAATAAAAAGCTGAATGCTACCACTTGTTTTCCCTTGTGACATAACAGCCACAAAAGCTAGTTTTTGACTGCTGCAAGAATGTTATTTGCCATGGTTTAGCACAGTGCATTTATCATTGTAATGCATTTATGTTCTATTTACTTAGCATATATCTATGCTATAGTACTCCACGTGTAGTGTACTAAAAGAACACATAGAAACGAAAAAAGTAAAAGACTCAATGCTCTGCCAGGCTACACAACAAACCAAAACAAATCTCACCTTAAATTAGCAGTATATAAAGCATGTATCTGTATCCATATCACAGCCTTAATCAGGTTCCTGTTTTGAATATCTGAGTGTCTAGGTACAAAGCCTTAAATATATGTGTAAAGGATTAATTTCAATTAGTTTCATTTTCCAGTCATATGGCAATGTTTACAGACTTTTAAATTGGCTATTTAGTCTTTGCAAGCTGCAATAGCCAAGTTGTGTTTAAAGTTATTAGTTGGAATTTAAACCTTCTGTGAAAAGGGTTGACATTGGGATACATTATTTGCAATTGCTATGTATCCAGTACAGGAGATATAGTATGTTATTGCCTTTCTCCCATCCCTTGTTTTTATTCCTTCAGATTCAGTCTTTCATATTGGAATTATAGGGTTTTTTAAAAAATACTTCTGTTTTAGAACAACAGTAAAACTTCATTTCAGTTTCCATTTTTTAAAAAAAGTTGTTCTATATTGAAAACAATGGAATTTAATTTAGAAATATACAGTCTGTTTTGACCAATTTTTTTTGAAGTATGACCGCTATTTTCAAACTGCTCAAGAATTCATGAATTTGCTGCTTTTTTCCTTTCTTTCCCCCTCCCCCCAAACAATGCTCACCAACCTTTAGTGAAGGCAGTATTGCCCAACTGTTTCATGTTACCACTGTTTGGCACAAAGCATACTTATAGTCTATATTCTAATGAAAAGCAGAGTCATCTTGCAAACCGCCAGCTTTCTGCACTAACAAAGGTTTGGGAAAGGGTGAAATTATATGAAATTTAGCAAAACACTGAATAAACATGGTCTGAGTCTACAGTTTGTGGAAGGCAAGACAGGAGAATAAGGAATAACTTCCACACATGCTCTTAATGCTTCTCAGCACACACACATCAGTCAATGTGCTTGTTTCGACAAGCACTTCACAAAAAGATGACCCTTCAAACACAGCAGGTGCCACAGTTTTTTGTCACACTTCTTTGGACATTTGAAAGCTCCAATGATATTCAGATGTGCCTTTTCTTGGCAGAGCTGAACAGCTTGGCAACACCATCCAGCATCCAGAAACTAGATTTTCCTTGACTTGTAGCACATAAGTAGTTCCATTGGGAATCATATTTACAAAACACTTGTAGCACATATTAAATAATCACCTGATAAAATTCTGATTCATTCTTATAAAAGCAGGAGCTGGATCCGTGACTTCCACCTCTTAGCTGAAGTACCTCTGGAGTTTAAAGTCGGATTGCTTACCTGCTCTCTCTGACTTTGTGACTTGCATTCTCGTTTACACTGTGTATCACTTAGACAGGAGGAGAGGGATAGCCCCTATGCAGAGCAGCCAAATCAATTTGTCAGGGTATTCACCTTGGAAGTGGGAAGGATGGTTTGAAGTTCCCAAGGCAAAGAGGACACCTGGCACAGACACCTCTTGGATGACGGTTGTGGGATGCAAGGGAAGACTTCAAAGGGAAGAAAAGTAAAGCCCTGCTTATCTCCGTAGAAAAGGCTGCTGGAAAGAAAGGTCCTGAGCTGTGGCCTTTCCACAGATAAAGTTACACTTTTGCAGCTCTCTCAGGAGGCAGGACAGAAGTCTTGGATGAAATTCCAGGTTATCCTGTAGTCTAGCTCCCAGCTCAGAGTGCGGGGTGTTTCTGACTGCTGCGTAAGAGACCAAGTGCACCCCTCTTTACTGATAATCTACCCTGAAAGATGCTGTCTATAAATCTGGACTGGACAGACTGTGGACAAGGGGATTTTTGATTCTTACAAAATGTGAGACAAGAATTGCAGGATCACTTCGATAAGTGAATTTATATACTCACATATTAGGCCTTGTACATCTGCCCACAGACTTTTGTTCTATTCAGTAAATTAAATTTTATGAAGCAGCAAAAGAACAAGTCCAATACTGCTGTACACTTAGAAGCACTTTTATCAAATCCTGAACTTTGGTGCACAAATGGCTGGTTGGAGTTGATACACTTCAGAGAAAACATTCCTATGGTTTAGCACATACCTTGATTCATCAGAACCAGGCTTCCAGCCAGCAGGGCCACACAGTTGGTAGGCTGGTGGTTGTGAAGGTACTGGAAACCCCATCCACGTCTGTATGATGTTTCATACATGTATCCTGAGGCATTGGCAATTACTTCAAGAAATCTCTCCTGTTGAATCTTGCTAAGATAGCTGTACAAGAAGTCATATGCAGTGGCAAAACCAACCAAGGAGTGAGCAAGAGGGACTTCGTCCCACGGGGCATCCTTCACTAGCCTGTCAATAAAGAAAGATGCCAATTAATTGAATTTCACCTACTTAGTTTTCTCCCTTACTGTACTGTGATATAGGTATGACTTAATGTCTCTGTTGTTAGACCATTCGTATTGAATTTTAACACAGTAGTAAGCTACTTATCAAGTTTTTAAGATAATTTCTTTAGTAAATTTATATCAAGAAAATTCATAATGGAGGTAGTGTAGAACAAATATTTCTCTTAAATCAAGCATATATACTGTGTATCAAAGACTTCAGTTTTGCAATACTTACAGTACTTCCAGGCCACGGTTCTACAGAAAAGGAAATGTGAAGGAATACACAGTGAAAATAAACTTTGATAAACTGAATAATCATCAGTCACTTTCGTGCTTGTTCTCCTTTGCTTTCTTGGCAATATATTTTTTATTACAGAAAATAATTTTAAATTGTTGAGGGAGCGTATTACTGCAATCAGTGGAAATTGTGCTGTGCTCCTGAAGGTATGCACATTCCAGCTTCAACTATTCTATGACTCTGTAAATATGATTTCATCTTAGTTTGTGTAAGCAGCAGTGTGAACAGATGAGAAAAAATACCAAAAGGCCAAAAAAACCCCAAATCATTCTGCCAGAGAAGCATTTATCTGCATTTAAAATGCATTAATAAACTATGTAGAAATTATAATCATCAGCCTAGGGCACTGCAATGATGGTAAAACATGTGCAAGTTAAGCTAAAATGACTTTTAATTTTTATTTGGGCATATTTAACACCATTGGAAGACTCAAACTTGGCACATTCATACTTGTATGTAAGGAAAGCCTCTATATGCTTTTTGATTCCCTGAATTTCCAGCAATTTTAACTGTTTACCTTCTACCAGCTTCAACCCCATCTTCTGCTAAGTGAACATTCTTTTTCCTTTTTTTAAATGAAATATTTGTCTCACAGATTTTAAATTAAATAAATAAATGCATTCAGCTTTGAGCAGCAGGATTTAACTTTTTTTTTGAACTATGGTTCTTATTGGACTAGATTATTTTGTTTGCACAATTTTATTGGTTAACAGGCACCGACAGAAAATGGTTATGAACAGTATTAAGACAAACAGCTATAAGTGCGTTAACAACTGTCAAGGCATCAGAAAAAGAGTTCTAGAAATTAATCACTCATCATCTCTGCATCCATGTGCAGATGGTCAATGTCAGGAACATTTGACAATTTTCCTCATTCAAATTCTAAATTCATCAGTGATGACTTTCATCCAGATATAGTACAACTTCCTACTTCTGTTTTCACTTGATTGTTGTGCAAAAAATTGCAGACCTGTAAACCAAAATATTTACATACTTTTTCTAGATGCTCATTCTTTCTGTATTCCCAGATAAACTAGAAAAAAACGTAGCTGAACTGGGCAAGCAACTCTTCTGACTCTGCAGATTTTTTTTATACTCCATCACTGAGGCACAGAAGTTGAAAATCTGAGTTAACTGGTTGTCAATCTCAATCTATTCTCTGCATCTCTATTTCTGCTTTTTCATCTTTCCTTCTGCATATGTTAGTCTCTGTGGCACCACTTGTGACAAAATAGAAAGCACTCTTCCACATGGGAAGTACTAAATTGATAAGTTATAACTGCATTTAGGTTCTTGATTTTTTCAGGAAAAAAAAAGGCCCCACTGCCTTTTAGTGTAAAGGCACCCTAATCACACCTACTGCCATAGTCACCCACCTTGGGCTAGACAAGTAATTTTGTTGTAATTTCCCTCCAATTCTGTACAGTAAAGTCTTGTATAAAATTTCACAGAGGAGATGCACACAAGTAACAGAGAAAATTAAAGATGACAAATTAAAGATCATAATTTCTAAATATACAAACCCACAGTCAACATCTGTTCTTAAAATGAAGCTCTCTTGAAGTAGCAACTCTTCTATAAATCAGTGTTATAAACCCCCCCTTAACTCAATTCAAGGGAAGCAAGCAATGTACACCAAACATGAGGAACATGATTCACAAGAATCATGGTCAAACAGCAAGCATTAAATGGTTTTTGCACCTAAATTATGCCCTCCTTTTTCAGGAAAGCATGGAGCAAGAGGTGTGCACTGAACACAGATGAAAAAAAGAGCTCTCAGGTCTAACTATTAACTACTAAGAAAAGCTGTGTGTATTTATACAAATAAAGATAGGTAAAAGCATGTCAACACTCTGCACTGTAAAATTGCTATTGTCTAAGCCTCTCAGGAGCAAAATGTAACAAGAGATAGTATGAACCTCAGCTTAGCAATTTACTGTGTCTGCGGACAGCAAGTAACCTTTACTGCAAAGCTGCATTAGCCTCTTCAGTCTTTTAAAGGCATCAGATGTTAAAAAAAATCTACAGTAAATAAAAACATCTATAATGGATTCTTTAATATAGAGCAACTACTTAGTTGCAAACATAAACAATCTGAGTAAAGGCAACTGTTTCAAAAATTCTAAGACATATTTTAAAATAACAGCTAAAACATAAAGGCATCCTTACAATTTCTTTTTACACTTATATAGCTATACCTGCATTTGGAAGAGGTGACTATATGGAAACTCGAGAAAGTTTATAAAAGAGCAAAAAGTGCTGCACAGGTTTGCTACCTAATGGTCAAACTACATAAATGTCCAAACACATAAGCATTGTTCTGCACAAAAAACTGCTGTCTGCACAAATTGTGTGAATGGCACAGGATAAATACATGCCTGGGGTGTTCTTTTAAGTTCTGTTCATCTGTGTCATAAAAACCATTTTTGCTACTTTATTTTAAACACTTAAGAGTTTGATATAAATCCTCCTGGAGAAATAAAGAGATTATGGATAAAGTTGGAAATATGGATAAGTAGTAGGGTCTTCCTATATGTGTTGGGAATTTTAGCATGGTGCAACGTGGTTTATCTGTTTTAGATTTGCCACCTTCTACAATGAACAATGAATCTCAAGGGGGAGCTAAGACCCAGTTCTCCAGTGATGAATTTATGGTGTCAGGAACCAATCACGCATGCACTGCATTTGTTCTGTGTATACATACCACCTTCATTAAATGTGATTCCATAGTCTAAATAAGTGTAACATTTGTATAAAATTTTGGATGGGAAGTAAAAACCACTATCAACAAAACCAAGATTAACACAACCTCTCCATTTCTTGAAAACATTACTGCTGCTACTAATATATCTTCTCTCAGTAGAAATGGTTTTCGGTAATTTTCCCCTCATTACTCACTACTACTACTTCCTTACTGAAACTCGGGTCACTGGGGTTGGGGCAATCCCAGACATGAGTAGAAACTGGGAAAAGAATTCACTGAGAGCAGTCCTGCAGAGATGGTCTTTGGGGTTCAGGCAGATGAAAAGCTGGACATGACCCGGTGATGTGCACTCACAGCCCAGAAAGCCAACCCTATTCTGGGCTGCATCAAAAGCAGCATGGCCAGCAGGATGAGGGAGGTGATTCTCCTCTCTACTGCACACTCTGATGAGATGCCACCTGGAGTACTTCATCCAGTTCTGCAGCCCCCAGCATAAGAAGAATGTGGAACTGTTGGAGCAAGTCCAGAGAAGGGCCACAAAGATGCTCAAAATGCTGGAGCACCTCTCCTATGAAGACAGGCTGAGAGAGTTGGGGTTGTTCAGCCTGGAGAAGAGAAAGCTCCAGGGGGACCTTACAGAAGCCTTCTTGTACCTAAAAGGGGGCTTATTAAAAAGACAGGTTTTGCATGGGCAGATAAGGATACAACAAGGGGGAACAGTTTTAAACTAAAAGAAGAGAGATTTAGATTAGGTGCTAGGAAGAAACTTCCTGTGAGGGTGGTAAGGCACTGGCACAGGTTGCTCAGAGAAGCTGTGGATATCCCACCCCTGGAAGTGTGCAAGGCCAGGCTGGGGCTTTGAGCAACCTTGTCTAGTGCAAGGTGTTCCTGCGCAGTGCAGGGGCAGGGAAACTAGATGATCTTTAAGATCCCTTCCAACTCAAATCATCTGATATTTCTGTGATTCTATTACCATTTCTTTCAGAAATATAAGCCAAGAAGGTAAAAAGCAGTCTGCTCAGCTCAAGGCAGGATGTAAATCAAACTTTACTGCTTAAGATCATGGCCTCTGGGACGTCTAGAATCACCCTCTCTTCACTTTGTATCCAGTTCTTATTAACAAACTGAAGTAAATTGGAAAATAACACTTTACCTGAGATGTAGAATACCCTTCCAATCAGCGCAAGACCTGATTTTTGGCCTTTAGGTCAACAATTAGCATGGCATTGCTGCCTGCAAAATGAAGAATTAAGCACATCCTGACACATGCATTACATAAGTAATTCACATCCTGATTTTTAATGCTCCAAACTTTCCCATGGCAAATTACTACAGAATAATTCCTGGAGGTGAAGATTGAAGGAAGAATGCCAGTGCTTCCTCCTCACTACTAAAATTCTCAATCTCACTAGGTGGATGCAAAGAAAATGAGTCAGGGCTCTTTTCTAATGGCTTACAGGTGAAAATTAGTTCAAAGACAGCCCTCTAGTGCGTTTCAGTGCCATCTATCTCAGACACAGTAACCAGCTAACAGCATTGGTTAAGTTTAATGCACATTAAATGTCAAGTGTGGATGCAAATGAGGCATGTAATGGGGCCAACTGACCTCTTGATCCTGAAATTGCTTGTCTAATTGTACAGTCTTCCCACTGCCAAGGGCAATGCCTTGGTACTCTTGCTATTGTTCTGACCCACTTCTGGGGGAAAGAGATAAAGCTTTAAACCTCCCATCAGGCAAAGGAAAAATATTCTTCCATGGCTAGACAAAATATACATACCAAGAAGGAGCATACCTGCCAAGGGGAATGAGACCACCAACATTTATTTTATGAACTAGACCAGATTTTTGTATTTTTCTTACAAAGTCTTCAGAATAAAGTATTTTAATGTGCTCAAACAGAATACTTTCTTCACTAAGGGAACAATATTTTACAACTGTTGTTCTGGGAAGTAAAGAGAAAAATATTTGAAAAAAATCTGTTTCATCCAAAACAACCTCTCAGCTTGCACCCTTTCCATATTTTTCTGGTTGGTTGCCAAAACAACAGACCCATTATCTGCACAACCTCAGCGCTTGGCAATTTGCAACAACAAAAATGTTAAGAATAAAAAACATCCTTGAAAATTTGATGGTTTATATTTCCAGTGTCTAAGGTATACCATGACATGTTTGCCCCTATCTCTTTACCAGTCATATTTCAGCAGCAGCCATTCTGACATGCTCATGTTCATTGCAGCTCAGTTGACAGGAAGACAGGCAAAGGAGTGGCTAAATGTAAAGGGCTACATTCCTCTCAGTATGGAAAAAAAAGGCAACATATAGACAGAGATTTTAAGAGCTTACTATAAAAGTTGGGTTGTACTGCTTGAGTGTTGAGAAGGCAACTAAAACTTTAGTCTCTTAAAAACCTTCATCTACCTTTTATCCTCTTTCCCTCTTTCCCCATAGGTCTATGATCACCATTCTGATCCTTATAAAGCTTCTTTCAGATCCTATTCTTGCATTTTGGCTTTGAACACAAGAGAGTCTTTACACACAGGGCTCAGTTTCAGTATCCCTTGTGATGTTTCTGTGTCGACATATTAATAAAGTAGAACTGAGTCTGTTTTAGTTGTTCTCAGAGCCACATTAAACAGGCACAGCAATTTAGTTATGCTATTATTTCAACAGATTAATTCTTGTTTTAGCAAATGTTTATACTAGGCATGCCACAAAGTGAGCTCCCTGTAGCCACCACAGAACTTCAGTACCAATTTATTTCCTATACCAATTAAAAAACCCAAGATATAAAAGAAACTCTTCAATATCCAGCTAACTTCACAGACATGCACAATTTCTATTTTTAAATGCTACATATGTAAAAGATGAAAACAGCATAGGGGTTTGATATTTCACTTATTAACATAATATGCATTCCAGATAACAAATTCATCCTCTATCCTTCCTTTTCTTTTTCTTTCTCCCTGCAGGAGAAAGCATATCAGTATCCCCCAAGCTTATTTTATATTAACTTTCATGCCACAGTCTTATAAAGCTCCCTGTACGTTTTCTTTGAATGTGACTGCTGGTTGATTATTGGGAGTCAGACATTATAAGTTTCTGGTATCAGCTCAGACTCGCTTTATTTCAAATTGGCACATATGAATTTATTTTTGTTAAATGATTATCTACACATCACATTATTTATATGTATGTGTTTTTACTTTGTAATCTGTACTGTTCAACATTTAGCACTATCTGGATACTAACAGCAATGGTTCTATACTTGGATGCTCCAATACTTTTCAATAAACAGAGACTAACAGAAGGCTACAGCATTGCTAGTTTATAAGAAAATAGCAGAAGGGTCACATATTCATTATGCTGAAACCTCCTGTTAGCTTGTCCTTAGTCTCTGCTATTTCCTTGGAATGTCTGCATGTGCTTGACAGTAATTATCTTCCCTAAGAAACCCGGAGAGCTGGCTTACTGTCAAATCCCACACCTTACTGCGCATTGGTAACATACTTCTCTTTAAAAACAGGGCATCAACTATGTGCAAAAAGCCCCCAAAACAACCCCACACAGAAATCTTCCCTGGCAATTGCAAAGGTCTCTCCTGCTGCAAGAAGGGTGCAGAATCTGTGAACTTCTAATATTTGTAAGACAGGCTTCATAAAGAAGAGAGTTTTTCACTGCTTTGTCCAAAGCACAGGATCTGGCTAAACCCTTATTTCTGCACAATGTCCGACTCTGACTACATCATTCCGCTCAATGTGCGACTCTGATTACATCATTCCGCTCAGTATGGGAATGGGCCAAGGCAGCATATGGAAAGAATCATGACTACAGATCCCCTTGGCCAAAACGCCCTTCTGGTGGGGAGTGCTCTGGGGGCCAGTCACAGATAAAATGCCAGAAAACGCATCAATATCCTCTGTTGTCTCTAAAAGAAGATAACACGGTTCAAATATAAGGACAAACTTTCCCTAAGATTTTAGGCAGCATCTAGATATCAAATCCATGAAAAACCAAGGGAGTTATTTATTACCAACTTTCAATTTCTACAAGAAAAACCACTGAAGTTCATCTGTTTTAACTGAAATATTAGTGCACTACGTTTCTCTGCTGTTGCTAGTTTTCAAAACATTATCGTTCCCATATTATTTGGGGTGATTTTTATAGTTAGCTATTAGCCACTGCCCCTCTGTTTACTTTAAAATGTAAACCTACTCCAGGATGTAGCCATTAGGGATGCTCTGCTAATGAGCAGCGTGCCTATCAGCATGGGTTGTTATGACAAACAGCTCAAGTTGTTAGTTGACACAAACGGGAACTCAATTAAGGGTGTACTTTATTATGTGATATAAAATGGCTATTTTAGTAGATGAGAAAGGACAAAAGTGCTTAATTAACTGCCCCTTTCATGTATGTATCAATTATCAGTAGACTTGTAATTGTATCCTGAGATATTGAACAATATTTGGATTATTAAGGATTCCCCTAAAGATGAAATTTAAAATGCCAGTCTCCCTAATCTCGTAGTATTCTGGAAAAAATAACCAGTGACGTTTTAAACCATATTTCTTTTATCCAGCTACTGCACATTAACAAAGCACACTTTTCATTTTTGGTAAGCCTTAAATTTTACTTAATATTGCCACAAAAATTAGAAGAAACTCATTAAGATAGATTTTTTTTTAAATTCTAAACCACTTTTAGAGTCAATGCCACGACAGCAAAAGTCAAAGGAAATTCAGATTATACTGCTGAAAGAATCAAGCTGCCAACACCAGCTCCTTCAGCTTCTGAACCTGCTAACCTATTTGAGCAAAGGCAGACTGTGCAGTAAATGCCTCAGAGACATCACATTCCTACTTTCCTGAACACCACTGTTGGACAAGGGAAAGAGATCTATATAATTGCCATCACTGATGGAGCTATAGTGTAAACTGCATGTTGACAGTATTCAGCCATAAGTTCTCAGGGGGAAAACAAAAATGGAAACCAGACCCATGTTTCTGTCACAGCATTTAAACAGCTGGTCAGCTGGAGGTTATACAAAGGGCAACTTACCCAGCCCTATCACCCATGTTTCCAATTTCCTCCTTCTGCACTTCCACTACTAAGCACATTACACCGACTTCTTTTGCAAAGCAGAGAACATTAATTAAATCTTGACTGATTGCTGAATGGGTTGTCTACATCAGAAGGGAAAGATGGGAAAAGCATGGCTTCTCTTTCACCAAGGTAAATGCAAGATGCTTGCTTGAGAAAAACAGTACTTTGAGGGAGGTGAATAACATCAAAGCCAAGTGGAAATAGGGTATCTGCTTGCTTCTGATGGGTATCTGGTCAGCTGGGACAAAGGAGAGAATTATAGCAAGGGACAGAAAAAACACAGTTAATCCGAGGCAGAAATCACAGAACACAAGGAACTTAAATAAGGCTGAAACAGTGTGATGTAGGAAACTGAGAAAGACAGACACAAATAAGTTCTCCTGCTCAAAATAATACTTGCTCCTCTTTCTTATTTCATTAAAACAGATGACCATGTAACTATGCACTTGAGTGTGAACAATGAAACTAGGGAGTAAAGTGCTCACTTTGGAGCAGTTTGTAGGTCCTATTGGAGATGGTCACACATCCTTGGATTCACCTCTGTAAGCTATATCCCTCTGTCAGTGTGCCAGGAGAAACACAGACTGTCTTTGGAACTAAGTAAGACTGAAGCTTTGTATTGCTATGCTTCAATGGAAGATTTTGGAAATTACCACCATCCTGTTGTGACAATACTTTTCCTCCTAACTCCCACGTGTCCTCTCTTCTGTGACACACACGCGACATACGGCCAGTGTGTCCCTTGTCTCTCACATCACTTCTTTTGTTCTAGCTCATGTATTTCTGGGCATTCACAACTTCAATACTCAGTGTAGGGAAATTTGAACACTGTGATACCTTTTCATCATGTCCATCAAGGGGACATAGATCCCAAGTTAGGCTATCTCAAATCCAGCATAATTCAAATGAAGGTCCATGGATGTATACTGTTTGTAGGACACTACTAGTTGGTCTTAACCCAAAGAAGGTAAGGAATAGTAGTTTGAACTGCTTGAACAGTTAATGTTTCTTCCTGTGCTGACTTGAAATTTGACTCAGACTTCTGTTGAGACATAGAATAGCAGCCGTGACAAAAGTGAGTAGCGCCCCATCCGGCTCCAGCTCAACTCCCTGGGCAGAAGCCACTGTCCTGACAAAGTCCATGTTCCCATCCTCTAACCTACTCACAGTGACAGCAATGCTGGGCTACATTCTACAAAGTGCACCAAGTGGCAACTGCTGCAGGGGGTAGGGCAAATGCATCTACCTGAGAAATAAAGGGAGATAAATTGCTGGTGGATATGAAAAAGGACGATGGGGAGGAGACCTTGGGGTCTCAATTGCTAGAATCACTCATACATTAACATCTGTCTCTATAGAAAGAGTGTAGCATAAAGCAGACAGAGTAACTTGTGGATGGAAGCTCATATCCAAGGGAAGTTAATCCAGTAGGTGGTCATCAAAATGCTAGTTACTCAGGCAGCTCCAGCAAAGTAATCAGATCAACAACTATCATGTCCTAGTATATCTTAAGGAGAAGCTCAAGAACCATGCAGCCAACATAAAGCTCACACAGATGACTGCAGAAACCCAAAAGTATAATTTTTACTTATACCTAATTGTACCATTTTCATAGGTTTCCCTTTACTGAATTCTTCCTAAGGAAGAACTAACAACAACAACAAAAATGTATGAGTTTGAAAAAAAATAAATATATTAATAAAATAATACTTTTAGCACCTCTTGCCACAAACCAGTGCGACACTCTGCCTTCTGTTTTACAGCAATTTGGGTGGTGCACAAAGGGTCATGCTCCTTCTTTCAGCATTAACTTGCAAGAGGGTAAGTGCAGTGAAGGTAAAAAGCTGTACGTCACTGCTGGTCCAGATGAGGGTAAATGCATTCAGCAGGTTAGTCACAGTTAGAGTGAATGTTAGAACAACTGAAATAATTTAAGCAATGCACTCATCCACTCACTCCTTCAAATGTAGGCAGTTTATACAGTAAGAGCAACTTAAAAAAAAAAAAAAAAGACAAAAATCTACCAACTAGGCTGAGCTGCCATCCTCTCCATGTAATCCTTGGCCATATTGATGGCCTCAATGTTTTCAGGGTAGAGTACACAGAACATCGCCAGGGCCCCAAGGTTGTTGCCATAAATTTCATTCCACCGAGCGCTGAACTCCTTTGGGTCCCAGGGGGGAAGGTACTCCAGCGGATTCGACAGCATTGTTTGCACTGCCTCAATCAGACGAGCCGCAATGTGCTGGTGCGTGGTGGTGGCCTGGAGACGCAGAGTCTCCACGTCCCCTTTGGAGAAGTAGAGCATGGGATAGCTGTCATAGTTGGCATTGACAAAAGGAACCATTGCGTCTCGGTCCTCCCTGGTGCCGTAGGCAAAGGCAAAGCAAACCACGTGTATGAAAAACACACTTGGGGCTCCCCGTGTGTGAGTCCTCATTGTGGCATCAGATCTCCAGGTCTCAGTGGCAGCCAAACCATCTTTGAAATGTCCTATGGCAGATGGATGTGAAAGAAAGAGTTAGAAAACGAATCTGTGAGACACTGTAATTCAGGAGCCTCTCTAGAAAATATACGTCCATCTAGACTTAAAGAACACCATGTATTGTCCAGGTGATTTTCAAATAATTTCTATATGAATACTTCAGACAAAACACCTACTAAGCAATTCATCCAAAAGAAAAAATATGTACCCTTTGAAGAGAGCCCCTCCCTCCCACGTCTTTCCCTCTAGTAGCTGACACAGGGTGAAGGAACACAACAACAGCTCTTCTACTTGAGATTTCAAATAATTGCAATGGTGCCTAATATGAAGCAGCTCTGACTGTACTGGCAAGCAGAGAGGGGTGGGAGGGGAGCAGGAAGGGGGAGAGCCAGGGAGCATGTGCTGGCGTCAGCCAAGCCTGTGTGCTGCCTTGGCTGATGTTAGCAGCTGGAGAGGGAAGCATGAGGAATGCTGGAGGTTTTCGCCAGGGTCATTTTAAAGGCCTCTGGTTCTGACACGTCCTCATTTTGAAAAATAAAAAAAAAATGAACAAGTCAGAAAGAAAAAAAGGAAAGTGGCATTCTTAGAAGAACAGCTGAAATACTTTACCTTCAAGGCATTTAGGGGTTTGAATTATTAGTATTTTTTTCCAAGGGGCTATCCATTTTACATATGGAGATTTACTGCCAGCTACCAAGGTGGCTGAACATTGAATTAATGTGCATGTTCTCCTAAGTACATGATTTCTTGAAATGTGCTCAAATGGCAAATCTATGCAGCGGTTAAATGCAACTATTTAAGCATAGTAAATTACTTTGTAGAAATTACCAACTATCTGGCCTAAAGTCTCAGATAAAACATGGCCAGGATCCCCCTGAGGAAAGCCAGCAAATTCCTAGAATTCTTCGGAGGGGAAAGGTTATGGAAAGCAGGCCCAAGCGAGACAGTTTTATGTAAATAATGAACAGTAGTTTTCAATTATTAAAAGGAGAAATAGAAAGAAGGAAAACCCAAAAACAGATACATTTTTTTTCCCATGGAAAACCCATTTCATAGAATTCAGTCATAAAACTCATAGGAAGTTGAAGTACAAAGCAACCTTTTACTTCTCCCCATGGGTCCCTGTTCCATAGCCAATATTTTCTAACAGAAACTTAGGCTGCTAAAACCTTATTTAGAGACCCACATCCTGATTCAACAGAGTCATTAATATGAGACAACCTTAACAGACCATGACCCTTGGTGACTACTGGATACCCAGCCCTTTTAGATGTTTCTGTTTAGCTCCTTAAAATTAATTTGGAGGCAAGCATCTTTGGCCAAGATACACATCTTGTGCATTCCTGCCTAGGGCAAAAATTATACTGCACCCTGTAACTGCTTAAATTTATATATTACAGTGTGCAGCATAATTGCTTTAACAGAGCATAATTGAAGATGACATTTTCATAGTACTTTAATGCATTTTTCAAGTATGTTTTGCCCTTTTTTGGATGTAAACCAATCATCACAGAACACATTATGCAGATCCCAGGCTGGTTTATTTAGCAATGCTTTTACTATATCTACATAGTGTCTCACCACATACACATATAAAAAAAGAAACATGCACCATAGTTTATCCAAATATACTCAAATCTACTTGTATTCTCATCTATAAATAAGGAAATTATACAACAGTACATTTTGACAGGAAGGAGGTAAAACCCAGCCAAACCAGTACATTAATTCTGAATCATCATATAATTTTTTTAATAGATAGAAAACCTGATTTTTCATAATAATAATTAAAAAAAGCTATACTTTTTTTTTTAAGCCTGTATGATCCTTTAGAATGGTGGGCAGAGGAAAACCTAAAAAATACCTGAAAAAAACTAAACATGCTTGTAACTTTTTCTGTTAACTATACCTTGAAAAAGTATCCTGGCTTACATAATCAGAAAAACATCCCAGCTAGCAGTAAGAACTTCACGCATTTTTAAATTGGTTTGACTTCTGTAAGTACTTCTTCACATCAGTGAGAAATAAGAACATGCATAAATTTAGGGATGGTTTTTAGAGTTCCCTAAATTAGGGTATTTCTCACTCGAGATTAAGGAATATATAGTAAGGTTTCCCAGAACCTCCCCTTTGTAAATCTGAACACACATTTCCCAGCATTACACCATTACCAAACATGTCCAGAGTTGCCAAAAAGTCACAGTCCATACTCTAAGTATTCAATAACCTCCTCATTTTCACCCTTCATTCACATGTGCATTTCAAAGAGAATGTAATTCCATTTTTTTTTACCTTTACATGAGAAGGAACCACCACACCACATTGTCTAGGCTAAGAACAGCATAACCAGAAAACTAATCTATAGTATATTCATAAGCAGCATATTCAGAGTCAAAATCTGGAAGTCAATAGGCATTGACAAAAGCAGGAGTAAAAAGTAATTTCTTCTTGGTTAAATCCTATTGACACCTTTGCTATGATACAAAGACAATAACTCATAGCAGCCATGACTCAGTAATGACAGCACGCTCTGACCCATAGCTTTGCAGGGCTAAGTGCATTGTGACTGAGGGATGGGAAGAGGCAGCTAGAAAGGAGTATACCTTCCTTTCCATGCAAACCTCTCTGGAGGCATCAGCTGCAACCACGTGGAGAACACTGCCCATGAGAAGCCTCAGGGTGGCATGACTATGGCTCACATTGTGCTACAGAGAGTGAGAAGAGAGACAGATGTTCCATATTTCCTCATCTGTGATGTCCTTAAGAGCAGGACCAGCAGAAGTAGTAATGAAGACAACCACAAAGCTCCAAATAGAACAAATATATGGATTTGCAATAAAAATTATCACCCAGATAATGAGGAAACAGAAACTGGATGGCTCTGGATACAGCCATGACAAACCATCCTCAC
This sequence comes from Sclerurus mexicanus, assembly GCA_013396755.1. Lineage (NCBI taxonomy): Eukaryota > Metazoa > Chordata > Aves > Passeriformes > Furnariidae > Sclerurus > Sclerurus mexicanus. Next base: position 1,171,973 of record VWZF01005177.1, on the reverse strand, counting down.
AGGCATTTCCAGTGGCAGGATTCCACCACACATACTATCGAGCACTTGCTGACTAGGATCAGATCTGACCACACACTTTACTCCTTTACTGACTCACCCAGGTAACTGCAGGACTAACAGGAATGATCGCCATTCCTCAGTGCAGCAGCTGTTTAGAAACTATACTGATAGTTAAGATACATATAAAACCACTTCAAAAATTACCAGGTCATTACAAAAGAACCAAAGGACATTCAGCAGAAGAATGTGACCAAACCCAATAACATTTACAGACTATTTAGAATTCATTACAATGGTATAAATGTGTCTGGGCAAGGGGGAACCACCAAGCCAAAACCACTGAAGCAGACTGCAAATTCAACTGTGTTAAACTCTACACTTTGAGGCTTCCTTAGTTAACTTACTTGCACTGAAATCTAAAGAAACACATATGAACCTTGATTATCTGCACAGTTTAGGTGAAGCCAGACCTGTGTAGATAAATGTTCACATAAGTTCTAACTTACCAGTTGTGAGTGAAACTAATACAAGTTTGCTTGATGCACAGGGCTAAAAGGAATAGAAGTTTGGGCCTTCTGATCACTCAACTTGCACTTACAATACCATTTTTTAAAGTCAAAAGAATTTCTTTTCTCATATTGCACTACATCATTACCAGCCATATCTTTCAAGAAAAACTTTACCAAGCAACTCAAACTTTTCTAAAAATGAGGGGGTTTAATTCAGTTGGGAAACCATGACCTGATAAAGTATTAAAAATTAAATAGACAGTAAACGATGCTTGCCCATGGAAGAAAATGCTAATATACAAGGTGTATTGAAAAGATTGTCATTTCTCATGATTTTCACTGCCAGCAAAAACAAGCAGTAAAGAACACCAATTATGCCAGAAAGAAACCCCCCAAAAAACCCAAATCAATTAATTCCTAACTATTTTGGTTCTTCCCACCTGCATCAGCAGATGTTCAACTGCAGTGAAAAAAAGTACTGTAAAACTGAAGTCACTAACTAAACTGGACATTGGTTTATACAGAGAACTTCACCAAATAAATGACTTAAAAGAAATGAGAGGTCCATTTACTCCTGCAACACATGCAAAGAAAGGTTGCTCCAGCAGTGAGAGCAGGGAAGGGGGAGCGGACAGAGTAGGAGGGTTAGGAAAGGATGGCACTATTAGGACCACCAGCTTGCACAGTGGTCCTTGAAGCCATCTGACCTTCTTGTGGATCACTAAAAATTAAAAACAGGAAAAGAATTGTGGCTTTCTGTAGTATTCCTTCTGAAGAGACACTCTGCTTTGTGGATGCTTTTTCCTGGAACCACACTTCTATCACTTCTTAAAAAGCAGAAATTGCAGATGATTCTGCTAGCATTTCCGATACTAGTCCATGACTCACCTCTGACATGGGTATCCTGTGAACATTTACAGTCAGGAACAAAAAAGGTGGAATTTCTGGTGACTAAAACTTTCACGAACTGGAGGCATTGCAACTTCACAAATGACTCAGGTTTCTGCATGAAAGATCTTCCCAGAGCCAAACAGCTGGGACATGAACATGTCAGACCTGCTCATTCAGTCACACCAGGAGTTACTGTCACAGAACACAGCTCTTGATCACACTTGCTGAGCTCACAGGCCCTCCTCCACCTCACCGGTGGAGGTCGTGGGCTCTCCTGCATTTCACTGTATTACCCACGCTGACATCATAGCCTTCCTCTACCTCCCTAGGAGCTACTCTGGGAAAGGCTAATGCTCAAGCAGGTACAGGAGTGTCCAGCCAGAAGAAGGTAGAGAGTGAAAGCTGGGTTTCCCACTTCCGTGCTGTGTTCTCTTTGTAAAACCCCTGGCAACTCTACTGTGGGTGCACTGGCTTTCCTCTGAATCCCATTGTAACATGCCTCACTACCACCAGAGAAGGTAAGAGAAGTCCTGACACTCTGCCTGAATATCCAATCTCTATGTCTATTAGAAAAGAATAAAAAAAAATATATAAAGTATATATATGTATAAAAAGAGATACTTTTTTTTTAAACCTATTTAGAATTCAAAAGTACCATTTAAAGACTTCCCTCCCAAGATTTTACAGTTTTTCGTCTTCTTTTGGGAAGCTGCTATTTTCCACAAAGGCCATAGTTCTCATTATCACTACCTGAGAAACAAAGGTTTGTTTAAGAAATATGTTCAAATATTTAAAGGAAAGTCTATTCCACCACACTGACAAAAAACAAATCTTCAGACTCAGTGTGCAAACTTTTACCTTAGACAATGACCTCTGAATCAGCATGGACTTAAATTTCAGAAGTTTTTACATCACTTCTTCATAAATTATAGACAGCGAAAGCAAACATTTTTACTCAATTTTTTGCAATGCTTGCGATTGTAATGTGCAATTTAATGTGAACGACACTGTAATTTTGTCACAAATTACATTACAAGATCAGGTTATTAAGCCATTCAATATGCAATTTTAGCACCCAATGCTAAAACATGTAAGAGAGCCATAGATATTTAAAAAAGATATGATCATTCACCAGAAACAGCTGCTGACCTACCAAAACTGCAAAACTAATAGGTAACATTGCAATGAGATGTGTGTGGAATCTTGTCCCGCTATATGGAGATGAATATGCAACCTTCTGTCCCAATACTGACAAACTGCAATTGCTTGCCATGAGGAGTAGTATGTTAGATCATGGTGGAAAAAAGTAAACTTCTGTAGGAACTCCTGTTTTGCACTTTGTCCAAATACCTCAAACAATTAGTACACGTTTTCACATACATCACAATTGACTTTGTTGGTGATGAGAGAAGCAGTATCTATAAAGTTCTAAAATCATGACAGTTACATCAACTGAAGAGCTACTTTGTTCAACAATGTCAGTTTTACCACAACCTAAATATTTTGCAAACATATTTAAAAATGGGAGAGCAATTAAGTCTTCTAACAATTCAATGATGTTTTAGTACTAAAAAATGCAGAGTAAGTCCATGAAAACAGAGATGTGAAAGGGTGAATAGAAACTAATTCTCATATATATATGTTGCCATTTGGTTCCAGAGAAAGACACACAAATATAGCAAAATTAGGTGGTAGCTGGAGCAGAACCAAAAAAACTATAAGCTTATCTTTATGCTGTAACAATCACAGTAAATCTATGGACTAAAGTCCCAAGCTGTACAGCTCCCACTTCAACAAGTAGTACTGTTGAGTGCCTTTCAAAGCTGTGGGGCTGGACACCAGGGCAGGAAACTCCCATGTCCCAAGATAAGAGCAGTCAGGAGTCCTTCACACAACTTTTGGTCAGTGAGCTAAAACCAGTGACCATCTGTCTCTCCAATAAAAACGCTGGAAAGGTGTAAAAATCACTGCTTACAACTTGAAAAATACCTATTACGACCTTAACCACCAGGGGACATTACTTCATTTCTTCCTCTGATTTTTTCACTATGAGAAATACACTACATCACAATTATATAATGTTCAAGGTATTCCAAGCTTAAATACTGAAATCCCAAATATAGTTCAAAATTACATCTGCAATAAATAAAGTATAGCTCAGGTACCCAGGTGTTGGTATTGCACTTGTTATGAAGTGATCTTAAATACCTTGAAAGAAGCTTTGCATCAATATATATGTCTGAATAACAGCTGTGCTGTGAAAATCCTAACAGTAACCAGAAACAAACAGTTCCTATAGGGATTATCAGTATATGACATCATGTCAGCAGTCAATATTTAAACATGTGTTTGTCCTTTGATCTACACATGAAACTCAATAGATCTATGTAGAGCAATACACAGCCATGTGAGACAACAATTCCAGGAGAATGGAGAGTTGCACTCATTCTCCACCATGCTACAGATAAGACAGCAACAGCGAAGTATTTTTATAAGTTTACAGTAAAATGTATAAAATACCTGTGATGGAAGTTTCATTGTTTAATTCCTTTCATTGAAAAGTTTGTCTGTTTTACCACTGTATATATAAAATAATAGGGCATATACATAGTGAATGCGTAACCTTCCCTCCACCTCAAGCAAAAATAATATTTTAATTGTCTACATGCCCAAACCGTATCTGGGAATTTGGAATTTTCTTCTATTTTAAAATACATCCCACTATATAAGTGTTTTCTCAATAATTTTTGGTTGCATTAACATTATTATTCTTAACCCTTATTGGGATTTTTTATTCCATGCTTCACACTCTGGAATGAGTAAGAAAGTAATGTTGATATCCAGAATCCTGCAGATCATCATTCCCAACAAGTACAGACACACCTGCTGAAGCATCCACAGTCAGTGAATGAAAACCCAGTCACTTTTACCATCAAAGACATAAAACTATAGGCTACCACAGAAAGACTTCCTTTAGAGAACCAGCACTTTATCCTATGCTGACAATTTGAAAAGGCCATTTCAATAATTGAAAATAGTTTGGGTTTTGGTTTTTTTTAAGAAATGTTTCCACAGATGCTAACACTAATGGAAGGCAGTTTGAGACTTTTCATATAGGCCAAGAGGATATATTAACTACATTTGTCTGCTCCATTAATGATCCAGAAGTCAATGAAGCTACTCAATGACATATTACACAGTTACAGCACTAGGGCACCTCTGGGGCCTGGGACTATGACAGTAACAGGCACTGCAGAAACACAGAACAAAAGCGCCTGTACAATCCGGATGGTGACACAATACTCCTTTGGCAGCTGCTGAAAAGTAACTCATCTTCCTGGCCCTCCCTTGGAGACCCACTCGAGGTCAGTAAGGCTGTGAACCCTTCAGGGTATTAGAAATGACGCTCAGGGTTTCCTCTGACAGCAGTCCACATCTCCGAAGCACAGCCACCCCTCACAAGAAGGGAGCAATGGAACAGAATGCCTCAGGCACACAGGAGCATGGTCTCCATGTGGATCCAGTGCTACAATCACAGAGCACAGAAGAACCGAAAAAACTTCAGAGGGTGATTACAAAGCCCAGGAGGCACAAGGACAGGAAAAAATAATCACACATGCAAAAGTGGAAAGCCAATTTTACTGCTATCAGAATTCCTCCCTGTGCCTAACCCAGCTGTATCAGACAGTTGCATGCCATCCAGGTTCCCTCACTTTCTAATGAGGCCAATTACAACACCAGAGACTTCCGGTACCAAAACAAGTGTTTTCATTTCAGACTTTAACTTCTATCCTCTTTTCAACTAACTCTTCTTCGCTACTCTTGACCTTTACTCTTCCAAATACTTGTAAATGTTTTAAGTCCCCTAGTTTGTTGTTCTCCTCTACTATGTATAATTAACAGTTTTAATCTTACCTACTTATTGTTTTAATTGTCCTTCATTCAATTGTCTTCAAGATGTTGTAAATGAATGATGTGCTTCTGCTGGAGTTTTACAAAACTAGTTCTCACTCTCTGTATATGTAGATCTATCTGCAGACTCCAGTAGCTGAAGATAGCAAATAAATATTTTTATTTGTAAAGCATTTCCACAGGACATCACATTAATAGACAGGAATTCTAAAATGCATCACATCCTTTAGTTGCTATGGGATCAAAACTAGGTTTCCATATCCTGTTTGTGACTCAGTGTTGCATACAAAGCTACATTACATTTTATTTTTTATAAAAAATTGTAATGGTTTTGGCTGAGATAGAGTTAATCTTCTTCATAGTAGCTGATATGAGGCTATGTTTTGAATTTGTGCTGGCAACAGTGTTGATAATTTAAGGGATGTTTTAGTTACTGCTGAGCAACATTTATACAGTCAAGGACTTTTCTGCCTCTCCCCTCACTCCATCAGCAAGAAGGCTGGAGGTGCACAAGGAGCTGGGAGGGGACATAGTCGGAACAGCTGATCCTGACTGACCAAGGAGATATTGCATACCATAGAGTGTCATGCTCAGCACATAATACCGAGGAGGGAGGCATATTCAGAGTTATAGCATTTGCTACATGTAATGGTACCCTGCTTTCCTGAGGATGGCTGAACACCTGCCTGTCCATGGGAAATGGTGAATGAATTCCTTGTTTTGCCTTGCTTGTGTGCGTAGCTTTCACTTTACCTGTGAAACTGTCTGTATCTCAACCCATGAGTGTTCTCAATTTGACTCTTCCAATTTTTTCCCCATCCTGATGGGGAGAGTGAGCAAGTGGCTGCATGGGGTTGAGTTTACAGTTAGGACTAAATAATGGCAATTATATATGTTAAATTATTGTGACAGCTTATAGGAGCACCAGCAAAGTCCAAAGATGCTGATGTTAGTCAATTTATGAACCTAAGAAGTTCACAATCTAAGCAGCTTAAATCACCACTTGCTTTTATATTACCTACAAATCATCTTATAATGTGAGTATGCAGAGCCAAATGTGTACTCACATAAAAGAACTACTGGTTCATTTGTTACAGGATAAACACCACTCTGTTTGTAGCCTAAAATTGCAGATCAGTACGTTGTTCATTATTATTGGCTCGATTCTGTTGTTACCTCTGCTGCTTTCAGCTATTATCTCACTACCTGGGGTTTCTCTATATATAGATATAGGTTGTAGTCCCTCTCTCTCTCCTGATAGATACACATGTACCCAGATGCAACTTGCTTCTGAGATATCATATGTACCAACTAAATACAACTTGCTAAGCAAAAGGCATATTCTCTTTCACTCACCAGGCACTTGGATTACCAAATCTAAATGAGGAGACAATGGTTACAGAAAGTTGTTTTTTTTTCTTTATTTTTCAATTCCTTCAGAAAGAAAAACCCCATAAAATAAATTAAAAAAAAAAAACAAAACATCAAAACCCCAGAAACAAACAAAAAAAACCCAAGGAAAATGGGCTTTATTTCTTGCAACATATTCAGGAAAAATAGCAGTAGTAACAAAATTTTGTTTCTGCTCATTGCTATAGTAGGCTGCATGTGCCAGATGTGCACATTTCCACACACAAGCCTAAGAATGAGTTTTAGTTAAATGCAATAATTTCTGCGAGAAGGGACACTTCAGTTTTACAAACACATTTACATCCTCATTTAACCCTAGTTTTAAACTCCCTATGTCCATTCACAACCCAACAGCTTCACAGTGATATGAATGACTTTCTACCACCACTGATCTAGGCTTTATTTGAACTTAGTTTTAAAAAAGCTTATGTGCCTGGTGTCATTGTTCTTGAGAAAAAGAAACTGTACACACAGACCGCATGAGTCTTTAAAAAGTACCAAGACACCACTCTAAAACTAGCTTTCAGCTACTCTCTTTTATTTGTAACTGTATGTGATCTATGAAAATCACATCTAACATCTGGACAGGTAACTAAACACATTTTTCTCTCCATCGTAAAGCAGATACTTACTAAATATCAGTTATAATAACTAATACACACTGCAATAAAAACTGAGCTCACCTAGGCAACCAAAATATATCAGCTTTTACCACAGGCAATCAATGGTTCAATTCATGCATTTCTTTCTTTCAAACCATATTCTTTATGACCAGGTTGTAAAAGAGACTGTATATAAATATGCACTGGAAAAATCAGCACCAACGGTCTTCTAAGGTCAGTCTCCACTGTAGATGACACAGATATATTTATATACTATTCTCATCTCTTGCTCCCCTATTATCTTAAGAGCACTCAAGTTTTTCTCATGGCAATTCAAAATTATGCAAAAAATCACAGTGCTTCAAATGAAACAACAAAAACAAGCTCTTATTTTGAATAACAAGAAAATTACATTTTTTTTAAAGGACTGTGATTGGTGTATTCTGGTTTCATGTCCCAGTGAAGTTTATAGATAGTCAAGACAACTCCAAACCAGAACTGCTACTTTGTTGACTTCCCCTGAAAACATTGCTTATATGTGTCATTTTCAATGACCTGAATTAGCTATGACACACAGTAAAAAACTCATAGTTGAAACAATATTTAGCACTTCTGTAGAAAGATGCACCCACGGATCTACAAGTAGTTATGAAACAAATTAATTAATTAAACTTCTCAACACCCCTGTGAAGCAAGCAAGCACATTTATCTGTTTTATGAGGAAGGAAACAGAACCATGGAGAGGTGGAGTGACTTGCCCAAGGCTGCCCAGCAAGAGTCTTTCAGACTAATAAACAGCATCTGAATTATTGATTCCCACTGCTGCCCTTCAGCTGAATTGTTCCTTTTTTTTTAAATACTGCAGTGAATTATAATATTTGCTGGCATGAAAAGCATAATGTGGCAATATTTAGGCTGAGATTTTCTTTGTCTTTGTTTGGACTATATTAAAATTTTAGTGTTATTTAAATTGCAGTTGATCTTCTTAGGGTGATCAAAAGTTTCCAACCAGTTGAGAAATATTTCTTGTACTTCATTTACAGTTGTCTCTATTTTGTTATGTTGCCATTGCTTATGACTAAAAACAAGCCACTCCAAATCGAAAGCACAGGAAAACATCGGTTTTATATTGCTTCAAGAGGTAATGACAGCAGAGCAGAAAAGGTGGCTACTCTCATTCATACCAAACTGGATTTTAAGAGTTGGCATAGGACGCACCAAGCAATGATGCACTGTTTTCATGCAATACTAGCTACAGGAACTGGAACTCGCTGCATAGGACTGAGGAGACTGAGCTTTCCGCGTTAACAGTTCTGGTCCCAGGTCACCTGAGACTTTAACAATTAAAAAAAAAAAAGAAATAAAGAAAGAAAGAAAAAGAGAAGTGGCAGGAAGTTGCATGGGGGAAATCGCTCTGTTCCTGTTCCTCCGCTTGCCTAGGTGCAAGACGAGGATGCTACCGCTTACCTTTCACACACGCGTTTGGGAGGCTGAACCGGGCAGCAAAAGGCTCGGAGGCTCCCGCGGTGCCGGTGCTGCGGAGGAGCGGAGCTGTTACCCGCGGCACCCACAGGTGAAGCCTTACTCCGAAAGCGCCACGTCCCCCTGCGCGCCCCCCGCTCCCGCGGGGCCCATCCCGCGGGCANCCGCCGGCCCCTCACGCCATGGAGGCAGAACTCTGCGGAGCCCGTCCGGCTCTCACGGTGGCCGGAGACCCCTCGGTCCCTAACCCGCTCCTGTCGCCCGGGGTGTGTGTGTGCGCCCTTGTGTTTCTTTATTCCTGGCGCATACACGGCTTTTCCTCCCGCGCCCGCCCCTCCCGGGCTCGAGCTTCGCGGAAATACCCTAATTCTCCCCTTTAGCGGGAGGACTCGTTTCTCCGCAGGGAATGTGTTTGTTCCAGCACCAGAGTGTCGGCAGTTTGATTCCCCGCACCCCGAGAGTACGGCTGCGGTACCACGGTCCGAGCAAGGGTGGTTGTGGAGGTGACAGCATCCCGGGTGACCCGTTCATATTCAGTGTCCATCCCTCGTGCTGTCACCATACTGCGTGAAAGTAACAGGACCTCCCATCCAAAAGTTCCCTCAAGCCAGCAAAGAAACAAAAAGCCCGTTTGTCAATCTGCTCTTTTAAGTGTGGTGTGGCTACTTATATAAACGTTTCCCACGTAAAAAAGAAAAACCAACCTTCCCCCCCAGCCAAAATCAAAACCAAACAAAAAACCCACAACAAACAAAAACCCCACCAAAAACAAACAAAAAACCCACCCCCAGAAAACCGTGAAACGCCGTGACTGTTCAAATCAATAATCCTGAAATTTTTTTGCAACCACACAACCGAAAATACTTCAGAAAGTAATATAAAAGAGGATAAAATAAATGATCTTTTGGAACATTCTCTTTTCTTTCTCAGTCACTATAACAAAGTTCAAAGTGAAGAATTCCAAATGTTTGCTGGGTTTCAAAAGTTGAGCGTGTTTTATTGACTTCAGACTACTCTATGTAAATGAAAATAAAAATACTCACATGTGCTACATCAGGGTGGTGTCCAGCTACCTGAAGTTTACATCCACAGAACTTATTCTTCATTTTAGTAATGTGTTTACTGATGTTACTGAATCAGTCAGCAGGCTCATAAATGCTGTTTCCTGGTTTAAAATTCAAAATCTATGTTTTCTGAAGGTGGTTTTAAACAGTTTTATTGAGGTTTAAAATGTGATTTCCTGCTGTTCTATCAAGATTAATAAACTTGTGGAAACTAGAAACTATAAATTTCTGTCACCCTTTCGCTCTTTTTGTCTTTCTCAGCAATATCTCTTGATGGCCTCAGCCCTAAAGAATAGGGATCCACAAGCTGTTTCTGCAAACTCCAAGAGCCATGCCAGAACCTGGAATGAAGCCTTGCTTTTTTACCAGTAATGACATGCCTAAAAGCACTAAGTGCCTTCAATTTCAGTCATACAAACACTAGGTTATTCATGAGAAGGTATGTTTCTAAACACTTATTTGAATGGTATTAGGCTGTATTGAATTTATAGTAGAGTTGTTAAATATTGATGTTGTGACACAAATGAACATGTGAAGAGCTACAGACTCTCAGAGTCAGACCAGGATAATAGGATGATTCTACTGGAATTTTTAAAATCATCAGGATGGGTAAAGTGATCAGGAGGAAGGTGTCTAAGTACTTGCCACATGTCTGCATCTTTAGGCATGCAAATATATTACCTCTAAGGTAAGTGGAATTAGTCCTTACAATTCTGAAAAGCGTAATGCCTGAAACAGCTTTTGAAATCCTGTCCTTAGTCTGTGTTTGTATCTCTCTGTTGTAGAAAAACTGCCCTGTGCTTGCTTATCGTGACTGAATACCTGGACAAAGCACACCATGGCTCTCCTATAGCATGTGCTCTTGGGTTTCTGCCTCATAGAGAATGAGGCTGGATGTGCTGCTTGGATCTTGCTCTGGGGTGCAGTTAGAATGTGGTGGAGATACCTACAGAGTGGAGACCCACAAATCCTCTCTGCCTTATGTCCTTGCATGTAAAATGGGGCTCATTTTACTTCCCAGTAACTCAGAGTGCTTGTGAGGCTAAATAAATAAGTTAAAATTTATAGGATGATTCAAAGATCTCTAGGAGAGGCAAGATCTGTCCATGCTAGATTAATTTCAGCACTGCCACCAGTAATTTTGAAATGAAAATGACTCTGGCTTTAGCAGGCAATGTGTATACTGAAAGACTGAAAAAATTAGCCCAAGGTATAGAAGTTGGAGGAAGATTGCCTTCAGCTACGTCAAAACTACTAAAAAGAAGATAATAATCTCTTATCCCCTCTGAAAACAGCATGTAAATTGCAGAAACAGAAATTAAGGATAAAAGAAGTATTTGATAGGGTAAATAAAGCAGCAGTGAACGGCACCTCTGTCCCTGGAGGGTTTTTAAGTTGGACATATATTTGACAAGAATGGTTCACATCTAGCAAGTCTGATGAATACTGCCTTAGAGCAAGGGGTGGACCAGATGACCTGTCAAGGTCCCTTCCAATCCTGTTTTGTGTGATTATGTTCAAAATACTACTTGCACAGGCAAGATTATGGATCCTCTTTGATCTCCCTATGCCCTTCACTTCTTTAGCTATGGGTATAACCCCTCTTGCTGAGGCTGAGATTCTTTCAGTGGTTTGTTAGCCTTGCTGCATGCCAGTGAATTTGTTGCTGATGACAGCAAGAAGAAAACAATTAAACAATGAAACAATGTCACTCTGGAGCAGCAATTTTGGGTGGGATCCACCTAACCTCTGAACATGTCATGTGCTTTTGTTCTCTATTTGACTGGTAACTACCTCTGATCTAGTCACGTTACACTCTGTTTATAATTGCAGAGAAAAATAAATTCTTTTACAGCAGAATTCATCTGACCTGTTTTAGATGTCTTCATTAGGATGTAATGAATTATGTCCCCAGGCTATCTATTCTTGCCACACCATAAAGTTGGTTTAAATGACTGACTCAGTAACATACCATCATATAATTTCCACTCCCTTGGTGCTTGTCCCTCAAATCTTTCACTCCCTCTCAGCTTCCAGGTATCAGAACCCTAATTTATTTACTCTTTTTCTTTTTCTTTTTTTTTTTAATTTATTTTATTTTATTGGAAAAGTCCCACTGAGATTAGTAATTTTGGTAGCTGTCATTTCCTTAAATTGCATCATGTGACACCGAAAAATGCAGCAACTTGACCTTTCAGGTAGCATTGCTCCAGAATAGGTATGAGAAAGGAACTAAATTTACCTATTGAAGCTAAAGGCCCTTGACTTGGCCAGTTATACAGAGTATGTTTCATGGAAATTGTTTGAAAGCTGTTCAGGTCAGGCATTGTTCTACTCTTACATCACATGCGTATTATTCTTCCTTGGCCTTTATGGCAAGCCACATTACTAGGAACATGAAATGTCTGGTGTCTTTGTGATTGAGCCAAACACATGCGGGAAAAGCTGCTCTTTCCCAACAATGGCAAGTTTTTTAGGTCACACCCATGGAAGTCTCTGTACACCTCAGTAGAGTGCATGTCTTGAACATGTCTGCAGCATCAAAAACCTTGTGAGCAGCCACCTCTCTGTTACAAGGTCTTGGTAACATCTACTCTTTCTTCTCCCTTACTGTCGTTATCTGGCTTTCAGGGTAGGTAAATGTACTTTATTTTCCTGCTGTGTTGACAAGCTGGATCATGAGGATATAAAGGGGGAGCAAGCCCCTGTTGCCACACTAGGACAGTGAGAAAGGAAGGCAGCAGGGCTGTGTGGACCCAGTGAGGTAGCGCTCATCCATTCCGGAAGAGACACCAGGTGTCTGCTGGTGCTTCATACATTTAAAAGCCTTTGGTTCTCACTTTGTTGTAAAAATGAAAGGATGCTTCCTTTTTCTTTCTTTGTGACTGAAGATGTTGGCCTAAAGAGGGAAGCTGTATGTCATTCAGCCTGTTCCACATATGCAGCTTTGGCCATCCTTTTCTTTCTTCCTGTCCAGCCTATGCAACAGCATTTTTTAACTCTTTTGATTTTTTCTGTGTGCTTGGTTTTGGTGGATTCTTTGTTTGTTTGGTTTGGTGTTTAGTTTTTTTGGTGTTTTTTTGTTTGTTTGTTTGTTTGTTTATGGTGGTTTGGTTTTTTTGTGTGGGTTTTTTTTTTTTTTTTTTTCTTTCTTAAGTACTCTCCTCTCACTAATGACCTGTTCTCTCCATGATCTATTTGGTCTCTAATTTTCATGTAAGAAACACTCCTACATTTGTCATTAAGTGACAAAACTCTTCAAATGAAAAGAGAGAAAACCAAAAAATTCTCCAGATTCTTTCACTAATACTCCAAAACAATTGATTTGGTTATGACCATAACCTTTGTGTTTTCTTTGCCTTTTGTATCCAGCTGTGATGATTTCTGATTTTAGTGCTGTGAGCTGAAACCTGTAGGACAAGAGCATTAGGCTAGTCTTTTCCTGTAACTGACCTGCAGAACTCCAAATCTGGATACTTGCATAATTCTCACCCTGCTCTCCTTGTTCTAGGATGCTCTGCCCAGCTCTTCCTTCTGGATTTTATTAGTGCCACATGAAGGCAGCTTTAATTTTCCAAACTTATCCCAATTCCAGACTCATATAGGGGAATGTTGGCTATCTCCTCTTTTCCACCCAGGGTGTGGACCAGACAGTGTCCTAACTTGGTTGTTCCTACTATGTCCTTCAAGTTTGTGAGAGTGGTGTATGATTCATACGATTTACTACTTGGGGATTTGGGGCTCTGGCTCACAGTGCAGGCTATGGGCAGAAATAGTCACAGCTCCAAAACCAGGGATGAAAAGGAGTTGCCTGAAATCAGCCCTAAAAATCAGAAATAGCTGGAAGACCAGAAATCTTGTCTAAGATCATCAGGGTATCTGTCTGTCTGGGGCTCATTGAGTGTGGCGCAAAGCAATTTCTCTCACAGAAAAATCCTATGTCTGCTGCTACATCTACAGACTGGAAACGCTTTAGTCTTTCCCACAAATGCAGCCTTTTCTACTTTGTGGTAGCCAAAGTATCAGTAGGGTAGCTGGAAGGGGAAAACACTAGATGTGTTTCCTAAACAGCTCTTCTTTGTATGTAAATGAACATCTTTCTCTGCTTTACATTTCCTTTCTTTCCCTCTTTCTTGCTCTCACCATGTGTTCAGCCTGGTTTAGCCCGAGGCCAGCAGACAGAAAGACAGATGAAAAAAAATTCCTGCAGATTTCTTAAGAAATGGGAAGCTGCAGCATCAGTAATGAGGTAAAACATTAGTGAGTGGAGACAGATTCATGGTCCTGAGACATGTCAGGAAGAGAGCAACCATAAAGCAGGTACATAGGTACTTAACTGTGAAAAGCCAAAAAATACCCGGATCCAATGAAAAAATTACTTGCACCACCTGTGCTGTGCTGCTTTTAACAGCAGAATCCATGTTACTGCTTTTACATTGCTGTAGACATACACTGGGTGTAGGTTTGTCTTCTTTTAGTGGCTGTCAGGTTGCCTAACTGACCTGCCCTTTCTTTAGCATGTACCCCTTTATGCTGATGATGATCAGAAGAGGTTGGAGTGGGACAATCTCTCCAGCAGCATGTAGCTTTTCATTCAGTTGAATTGGTTGTTACTTTGTTTTCAAATGCGTGACCTTTCGCAACATGTATGATCTGTGTCTTCTTTCCTTCCAAATTTCTGTGATGTTATAAACCAAGCAGTATTACCTGTGGAGCACAAAACATTAATGTTCATACCAGGAGGAACCTTCCAAAGCCAGATTTCTTCAGTGCTCTCTTAGAGCTGACTGCCACAATCTCTCTCTCTGGATGCCTGATATGTCACAATAATGTTTTGCATTTGTAACGTGCTGTTTTCAATGAAAGGCATTTTTAAGGCAAGAGTCCACCTATTTTATGGAGTCACTTGATATATAGAAAGCCAAGCAGACAACTAAACAACTACTGGAATTCATGAAAATTTTTCCAAGTTGCTTACTTATCCCCACCCCAATTCTTTTGTTTCATAGTCCCATGTCTCTCTCCTCTTCTTTACACCAGAGACATGTAATGAAAACGGTTTGTCTTAGAGACTGTATTTGAACTTGTCTCTGAGCCTCCATTTCTCTTTTAACCTTCGCCCTCTGATTTGCTGCATCCTGGTTTCAGCCGAGACTCAGTGGTGAGCTATTAGATCAAACACAAACAATGGCATAAAAAATTTCCACCTAAACATAGTACTCACCTATACATTATTAGAGTGTACTGTAGCTATCAAGTCTTTGCACTTGATTCTGAAGCAAGTGCTCAACAACTGCTGGCTCTTGTAGTCATACATACTCCCTAAAGACAGTTCCACTACTGTGCTTAGTTTTAGGGTCTTCATGAGGTTGTTGCACTAGTCTGCATCAATAACTGGTCATTGTGTATATTGTTCTGGGATTTTTGGGGCTCTGCTGTTGAGTATTTCTCAGGCCTCTGTAACACATCCATATTCATTGAGTCCCTGGCAGTGCACTGTGCACAGCAGTGCTTTCTAAATGTGGACACAGACATGTAAGGATCTACATACAAATACTTTTACAGTTACATTAAGAATATCTATTTAACAATGGTCATATTAATGGCTTATAAGTCTATTTTCTTAAATTCATGTAATTGTCTTTGGGTTATGTTCTTTTTCTCATTTTGTGTATGGATTAATATCAGTAACGTACCAGGTATCTCCAAGTCCTACACAATAACATGGGAAGGAGGAACCACCACTTCCCTCCCCTGCAAGGTTTTTTGTAATTATTATTTTCTGTGATAAATGGGCAAATGGTGTGACTCTTGGGGATGGTCCTGTTCAGGGCTAGGTGTTGGATTTGACGATCCTTATGGGTCCCCTCCAACTCAGCATATTCTATGATTCTTAAAAATATTCCATTCCCTGATACCATCTAGCCACCTATTGCCCTGTTGAATATATGTATGTGAATATTTGTGCCCTTTTTTTTCTGGGCATCTTTGAGGGAAAAAACAAGGATAGGTGTTCACTACTGCCATCTCCAACACTGGTGCAGTTGCTTCAGCAGCAGCCCTTCAGCAGATATTTTTGAAGCCTCTGTCCGTATAAGATAAAGGGTTTTTTTATCTCTTAATTTCATAACATCCCCTTTCTTTTCAACAAATTTACAATGGCTTCTTTCTCAGGATTAATATAATTTGCAGGCTGGTTAGCATCTGTGAGTGCACATTTAATTTCTCAGTGTGGGCTGAGGTTACAGGGGATGATGCAGCAAGAATACTACAACTCTCTGGTATTATGAGGCAAAAGAGTTGCTATATTCACCTGTACTTTTATTTCTCAGAGATGGTGAAGGGTTTAGAAGCAAATCTTTTAATGTAAAGTTATTAGGCATGTGGAGTCACAATTTTTAGAATTCCTTTAGTGACAGAACAAGGTCTATTGAAAGTTAATGGACTTTTTTTCCTAAAATACACCCTGAAAATTCTACTTTGATAAATTTTGAACAAGAACATCTATTTTTTTCCTCCTGTATACAGTGTAAAATCATTTTATGATTTTCTTCACTCCTAAAAGGAATGTAAGGTCTTCAGCCTTGTAAGAGGGAATCAAATGGAGTGTTTAAGTGTTTTTAGTTAACATTTAGTAGTCACTGGAAAATAGAAATGCCTTTCTGGCTGGCAGAATCTGCTTTGGCTGGGCCATTGGAGCTGTGGTGTGTGCTGTGCAGACTGCTATTCCATTTGTGCCGCTGCCATTTTGTGTCTTGCAACCTCTAATTTGCAGAAGGGGCTGGAAGCCATAACATGGTTTTGAAGTGGCTGCAATGGTTTCTCACCCCTGTGCAAGTATTTAAAAGTTGTTACAGCCATGTGTGAGACAACTGTGTAGAGGTGAGTGGGAAGCATGGGGGATTTTTAGCACAGTTCTGATTAAATCAGTTTAGCTGCAGTGGCACAGAAGTTAAATGTGGTGCTTCAGATGTTTGCCCTTCTGTGAACTGTGACATCTGGCCAGCTGCAAAACCTCTGTGGTCTTGCCATGCTTGCCAGACAACTGCTGTGGGTACCCACTTCATACTGAAAAGATTTGCCTTACACCTTTGTCCCATATTCAAGAAAATGATCAGTCATGCTGGCCATAGTACTGGTCCATTGACCTGTAGATAGGAATTTCCAGTTTGCCCTGCAAAGATGCCAGCACGCTTTTAGAGCTGGAAATCTTCGAGTCTGTTTAACTTCCTGGATTCCATCTTGGCCCTAATCCAGGCTCCGATTTCCAGTTAAGCATTTCTATTTATAATGCTTGTGGAAAAACAGCGTTTGTGTCTTGCACCAAAAACATTCAGAAGAAAACCTCTTTTTAATATTTTTTTTCCTCTCCTGTGATTTACCAAGGGGGTTTGATGTTCCACTTAGTTAGAACTGCAGAAAACAAAATTACAGG
Organism: Sclerurus mexicanus; assembly: GCA_013396755.1. Classification (NCBI taxonomy): domain Eukaryota; kingdom Metazoa; phylum Chordata; class Aves; order Passeriformes; family Furnariidae; genus Sclerurus; species Sclerurus mexicanus. The sequence goes on along the minus strand of VWZF01005177.1, from coordinate 1,154,668 downwards.
CAACTGGATTTATAACGAGATTGAGCCTTTCCCCTGGAGGGTTCTGGATTGTCTGTGTGCTTGCTGGAAGGGCTGTTTTGTGGCCAATTGTTAACAATAGATGTCTGTGGCTGCACCATTTTAGCCATTTTACCATTACAGCTGGCACTCTCTGCAGAGGTAAAGGTCTTGTAGCTTAGCCATATGCTTTCCCTCCTCAATCTGATGCTGTGTGTCAGCACAGCCTCCAAGCACGTGTACAGAGAAAGGCATATTTTGTTTTAAAAGTCAATCACTTTAACGTACCAGAAAACTTGTCTTGCTCCTTCCATGATGCTGAGGGGCAGCAGGCTGCCCCATGCCATGCCCACTTCCCAGAGAAGTTAGAAGTAAGATCTTCCCATCAGATCCCTCACTGTATGGTGCAGCATGTGAGCCTTGTACTTTCTTGCACAGGTGTCTTTATTTCTAAACCTGACATTCTAAGAAACTGTCCAGTAAAACATTAAGGTTGTATATAAAAGGTTGTTTTACACTTACTGCAGTTTTGTTCTCTTTGGTGGCAAAATAGAGTTGACATGGAAGCTCAGATGCTGCCTTCCTGCTGTTGGCACCTCTGCTAATTTACATATTCTTAAGACTCTTCTGTTGTTTACCTTGACATGATTTAATGTATCCTTGGCCTCAGGAGGAAAGACTTAAAGCCTTTTGGGGAATGCTGATTCCCAGTGCCTGTCATCAAATTTTCCCGGGAATTCCTTTAGGAATCGCGCTGGTGCTACTGTACTATCACAGACCTGGGACTCAGAGGAGTCAGAGAGCTCCATCAGCCTGGGGAAGCAGCAGTCTCAGAAAATCCTGTTCCAGCAGTGTCCAGTGTCTGCCATGGATAATCTACCCATGTTTCTTTATTTAACTTCTATTCACTGATAATAAAGAAGCCTTTAGTTTCCAGGAAGAAGTCCTATTCAGGAAACACTTGCAGTGAGCTCTGCTTTGCATCAAAGATGACTTCCCTATAGGTACCAAGTTTTTAAAGTTTTGGGTTGATTTATGTATCTTATTCTGAGTGGGTCAAGTTTTACTTTGTTTGAGGCTGCAGCACAAACCTCTCCTTGCACTGCTTTGAGACAACTTTGTCTCTCTTTTTTTCTGTTTGCTGCTCAGCTATAAAGTAAAATCAGAAAACATGCATTTTTTTTCAGAAATAAATTCTCTTTATTTTAAAATTCAGACACCGAAAGAGACTTGGTATTCATCTCTGGTTTTAAGCAAAACTGTGGCTTTCAGGGCTGTCTAACCAGACAGTGATTTTAATGAATCTTTACAACATTATGTCTCCCTGCCAATGCTCAAGATAGTTTTGTAGGCACTTCAGTAACCTTTCTGTCAAAGGCCATTCACAAGAGAATCTAAGAAATTTCAGAGATTTCCAGGGGTTAAAAAGAGAAAGAAATAAGGAAAAACCAAAGATGGTGTCCTCAGATGTCAGGTGAAATATGGACAGCTCTCTACCAATTTTCTGCCATGGGCATTTCCTCCCCCTGATTCTTCACACCACCTCCATTTCCAACAGCACTGATTGCCCTCCTCCATTCCTTCATTGCCAATCTCTGCTTTGTAATAAGACCTGTGTAATTTTCACAGATTCTCAAATAGAAGAGTTTTTAGAAAGAGGAACTCTATCTCTCAGGCAACCACTTCAGTCTTCCTGCAGCCAGACTACGGTGGCACATGGAGTCATGCTTACGGTAGCTTTCTGTTATCTTTTGTTTTCTCTGCTACTGTGACATCCTTCTGGCAGCAAATGACTGGTGACAGCCTTTATCAAAGATGAGTATATGTGTTTCTTCTGGTGAGCTTTGTGTTCAGTCTGTCCTTAGAATCTGTCACCTTTCCATTAAAAAATAGTTTCTCCACTGAGACACCAGGGCCCAAGGACTTCGATGATTTTCAGTCTAATTTTGTTTAACAATTCGTTTTCTTTAAAAAAAAAAAAACAAGAAAAAATCTCCAACCTACAAAAATCAGTCCCAAATTCAGAACAACAGAAGTGTGAGGGTACACAGTACAGGTTTGCACCACAACCTCGTTAGAAATTATTTGCAGAGGATTTTTCGATTCAGGTTAGAATTTCAATGATGCTGTAATCAAGGATCTGAGTTTTTAATCTGAGTATCTCTCAGATTTGTTGCCGAAGACATTGATGCTAATTAAAAGAATTCAAAGTCCAGTATTACGCATTGTTACCATCTTAAATCAAATATTTTCAGCCTATAATTTGTGAGGAGGCTAATGGCACTTTCAATTTTATTCCTCATCCACCTTGTTTTAAAGAAAGTTTTTATCAATTTTGTCCCCATTTGTTTTATGTTTTCTCTTCAGTAAACCAATGCTTAATGCTAATTTGGAAATATCGCGTATTACTTACAAGCATACTGGACCACAAGAATGTTAAAATAACATTCCATGTAAAGGTAGGAAAAAATGTGCAAACAAAAGCTGGTATCCCTGAAACAAGCTGAAATGGTGTTTGTGTCTGGTTCTGACACAAAATATTTTATCTGGTGAAACTGAAAAAATACGGAATGAGCTGCAGTGACACAAGTGTTAACACAAGCTAAATCCATTCTGATAATTGTCTAGGCCTAAGAAAGTAAATTCTTTTTCTTGGAAGCAAGAAAATAAAATTTTTGTTTATTGTTCTTTAAACTTGGAGGGAAATTTATCCAAAATTCTGCCATCCTACTGTCAAAAAGCTAAACAAATATTTGACAAGTTTTTGCATCTGCTAGGCTGTGTTATTTACTGAGGGCTCCTGTCCAAAGCAGTGGAGAACAGGTCTTTGGACATAAATCTGCTGAGAACAGGGTGTTGCTTTGCTTAAATTAACAGATAAGAAAGCACATATTCAGTTTGTGCCTTCAGTCCTGCTCCTCTTCTGGGCTGATGCTGTACTTAGCAGATTGGTTGCTATATCCTTCCTAATCTTGGAAAAATTTCCCACGGAGGTGGAGAATGCGGGTTTGAATCCACTCTATCAGAGATGGGAACTGTACACAGTTTCCCTCCTTCTGCAGAAGTGTTCTGACTCTTGAGGTATTGAAGACTAAAGGAGGAAAAGGCATGTAGGGAACTCTGCCACTGAAGAGTGGTTAGGCACTTTTCAGGAATACAAAGCGTGTGACAAAGGCTTTCAGAACTATCGACCTGCATTTAGTCACCTAAATCCCATTCAAGTCCCTCTTTGAGTATGATGCATCTTTCTCTTTGGGCCTCAGTGTTTCTGTATCTTCAAGAACAGCTACAGTGAGAGAAGAAATTCCTCAGAGGCTGCACAACACTGGTCTACGGTGATAACCTGGGCTGTCCAAGGTAATAGGGCTGAGGGTCTGGACCAGGTCTTTCCTGGGGCTTCCAGTAGCATCACCTTACATAGGGATAGTACCTAAAATGTCCTTGAAAATGTTGAATGCAACTTGGGGTGAGCTAGTACTACTACATTTCTCCTGAAGGAGGTGGCAGTGCATGGAAAAAGCCAATAGCCAATAGCACTTTGTGAAAGGTAGAGGTGGACAGAAGATTTAGAGAGAAGGATGCATTGCTCATCTGTTCCGGCTGGACTAGAGAAACAAGTGAAACACAAGTCTACACAGGAGTCTGCTTTAATCCATCACTCTATTTTATGAAGCATCACACAGCATTTTCACCAATTAGCATTTGATAGGAGTTTAAGTAAGGGCCACGGGGTTATTTGAGGAAAAAGCCGACAACCTATTTCATAGTCACTGACTCCTCATTTGGCAGCAGTGCTCTTGGAGGGGTTGGGTAGTACCCGGCAGTTGCTGAGCTATTTGAGGAAAATCGTGTAAATCTATAATCCAGCGGTAAATCTGCAAGACAGAAACATACCACATCTGATTAGCAACACAGTCTGTTTCACACAAAAAATAAGCCTGTGGTGAACAGAAGTACTTCTTAAAACCTTGAGCTGTTTGCTCACCAGCATTAGAATTCAATCAGATTGCATGATTACACATTTATTTGATGTCTTCAGCTGTCCAAGGGTTTGACTTTCAGAGTTTACAAAACTGCAGTAAAGGATATCCTGAATAAAGAATATTCAGTTTTTTGATTGCTGAAATAATGCTAATTAAATTTTTTAACTAATGCTTAAATACTGATCAAAAATCTTCATTAAGCCTAGATGAAATTTTCCCCCAAGTACACCTTCAAGTTCATTCTTCAATTGGTCACCTTTCTCTTTTATCTCAGCAATCTACTCATAAGAGGGCTATGTTTAAAACATGTTTTTCACAGCTGTTTTAGCAAGATTCCCCAAAGGCTGCTGCTCTTAGACCTTCTTGCAGTTCAGTGTTAATAACATCATTTTGTATCAAGCATTCTTAGAAATCTGCACTTGTAGCTTGGCGTACTCATCACTTCCAGTCTGTAAAGAACACTGAATGCATTAAAATAGTTCTGAACAGTAAAAGCTTTCTTTTCTGTAGCTTTTAAAAAAAAGTCTTTGCTGCTGGCAGTGACCCGCCCACCCTCACAACCAGAAAACTGATACTTCCTGTGCTCACCTCTCAAAATTCAAGAAACCAGATTAAAAAACCACATAAATAAAACAATTCAAGAAATAATTACCTTTACAATAAATAAATAACACCCCCCTCCCAAAGTCAACAAAAAAGGTTTAGCTCCTTTCCAGGTTGCCTGCTTAGAACCAAAGCAAAACACAAAAACTATTACTCAGCTCATCTGTACAGTACGTTACTAATTAAAACATATTTTTTTTAAATTGGAGTAAATTTGGGGAAATTATTATCCTGTGGCTACATTTTTTTTTTTTCACTTAGCAAGTTTTATGGAACAGAAACACACAATTTTAGCAGTTTCGGCACAAACAACAGGAAATCCAGTTCTGTCTCACAAGCAATTTGCAGGCAGGCACCAGATACAAAGCTTTAAAACCATATTAAACATTACTATAACAAGCAAATGAGTATTTAGATCAAGCTGAAAAATCAGAGAGAGGGTGGGAACTTGATTGGAAGAGAATTATGCTTTATTAGGTGGGTTATTTTAGCTCAAAGAAGTGCGTTTTCTCATTTTGTCTGAGTCAGGGAAATCTCTGGAGCTCGTTCTCAGCACGGCAGAACAGGCAGATGTTTTTCTAGCACACAGAGGGCCCAGTGGGTTTACTGGCTGCTGAGTCTATTTGTGACAGCTCTGTTTAAAACAAAGGTTTTAAAAATAACAGATAATAGTGAAAAAGAAAGGAAATATTTCTTAATATCTTTATGAGCTATAAAAATCAAATGCCATATGGCTACTTTTATATAAAAGCTTTTACTAGCTTTTTAGTCTAGCAGTCTGGAGTCTCCCAAGAGTAGTTTAATCAAAGAGCAGCACAAATGGGGCAGACTTGCTGCAGAGTTGCCTATTGCTGAAGAAAAGAACCAGTTGGATCAATATGGTAATTTTATTGATATTTCCTGGTTATCTAACTTTACATAATCAGCTTAAACACCAAAACCATTCTATATACAATGCACAAGACTTCAAAAGAGAATAATCACATTTTTTACATAGTCACCCCCTAATCTATTAATTTAAATATTGCTTTTGTCTCAGGAAGCTGACTTTGAAAGATGACCAGAAGATACCCATATTTAAAAATGTTGCCCAAGGCATCACTAAAAGTTGCATGAAGCATGAGGCAGATACTAGTCTTCACCTATGAAGCAGATTTTATATATCACATAGGAAAAAACTTCCTGTATTTCCAAATCTGTTTCCATCAATGATTACATCTGCTACATCTGTTGCATCTGCTTTGCCCAGAATATGCAACATTTTATATTATTATTTGATTTCAGTTTGATATATTTATGAGAAAGCTCTGTACTGATTCGGAAAGGCGTACTTGAAATCTTAGTGGCTAAAAATAAATACACGAAAAGAAAGAAGGGCAAGTATACAGGGAAATAGATTTTTCTTTTTGCAAAATTTAAGTTAATTTAAAATAAGTTCTTTGAAAACTCTTCAATTTAAAATAATTCACAGCTGTCCTGGAACGCAGAAGTATCATGTGAATTGTACACCAAAGCTCAATACAGCTTCTTTTAAGGTCCAGCAATACTGTCTCATCAACAAAGAACAATGCAGGTCTGGAGTCCGTCTTCTGGACATAGGAGCAAATAATGTCACATCTATTCTTATTACATGTTCTCACTGATGATACAGAGAAGAAATAAGCAGCTTTAGGGGAAGCCAGGAGGAGTGGCTGAGGTCACTTGGTCTGTTCAGCCTGGAGAAGAGGAGGGGCAGGCACTGATCTCTTCACTCTTGTGACCAGTGATAGGATCTAATAGAATGGCATGAAGGTGTGTCAGGACAGGTTGGAATGTTAAAAATAGGTACTCCACCCAGAGGTGGTTGAGCACTGGAACAGGCTCCCCATGGAAGTTATCACTCTACCAAACCTGACAGAGTTCAAGAAGTCTTTGGACAATGTTCTCAGGCACATGGTGTGATTCTTGGAGATGTCCTGTGCGTGGCCAGGAGTTGGACTCACTGGTTCCTTCCAACTCAGGACATTTTGTGATTCTATGAACTCCATTTTCCTAAAACAAAATGCTTGCACAGACCATGGCTTGATGCAAAAACATGAAAAAAATGACACAATATTTGATAATAAAGACAGTCTCAGGGAAAAAAAAATAGTTGCTTATTTCCAAGTTGTTGTTCTCCTAGTGTTTTTGCCAGTAAATTCGTCAGGTTTTGCTACTGTGCATGCTCACAGCTGCTGCTGTTGAGGCAAACCTTTGCATCTTGGCACCCACTTAAAAGTCAGGGGGCAGATACCTAGTCCTCTCTGAGATATAATTTGACAGTGAGGCTCTAATCAGTTCTAACTTACACTGATAATGAATTCAGCACAAAACTCACCTAATATTGCCACTATCATAAAAAAACTCCAAACAAACTTAAACAAACGAAACAGCTTGAGGCTGGAAAAATGAACTATCTGGCTGTATGCAATTGCTTCAGAATCACAGTCCCAGAAGTTTAATTCCACCCAAACTCATTTTTTTCCCAAGACAAATAGGACATTGACTTTTAGAGCCAAAGACTGCTAGAAGTCAGACATGTTGGGTCTCAAGGTCCCTTTCTATATCTACAGAAATGCCAGTTATTAGATGCATCACCCTGAATTTCTGTCCCACTCCTTTCTTTGCTCCCACATCAGCCTGAGTGCAAGTGACTGATGAAAACTGGTTTCCTTTATGGTGACCATTCAGTGTTACTAGCATTTCTCAATGTCTTGGGCAACTCTCACAGGTTATATGCCTTAGCCTCAGCTCAGGAGAACTCCCATACAGGACTCCAGCAGCCCTGATGTCAACAAAATAACAATGAGGATATTTGAACAGTAACCACTGTCAGTTACTGTGTTCGTTATTCAGATCCATGCATTAAGTCACATTAAGTACCACATTGTGTTTTGAAGCTTATGTATACCCATATCCACGCATTTACTTAGATGTTACAGATGGATTTATATCATAGTTACAGAGCTGACACTATCTCAGTGTCTGTGTGCTAAGCAATTAGTGTAAGCCAACTAAATGAAAGCCACAAGCTTTTATCAGAGGCAGACTTGGAGTTCCACCCACAAGGAAGGAAAAGAAACCACAAGAAGGAGGGAAAATGTAATATATTCTCGATGAGCGATCAGGAAAATATTTGAGCAACTGAATGGAAGACAATTATAATCTAATCCAGACACAGGCCGGTTTGATAAACTTAATACTTATGGTTAATCAGTGTGGATTTTTTTGTTTTGTTTTTGAATTTCCTTGAACAAACCAATCCACTAAACAAATAAAATCTTAACTATGTGCTTTAGATGGACTGCATTTTTTTCCAATTAAAAGCACAGTCCAAGACTGAAAGAGATGTCTCCCAAAATACACAGCAGAAATGTCAGGAATAATTTTTCAGTATTGACCAACAAAAGCAAAGCCAACATTTTTTCATCATGACACCACAGCAGCAACCCCATGACGAATGAGAAGCTCTACAGAAAGTAGAACTCCCCTCCCCTCTCTGAGGTCTGTTCCCTGCCAGTCAGCAGGGCTGGAGCCAGATGCTGCAGAAGCCTCCTAGTAAACAGCAGGGTTGTGTTCTTCAGTGAATTCAAATATATTCTCCTGATTATCACCAAGGAAAAGGCCCAGGGAGGAAAACAAAAACCTCGTTAGTGATATCCAAGTTTGGGAAAAAAAATCTTTAAACTGCTTAATTGTGGCAAATCTCAGAAAACAGAGTCGAAGCTCTGTCTTAAATCTCTCTCATCATCCAGGTGGTGTAAATTGTAGGGGTAGACCATCAGCCAGTATCAATTCTTTTGCTTTTACAGGATTTTCTGTAACTTACACTGGCTTAGAAGCTTTATCATAAATTTTTCACTGTATTTAAAAGTTGCTGTTGAAAGAAAATATTAATTTCTTAATGATAGCAACTTCCAATAACAATTTTTTAACAGTGGAGTAAGCACAGCTGCTGCAGGGGGACTCATGTGCCATCAAGTGACCTGACTTGCCAGTCTACAGGTACACTGTAACAGGTGTTATTTTTTCTTAAATACCAAATGTTTTTATCTGTTGAACCCTTTGTATTTAAAACAGGCAAAGCAGAGCTTGCACCGAAAGCTCAGGATGTGAGGAAGCATACTAGTGGCAAAAATTTAAAAAAACTCAAGGTCACAAGTAGATTTATCTGATAGCAGTTATTTTTAGAAAAAACTTCTAAGGCTGATTTTCCTAGAGAGGAGGTCAAATGTTTGCTGTACTAAAGCAAAACTCCAGAAAGAGTGAAGTCAGCACGAGGAAAGCTTTCCTTCTGTCAACTACATGAAAGTCATTGCTGCTGTCTGCATATTCTATGACTCAAAAGTCGGAGATAAGGAAGGTGTCTGTGCGGTGTCATATGGGAAAGGGGGGACTCTTCAGTATAAGAGAAAGCTTCTCAGATTGGATATAGTTGGTGACATGAGCCACTGCAGTTTATTCCTGAGCATGCAGGAATAATGACTAAAGCTAGTCTCAGTCAAAGTGCAAGTTTGCTGCTTCAATTGCACTTTAATAAGAGCTTTTGCCAACACAGGTGTAATGGTCAGAGATCATGCCTGCGGCACTGCCAGCAGACATTTGTGGCATGAGCTTGGCCTGAGCAAGAGGGGTTACTCTTCTGTGGTATCTAACACAGAAGACAGTGACACTGGAGAAAACCCAAGTAGCAAACTGCAGGGAGCTGTGCAGCAGCAGCTTCACTACCAGAGTTTTGCAGAGGGATGAGTGCCTGAGGGGATGGAATGACCATCCCATCATGGCTTTGCGATTGCTCATGGTGTGCGGTTTCATGACAATTATCTTGGGAATAACAATTCACATTACTTTGGGTCTACCCCATGTCCAAGGGACCACTGACTCCTTCTTGAACAAAACAGCTGTGCACAAGGTGTGCAATGAGCTCACAGCTGAGCCTGTTAAGAGTCTGCAGTGAAGGAAAGCCTTAGAAATTCTTTGCTGTTTCGATTTTATATGAGAGAAGTAATTATTTGTACGTGAGGAAAATTTATCTCATTTTTGTTTCATTTTAAATGGTGATTTTCAGAGATCTCTTAAGAAAATTGCCCTTTGTGGTTCTTTGCTTGATCTGGAACTGATCAAAAGAAAATATTGGACTATAATGTTTTTAAATATTTAGATGAAGACTTAATCTAAAAAAAAATCCTAAGAGAATGCCAAGACCCTACTAGGAAGTGTTAGTCTTTCAGGGGTCTGTTAATTCATTTCTGTGTGAATGACTCCTTCTGGATCCTAGGGTGGTAGGAAGCGCTCCTGAGGTAAGTTGAAGAAATTAGCCTGGTAACAAGCAGTTGTTTGAGCTGACAGGCATTTCCAATTTATAAGAAAAAGAAGTAAGTTGCATTTTGAGACTGTGAAGGAGCTATATTAAGACAAATGCAGAGATGATACACCTCTTCACTTTCATTTTGAGGTACGCTCACCAAGATCAACCTTCCTCTCCAAACTTGGTTTAACCTCATCATGTTCCTCTCTTGTTAAAAAAATGTTTTCTTTCCCTTTTTATGACTTTTCCTCTGGACGGTTGACAAACATTGTTTACCTTACAGTAAAAATCCACACACAGACACACAGGAAGACAAGGCCTACATTGTTTTTTGTATGTGTGTTACCATCTTAATCCAGAGGGAATATATTAGGCACCAATCCAGAGTACATAAATGCTTCCAGCAACTTTTTCTTTCACGTGTGAGGTTGTGGATTATGTAAAATTACAACCTTGTCAAAGTATTATTTCCAATACTCGCTGACTTACCTCTTTTCACACTCAAAAATGATCACACTTTGTATTACAAGCAGGGTTTTTAAAGCAGCAATCTAAACCCACTCCATAAGGCTGTGATCCAGTCAAAAACCAATTATAACTTTAATTACAGCCTGCAAATGAAATTATGCTGCCTGAGTTGAAGGATAACTTTAAAGCAGAAATGACTGAGTGGTTCCCCTTTTCTTAATGAGTTGCTCATGAGTTCTCCCTTTAATCTTTTAGAGGTGGCTGTACTTTGACATCTCACAGAGCAGGATAACGATGGCAGGAACATTTCTGTCAGCTATTGGCTAGGAAGTAATCTTTTGGATTCTGCATGATTTGACATGGCCTTTAGGGGCACAAGTCAATACACCTTTCTAGAGGAAGGAAAGCTTGAACAAATTGTAATACACTGAATACTGTCCTTTCTACACAGAAAATTACTATCAAGTAGTCAAATCCTGTGGTAAAGTTGGGGTCTCAAACCCTTTGGGCAGTAAGTGGGTCCTGAAGATTCTTTATAAGCTAATTCCGAAATATTGGACAAAAATTTGCTATAGTTAAAATGCAGTTTGTTGTTGGTTTCAGTTGTATTTTGCAGTTGCAAAAATAAATGCTTTATATTTGTTGGTTGTGTTGGGCATGTTTTTCTTTCTCTTAAAAGAACATTGAAACTAGTTTCCTGGAACAGATGAATCATATTTACACTATCTGATGCTTTTCAACTGACACATAAAGAAAGACGATGTTCATACATATAGAGCATGTATCTTCTCCCTAGTCAGTTCTCTTTCTTATCTCTTTTTTCTCTTGCACGAAACCTCAGAACCAGAAAACCTCAGAACTGTTGCTGTTGTGTACATACACCAGTTTTCCACCAGACATAAAAACGTGTTTTTTGCATAACAGGTTTAATTATAAAAATGACCGCTTTGGCATTGTAGTAGCAACTATTATTTATAGCAGCTAAACCCCAAAGCAGTTCAAATTCTCAAACCATTTTGATAAACTTAGTATTTAGATGTTATTGTATAGATACATTCTTACACTGAAGCTGGTAAGTGAAAGCACTGTTGTAAGATAAAGCATTAAATATAAAAGGTTATTGTTAATTAACAATGCATAATACAGATAGTTCTATATGTTTAGGGAAATTGTATATTTGAATAAGAACATGTAATTATCAGTCTAGTTACAGGAAAGACTAATTTAAGAGGATCTGGATTTGACTTTAAATAATGTAATGTCAATGCAAAAACCATAGAACTAATGTGTTAAAATATGGGGGATTTTTTTGTTTCACTTCAGCAATAATTATGAATGATGCTGTTCAGGATATAGAAATGAGTGTATGGCTACATGCTTAGAGAAGTTCACAACTTCTGTCATAATAGTTGATTCCTTAAGAGCATTCACCTTTAAAATACACGTGGAAGATGGCATGTGAAATTTGCAATTTGTAGTTGATCTGCAATGGGCAGACCTGTGTATCTGTGACCTGCAGACTGCCAGTTCTGCAGCCCCAGCCAGGGCTGCTTTGGGCTTTTCATTGTGCAGATAATTTGCAACTCTAAGCAGAAACATGAACTTCTTTGTCATGGTTCACTGGCAATTTTATCATTATATTTATACAGCAAGCAGGCTGACGACTCAAACTCCTGCAGAAAGCGGCAGGGTACAGATCTGTAGTCATCTTTAAAGAGACAGCTTTGGTAAATTATAATGGAGATTTTTCTCTTTTTCTGGCTAACTGAAATAACAATAAGGCATGAAGAAAAACTTATGCAGCCATATGGGCAAATCCAGATAAGATTTCATATGGCATGCAAAATTTAAAAAAATGCATTATCCTCATGCATGACATAAGCTTGGTTATCAAACCTCCAAAGACTGAAATGAACTCTGTCTCCATAAAACATTTCATTTGCACTAATTCTTATCTAAAGCAAAACTCTCTTGAGTTTCAATATTGCTCAATCTTCTATTCTTGCTTGCAGTAGTTTTAATCCTATAACAAATCTTACCATACATAGTTATGAAACAAGTGCAGGAGATAAGGTTAACATGAAAATTAAAAAAGAGTTTTTCGTGTTCTGCTTATTAGGATTTAGAGCCCACTTTCTTTAGTACTTTTTGCAATGAAGAACAAAAATACCTTCCAAAATTCCCTCTAAGCTCTAAATCTCTTCATGGAATTTTTTGAAGTGTGACTTTTATAAACTACCAATGATAATGAGATCAAAAGGAAAAGCATTACTTTGAAATATGCACATCATTTTGGTGATCAAAGAACTGTTAATCAAATAACCACCTGAAATGGTATTATTGAAATTATTGCTGGAATACTTACGTGATACAGGAAATATAATTATTTATGTGGCTATCTGGAAATTTAATCAAATGGTCAAAGAGTAGTGGATGCCTTCCTTGAAGGTGGAGTTCAGATTATTCCGGTAAAATGAATAAGAGTAATCCACCCCTACTTGGCTCATATCTAACTTTCTGAAGTGGAGAAGGATGTCTTAGAAACTGTGCAAAATGCCATTTTTCAGAGAGACCTCTACACCTTTTACGTTCCATGTGGGACCTCTAATGGAACATTCCCACAGTAATGGATCCTGGTATGGAAAATCTGTCTTATGATATCATTGTGCATGAAAATGGTCACAATCTGTACGGGAGCTGTAAATGAGGAGAGATTCAATACCAGAAAAGTGGAGAAACAGATGGATTTGTGAATGAGACATATAGGAGTAGAGGCATTGGTTTCTACTATTTTATTAACCATGTACTGTCAATATAACCTGTATCCGATTCCCACTCTAAACTGAGGAATGTAGGCAGAAGATCTCCTTTGAGCAATTTTAGCAATAAAAAAAAATATACTTTCTCATGCACAGGAAAAATGCCAGTCTTTTCAGGGACTCTCAGGGGAGTTTAGATGGTAAATTATGATGCAATAATCTGCAATCCTTGCAATACCTTTCTTGCCAGAGGCGAGATTAAAGTTCAGAACTTCTAAGGCATCTTTGAATGCAAACCCCTTTTGAGTCAGATACTGAATTTTCTATTTGTGTACATGCTTTGTTATTTTATACTTTGAATGGATGAGAGCTCCAACAGCAGCATTCCCTATGATACTCTTTTCCTACAATGCTCTTTGGTAACACTCAGGTTGTACCCTTTAGTTACATACATAAATTCTTCAGGTGAAACTGTCAGAAGGCACCTGTACCAAACTTACAACGTGCTGGTGAAAAAACAGAATGGCCAAAGTTGTTTCTATCCCGACTTCTCAATTCAGATATATAGCTTATTTTTAATTTTTTCATATATATCCTCTACTTAAAAAAAAATAAAAATGGGCTTTAGGGCTTTTATTACCCAAAATTAATTTCTGATAACTCTCTGAAATGAATTCTCATATGAATTTTGATGAAAACTGAGTTATTTTTGTAAAACATTTCTATTATTCAATAATGTTGAATAGATTTTGGAATAACCTTTTTCAATGAAACATGTGCCTTGAGAAGCAAACTGAGCTGTTCTTTATGCACAGATACACATTGTGTCCAGACAAGAAGAATCAATTTTGAAGTTAGCATTGCAGCAATCATCTGCACTCCACCACTTTTGCAGATCACAAGCTGTTGGGATACTTACTTGTACGTGGTGCTTACAATTGCTCACATAGGTTTACAAAAGCTGGTTAGACATTGTTGACAGAGAAGCTCTTGGCAACACCCAGCTCACAGGAGGCTGCAGCACACCTCCAGTGAGGTGGCAGCTTGTTTGGCTGGGCCAGGATGAGCCAGGTGCTGCCAAGGCTGAGCCAGCTGATGGCCTGGAGCTGAGCTCCCAGTCCGTGTACCATTGTCTGGGAGCTGGGCTCAAATGGTCAGCATGCAGGTGACTGGGAGCTGAACTCATATAGCCAGAATGCTGGCAGCCTGGCTGCACATTTGGACTGAGGGAATCTTAAGGAAAGGCATGCATTTTTGCAGCTTGGCAGTGGAAAGTCCTCTGCTGGTAATAAAGTAGTTGAATAGAAAAGGAAAAGCTGGAGCGCATCAAACTCGCGTAACTCGTTTCAATCTCTTCTAGCTAGTTATTCCCAAATAGCTGCAGCTGAGCTATGACTTAAAACTGCAGCCAAAAACTTCAGGGCTTGGCAAAGCAGGGGCTTCCACAGCTTGCTGTGACAGGAGTCAGACAAGGTATTCAAGAGGAGTCAGGAATTCCTCAACATCCATAATAATGAACACCTGCTCTTCCACAGAAACAAACAAGAAATACCTCTCTCTGTAAGAAAGCAGAGATGTTCTCGTACCTGCAGCCTTGAGTCTGCTTTCAAGCATGCAGCTGTGATTTGAAAACATTATTTCTCCCCTGTCCTTTAGCACTGGGGCTTGAGCTTCACAGACATCTGCCCCTGCCCCAGCACTGGTTTAAGGTGGACTGATAGCGCTCAGTGTTCCTCCTAATGGAGGACCAGGGTTTGCAAGAGCTCCACTGCCAATGACAGGCAGCTATCCTACTCACTAACTACTCAGATGTATCTTTCTGGTTCTCACTCCATCTGTAGCTGGAAAGTTGGTGGTACATTTGTGGTTGAGGGCCCTTGCTAGTCCTGCAAACTGAGCTGTGGTTATGGGGAGCTGGCTGGGATGCAGAGTTTCAGTGTGGCTGACCGATGTGTTTTCTCTCAGCCAACACTTCCAAAACAAGCCACAGAATGACCCTGGAAAAGTATTAGATGGGAGTTTTGCAGAAGTTATCCCTATGTTGGCAATTTTCCTTGATATATTTGGGCTTTGTACCTTTAGGCTGCAATACAGACTGCAAAACGGCAAATTATCAGAACTGTGGTACTGTATGACTACTCTCTTTTGAGATATCCTTATAATGTAAGGGCATGTGTAAAACAGGATTGCAAAGAACAGGTCCTGCTGTAGAAATAGCTGCTGGGCAAGTCTG
Source organism: Sclerurus mexicanus (assembly GCA_013396755.1). NCBI lineage: Eukaryota > Metazoa > Chordata > Aves > Passeriformes > Furnariidae > Sclerurus > Sclerurus mexicanus. Next base: position 1,139,299 of record VWZF01005177.1, on the reverse strand, counting down.
AAATGCTCTCTTGCAACAAACTTTTTATTCCTTGGTCTTGCATGAAGTAGGCAATAGATGCTGAACAGAGGGCTTAGTAAACCAAATGCTTGCTCTGTTCTTCATGCAGCTAAGCACCTCATTCATTTAATAATTTCTTTCTTTAGGTGCAGATATCGACAAAATTCAGTAATGCAAAATGACAGACTGAGTATATATAGATAGAGGGTCTTCACCACCACTTCATGATCCACTGTCATGTACTGCAGTTGCAAAGTTGTAGTGAGCTGACTGAGCAAGTATAACAAGCCAGATTAGAGGGAAACATATTTGGAAGTATAATAACCCCAGATGACTTTGCATGTGATTGTTTCCTAATCTAATTCAGAAGAAACAGAAAGCTACTTGGTCAGGGGAAGTCCTGACCAAGTCCAGAAACTAAGCTACAGTCTGTTAAATCTTGCACCCTATTTCTAACAGGGAATAAATAAAACACCCAATATTTGCAGAGACAAATAAAAAACCCCTGGTGTATCAGACAACAGTTAAAAGCACAAACATCAAAGTAATCAATGGCCGCTAGTGCTGTTACATGATATGAACGAAGTATTTCCAATGTATTTTAGATATATGTAATTTCAAAACCAGATCTACAGCATTACAAATTTACTATGAATACATGTTCATTAGGAAAAAAAATGCCCTCTTCCTTACCTGCTATTGCTTCAAGACTAGGGATTGCAATAGTGCTGTAAGTGCTAATACATTTACAGGACCATGTGTGAACTAAAGTTTCCTCTGCATTTTCCAGGCCTGGCAATCTGTCCATGAAGAAAGAGCCCCACTGTTTAGATACAAAGTAAGGAGCTTTGAGCTGATCTCCCTGAAAGAAAAATAAATAAATATGTAATGTAAGTTCAAAAAAAAAAAAAATCTTTACCCATCCACAAGCATTAGTTTAAGGAACTCTAGTGTTATCTGAGTCCCCAAGCTCCTCTTCATGCATTTTATGGATTCACTAGGACATAAAAAGTTAACTTGAAAATACTTTTCCATTAAAAAAAATATCTTCCATTTTCTCTGTTTTTCTGTTTCTGATACTGTGAATTGCCTGCTGCCCTTCTCTGTTGGAGAGGCTGGGTAGCTGTGGCACAGGCTGTAACACATCCTGTACCTCCTCCTCAGGGAAAAGGAGCTTCCTGGTGCTGGATGGAGAAACTGCAAAGAATGCATTATGCCACCTGTGTTGTGTTATCTGTTTCTCAGCTGAGGAAAGAGTGAAAGCAGAGCCACAGAATCCATGGAGAGCCATTCAGTTGTCTAGCAAATTGTGAAAACTTGATTTTTTTCATGTATATTTTCAGACAACAACATTATGTTTTAAAGAAAACATTAACACAGCATTGGAGGAACTGAGATTTTACCAGTTCATCTTGAAACCTGCTATATACGGCCATGAGCAATCAGATAAAAACTCCAGGAGACATCTACAGAAAGATGAAAAACTGGAAAACAAACCCAGGAACTACAGTATAGAAAATCTGTTAAAGTAATTTGTGTGCAAAGTAACTTCTCAGACCAAAGCATAAGAGAACAGATATCATAGTGTGTGCCTCCAGATTTGTGAACTTTTGTACTTTATTTTCCATTTAACCCCTTTCTCAGTAGTTTTGAGAGTCTCCTGGAATCATTTGTGTTTATAACAGAGGCCTGTATCTTTTGATCCCAAGAAAGCTGTTGATCCAGCCAAACAGACCATGCCAGTAAACACAGAGCCATTCTTTCTGTGAGTCTGAGTAACAGTTTTTCCTCTGAGCATAGCTGGGGGCAGGGAGGAAGTATCGATTTCAACAAATATAGATATTAATTTCTGTCTTCTGATGTAAGTAAGTCAAAAAAACCCTCCTATCTTTTGTTTCAAAGCAAGGATTTAACTTAGGTCCTGGCCTTGTCTGTGGTGGGGTTTTTTGTTTGTTTTTTTTTTTTGTCTTACACAAAGGGACAGCACCTTACTTTTTTTGCCAAATATTATCTTTCCATATAAATCCCTGTTCACTACTCCAGTAATAATTAAATGTAGATGCTATGCTGAATTAAAATCTGTTTGCCAGCTGGATGACATATGTGGAAAACTCTTAAGTTGTTCAGGTGATTAATCAAAACAACAGCCCCAGTACTGGCCCACATAAGCATTTGCACAAAAACAGGGCCTTGTTTATTGATGAGAAAAAATGTGAGGGTTCTGCTTTTTGAAATGCATGGTTGGTTCAAGAGACAATTAAAAATGCAACCTGAGGAAATTAACTGATTTTTTCAGAGGTTTGGTTCTTAGTGTGAGAATTTCTTCCTTACTAAAGAGGAGTTACATTTTGGATTTACAACCTAAGCCCTCAGTAAAACCAAATCCAACAAGATATGAAACTTGTCATCAAGTCACCCGGTAGAGAGCTCCCATCATTTTGCTATTGGCTTATCTCCACATTACAGGTCAGGTTCGGCAGGCTAAATCTTGATTTCAAATCTGAAAAGAGCTGTCAAAACTGCCCACATCATTAGAAAGCATCAGACATGGCTCTCCCTGCCATCCCTCACTGATGTCTACAAGGTGTCCATATCTCATGGGCAGCACACATAGCCTGCAGTCAGGACAGACCATGTACCATGAATCCATACATCTGTGAAATCAGGCAAAAGTCTCCTCTTAGCACGGCTGCTCCTCTCATGCTTGGAGACACGTGCTCAACAGTGGGGCTGAGGATGTCTGGAAAATGCCCCAGCCACTCCTGCAGTCCCCAGACACGGGATTTGCTCTCACAGCAGGACAGTAGATCCTGGGAAGTGCCGAGCAATCCCTCTTTCTCATGCAAATCCTCCAGGCATATGGATTTGCTCTCAGGCATACTGGTCAGACAGTAGCAGGTCAGACATTGATTGTATGAATTGAAAGTACAAAGCCTTAAAGCAAATGTCTAGACTTCAGGAAAATAAAGATGGTACCCAGGCTTCCTCAAGTCCCAGGGTTTTCCACTGAAGTCAAAACACCTGGAATAATTACTATCACCTTTGCTTTACTAACTGCAGACAAATAGGGCCTGTTAACAGAGCAGACAGAATCAATTAATAGGACCTTTAAAAATTACCTTTCTCAAATACAAATAGGCAGGGAGCTGAGCTCAGAACCTTTTCTACATTTGGTAAAGAGATGGAAAAAAGAAAGATGTAAAGAAGACAGGAGTGAAAGATCAAGCTGTTAGTATTTTTAAAGGCTTTAGGTGGAGATTTGCCACCTATGCCATCATCTTTGTACCAAGCACAGAACATGAGGAATATTTTACTGCATCCAATATGATGGTTGGTACTGATGGTTGTATGCTTTGTGCCAAAGTAGTAACACCATCACCAACTCTTGATGCTACAAAAAAATCAATGGTCCAACCACAGTTTTGCCAATATAATGGTAAGTATTTGAGATGTTGCTGCCAGCAGAGCTATGCTGGTCACAACAGCCAGATGTTCCTGAATAACACCTGTGCTGGGTGTGCAAATGGACAAATCAGCCATTGGTCTAACTTTTTTTTGGACAGAACCTGCCCCTCCTATAAGTCATATGCAAATATAAAATATTTCACCAATGATTACTGTACCTAAAGTACAATATGGATCACTATAAGCAGATTTAAAATACAATGCATTGCACTTCAGAGTATTGCCTTAAGGACATGCTTAAACTCACCAAGCTCGCAACATTCCCTCAGGTTGTTGCTGAAAGTACTGTTAGATTTGTGTTAAAGATAAATGGGAATAAAGAAACAAACAGCCAAAAGGCACAAAGTAAACAGTCTGGTCTATGGTCACAGCAAGGGAGTCATGGAAATTTGTGAGGATATGGGCCCTGACCCCTACAACCAACAAGCCACTAGGCAATACTGTAAAAATTAAGTTCTCCCTTCTAAAGGCAAAAATATAATCTATATCCACCAATACATCCTTTATATCTGCTCCATTCATTCCTATAGCCCAAGGTTTTTACAGTTCTTCTGTAACAATTTCCCTCGAAATCCTGGGACAAATTCCAGCTTTTCTTTGAGTTTTCATTGATGAAATTGATCACACATTTAAAAAAACAGAAGGCAAAACCAAAGCCTCCAGCCAAGCAAACAAACTCCCAATTCTGGGAGGGAGGGAAAACTTGTTTCAACACAATGCTTCGTATGTTTTTCCCCCCCTGCATGCTGCAATTCACTTAGGAGCCAAGTAACTGCATGAATAGTTTTTAGTTTGCTGTTCTCTTGCTTATTTGGTCATGATTCACATACTTAAAAGAACTAGAGTTGTTACCATAATTTCAGAGTTATGTGTATCTGGCTTGTATCATGCATTTAACTGAAGGGAAAAGACAAAAATTGCTAATGAAAATGGAAATTACAAGTCTCCCAGTTTGTGTGTGAGGAGGTTGTTTTCTTCCCCTCTCTCTTTAGTGATGAAACACACTCAAACAACTGAAAACAAAATTTTTTATAATTTTTGATTTTATAATTTTTGATTTTGATTTTTGATTTATAATTTTATAATTTCTTCCTGAAAGATGCAATCGCAAATTAAAGTAATGCATTATATCTTTAGTAGTATTTTGTAAAGAGTTATAGAAGTGAGGACTGCATCATGTTTCAAGTTTTCAGTCCCCCTCTGCACACAGAGAACAGTGTAATTTCTTTTTTATTGCCAATGAATGCTAAGGCTGATGAACCAGATGAAATCTAATCTGTTTGTGACTGATTTTCCAAAAATCAGTCATCTTTGTACAATCCTTTGAATTGGCTTGTCTCCCTTCTTAACCAAAGGGTTAATGGGAGAAGTTGCTTGGGGGAATGAAAATAGAACTTCCACAGGCTTGTAAAGGGAATCCCTTTGAACTAGTCCTGTTAAGTTAGTGGTGTCCAGTCAACTGCAGAGATATGGATGTGACCTGTTGTTCAGACTCCAGTGAGCAGCGTGGTAATGAAATAACACCACTGACCTGCCAGGGCCCCCCTGGTTCAGGTTCCTTTAATCAACACAATTCATTTCTCCCTTGCTTGCTTGCTGTCACTGGCAGCGGATGTAAACTGAACAGGGGTTGTGTGTGGCAGGGGTGGTGTCTCCCTGAGATACTGCAATCTCTTATCAGGAATACTACAGCATCAGTAAAATGTCAAGCACATGTCTAAAAGTCTCAATTTCCTGCTTGATAACTGCAGTGATAGAGAAGATGGATCTTGTGAGCAGTTAACCAGAGGTGTTTCAATGAGAGAAAACCAAATCGTCATCATGGGCTTAGAAACATTTACTCAATTACTCCATTACTCCTTCTTTGTACTTCCAGGAAAAGAAACATTTTCTGGCTGTCTGTTAAAAAATGTGGGCTTCAAAGGCATATATTGAACATACTTAAGAAAGTGTGGTTCAATAAAATCCCATAAACCTTACAGAGATCTAAGTTCTATGCAGCAATGGAGCAGAACCTCCAGTCAAACAATGAAAAAATTTATGGAGGAGAATGAGCTATTTTTAAAGCACTAATTCCTCAAATCAAATTATATGAACCTATGTAGTGCTACTGATAACTCTTTCTTCCCCCACCTTTCTTACCAAGAAACATATTTTTCTTGACAGGATATTGAGTTTGTTTGTCTTAATTTTTGTTTTTCTACAACCCAGGAAAAAGCCTAAACATTAATGATTGCATTTCCTTATTTCAGTGACTGAACTGTCCTTGTCTGACCTTAGTTTAGAAATCAGGATAATGGGGGAAAATACGAGATATGCGAATTAAAAAAAGTAGAGGAATAGATATCACATCTATATTGTTTTAGCCCCATTGAAGATATTCTTTTCTCCATTGAAAACTCGATTTTACAACACTTCTTAGTCAGATTAAAAACCTACCTAGTATAAAAGCACCTCCACAAATTTTTTCTATCAGTAAGTTAACTTTTTAATCACAAAGAGTAATTATTTTAAAAGAAAAATCAAGTTTAGTGCTTTACAAAGCAAAGTGCAAGAAGCACATATGTCTCTCTGCAGCTAGAAGAAAATTACCTATTTATTTAGTAGCATATGGAATTAAGAAACACTCCAAACAGAAAGTGAAGCTGCGCTGCAGTTCCTACCTACAAAGGACATGCTGGAGGTACAACACTGCCACATCACCCATCTGAGCACTGCTCCCTAACTACTTTGTTCTTTGGCAGCAGAGAGGATGAACCACAGTAACTTTTCACCTTCTGTGGGAGAGTTAAAGGGTGGCAGTAGTGCTAAGGTCCTGCTTCTCAGCTGTGATCAACCTGAAAATCACACAATTTATCTGAGGTAACTATCAGTTGTTTGCACTGGAATAGATTTCGAAACAGTCCCTCTTATCTGAGTGCAGCTGTCACCAAAATAAACCTATGAGGTAAGCAGCAAATTAAAAGTTCTTTGTATATAAGGAAAGCAAGTAAACTGTATTTCATAGAGAAAAAAAGTGAGCTTTAAAGCAATCTAATAAGAATTCTCCTATGTTTACAGTTGGCCACAACACACAGGGAAACATCATGAACAGAGTTCAGGTGCTGGACTTGTGATAAGTGGCCATGAAATTTTTTCTTGTAGGATGGAGGGCAGGTTCTTTTTACTAAAAAGGAGAAGACTGTGGGTTGTTGCTAAGGGAGAGTGCGTACAGCTCTTTTTCTGAGATCCATGACTTAACTCCAGGTAGAGGCTCTGTGTCACCTATGCAACGCCTAAGCTAAGACAGAACAGCATTCTCCTGGTAAGACAAGGAGGATATATCTGTGGGGGATGCTGATGCTGCCAGCATCCTGATAAGATAAGCAGGTTCATTTTCGGTGCAGGCAGCATGAAGGTTTTTTGTAACCTACTTTATTCTGTTCCAGGAAACATCTGCAAGGAACCCTCACCTCGTATTTTCCTTTCTTCTCCAAAGGCTCAGATTCAGCCTTTGCAGGCACTGTAACTTTGTCCCCTAGAAGCTCCTCTAAGATGAAGACAGTTTCCCAGTTGCTATAGTGACGAGCTGGGAAAATATCTGAGTGCATGCTGTCACCAAAATAAACAACCTACAAGGGAAGAAGCAAATTAGAAGTTCATTGTATATGAGGAAGACACAAGCAAACTGTATTTCACAGAGAGACAAAAAGAAATTTAAAACAACATAAAAATTCCTCCATGTTTACAGTCGATCATGACACACAGAGATCTTATTAATGTCAAGTTTGGGGTTTTATCTTTAGGCAGCTCCATAAGGGAAAGGCTTGGCCTCACAACACCTTCCCCGCTCTTGCCCTCCAGGGACACTGGACAGGGATGCCTGATTGGGACCAGCACAAGGGACATCACTGGGTTTTTTGACTGACAGAAATAGCCTGAGAGGAAGCAGTGGAATGACTGCCAGGAAAATACACTAAATGGGAATGAGTTTTGGAATACACTGGAAATGAGAGAACGTGGAGCACCTTTTGGTGACACAGAACTCTTCTGTGTCCAGGGAGGAATTTACCCACTAGAGTGGTTGCACCATCTTGAGTGGAATTTTCACCCATTCAGACCTGTACTTAAAATAACATAATGATAGTTTTTACCTTTTAATCTATTTAATCTATTTCCTCAAGGAAATTTCCTGATTATAATCTGATTCTTCCCAAAGCTGCTGAAATGCATGATCACGCATACAGAATAAAACATCTAGAAAGTTTACCAATTCTACCAATAAGAAGACTAATATGCTACTTTCAGTTCTGGGCTGCAGTCTGTTAGACACCAGCAAGCATAACCAGAAAAAAAGTTCGTGACCAATCACATCAATAACCGTAATGAAAGCTTGTCTGGTGAATTCTTGACTGAAATGGTATTTTCAGAAAGATTTACTCTAAACATACCTTGGGATCCAGCTTGCCAGTCATCTTCTTCAGCAGATCAAAGAGCTGGATAGCATTACCTTGGGAATACCAGCCAGGCTTGTCCAGTGACAGCAGAGCCTCCTGCTCCTCATCATTCTCTGAAATCAGCAAATTGTACACTGTTAGTGAGAGCAGCCCATCCTTTTGTATTTGTGACACATGTGAGAAGTTGCCTGTGCACAGCTGCTCTATTTTGACATTAAACCAACTCCAGTGTCTGGCTCCAGTTCTGGTACTGACTGCAGACTCAATCATGGTGTTTGGTAGCTGTGGGAAGGGAGACATTTGTGAGAAAAGAATCAGATTAGCCTTGTCTGCACAGGCTACAGAAGAGCTAAGGAATCAAAGTCATGGGCTTCACCTCCCAAACACTGCAGCAGTGAAGGCAGGAAGCCACATGGACCAGACTGATGGAGGAGCTGCTACAAATGTAAGGTGAAATCATGAGATAAAACAGATTGTAAGACACAACACATACCTTGTCACACAGACAGATGATATATGAAAACAACATGAAAACAACAAAACAGACTGAAGTAGCTCTTAAGGACATTCACAAGCCTTAGATCAGCATAAACAATGAGGAGTTTCAGTTATCATCCAGTTTTGAAGAAATGATGAGTGGACAATATTGCTGCTGGTGGTGTCATCCACATTGACATAAATTCACACTGGCATTGTCAGTGAATCAGAAAAATCAGCAGAAGATGAAACTCCCTGGTCATCACCCAGCTGTGCCACAGGCTTTGTTTCTAGCTGGTCACAAAGCAGATGGATCTGTCCTGGTGTCCACATAACCTTGTTGCATTTTCACATGCATGTGCTATTGACAGATGAACTCCATTTAGCTTCTTGCTGGAGCCTTAGTGAACTGATAAACTAGAATTTCGTCAGAAATATTATGTCTTTTGTCTACTGAATCGGTGAAACAAAAGGTTGTTTGTTATTTAGTCTCAATCAAACACATCTTAATTTTATGCTAGAGACAGAGGGGTTAGAAGCCAATACAGTACTGAGATCTGACTTAGGAGTTTTTCTCCTGCTTTATAGAATTTTTCAAAGTACAAAAAATGTATTAGGAATGAGTAAGAACAAATTCACTTGATTAGAGACTGCTGGAAATTGGAATGCAAATTTTGGACAACAGTGAAATGACAAGACAGCTTTATGTTTAAGAGCACTAAAGATGTACATGGAGCAGTACATTGGTCCTTGAAATAAATTTAAAAAAGAAGCAAAAAGAGGGAAATAAGTATGTGGAGAGAGGAAGTAAATAATTCTATAATATTATGAATCTAAGGATTTGAATAAACACAGGATTTATTCTCAGACAAAACAATTCTATATTAAGGGTGTTTTATAAACTAGGAAAAACCAAAGAAATTCAAAGTTGACATTAACAATTCATGTAGAACTTGTGTGGAAATGTCTTTTCCTTTGTTCTTCTTCAGGAACCTAACAATAACAATAATAATAATAATAATAATAATAATAATAATAATAATAATAATAATAATAATAATAATAATATGATAGCATCCATTAAAAAATCTTAATTTCCTGACTTTTAAAATACCATTAACCAAACAACTTTTGATCAAACAGAAGTTGTTAAACTTCAGTAAATTTGATTTTCTCTGTAATTTTAGGCATATTTACATGGCTGCCTGAACACAGACACAATCTTCAAATGACATGGGCACAGAAAAAGAAACTTATGAAAACAACTCTTTTGAGCTGCTTTCAAATTTCTTGACATTTGTGAAGGTCAGTGTAGTTATCATTGTCTCTCCATTGAGAGACAATTCAATCAGGAAAATACTAGAGAAAAAAGGAGCCATTACGAGAAGTATTCTCAGAATAACAACATGGCATTTGTAACAGGAGCCCTATGTAATACAGCAGCATCAGAAGGCTCCAGCAAAGAGCAAGACCTTGCTTTGCTACCTCTCTGGAAAGGCATAAGGGGCAGTCCTGACTGAAACCATTCTAATTACAAGGTAGAACACCTCTCACTCTGTGAGCTATTACTGCCAGCCCTAGCAATGGGATTCATCTCACTTAACCCAATGCATACAGAATTTAGGCTTCTAATTTACAGTTACAATCTGAACTAGTTTACCAGGATCCCATGATAGGCAAAAGAGCGTGCAAGAAGCACTTTCTAGAGGTGTCAGCTCTGGAGAAGGAAAGGATTTAATTGTTAGGAACTCAGCTTTTAGGCATGAAATGAAGGGAAATTAATTTCCCCTTTAGAAGGAAGCAGCAAATAGCATTGAGATGTCTAATTTATCATGGGAACACTTCAGTTTTGGAAGAAGCTTCAAAAATTTGAGGAATTGGGAAAGGTCCTTTAAAATATTTCAGTTGTAGGGTCATAGGGAAAAAACTGTGAAGGGGCAAACCTTGCCTCAAACCATCTCATAGGGCTGCTTGTGCACACACATCTGGGGGTGACTGTGTCAATTTTATTTCTGCAATCTGAAGCAGGAGGAAATGAATGGTGTTTCTGTTGTGGTAAGTCATTAATGGGAGCAGTTTCTAATTCACTTACATTTGCCCCGTGGCAAAATATAGCTAGGAAACCACTGTCTCTTATGGTTTTCTGTAGCAGTTCTGCCATGTAAGAATTGATACACAACAACTTAGAAACCCATCAACACCATTGGCTCTGACCCTGTGTTGTATCCTTCAGATGGCAGCTACATGACAGCGCTGAAGAAATCTGCAGATTTCCTGCAAAAATGCTGCATAAACATGATTATGGTAGTTCCTAATATATCTTTGATATTTCAAGCCTAACACTGGCTACACTCAGTCAAGAGAAAACTGTTTTTGACCTTCTTTTCACTTTGCTGTTATTGATTCGTAGAAGTTCATTCAAAGGTCAGAAAGGCTATAAATATTCTTTCAGCAGGAAGCAACATATATAGCTGGGGATGCTAATGCTTCAGGTCTTATAAGCTGGGAGGAAAAGGAGATGTCCTGACAATTTCAAACTGACTGGATAACCAAAAAGAATTTCTCAGATGATTTAGATAGAGCAACTTGCTTCCTTCTGAAGTCTAATATAGCACTGCAACCCAGATTCCTGGCTGTAAATTGAAAACATGTCACAACAAGAAATGTAAAGGTAGAAAGCAAGTAAAATTAAAATAATTAAACCCAGAAAATGGTTTTATTAAAACACTAACCCAAACCTAACAGTGATTCAGATCAATTTTCATGAGGTTTCATGAAGTTACTGTTCCTTTTTAAAAAGAACAAAGGCTTGACTCATGCTGTGTCAATATTAATATTGCTGGGATGGCAATTTGCATATGGCTCTGTCTAAAAGCTTGGGAAATGGTTTCTGATTCAGAAATACACTCTCATCACCATTACCAGATACATCTTTTCAGGCAAGCCAATTCACTAACAAGACTTGCCTACTTTTAAATGTGCATTACAGCTTTGTAACATGGGCTGAGGAACATCTGGTTTCATTCTGAATGATTATGCAAAAAGTAATCAGTGAAGCTTATTCTCATTTAAATGACAACTGATGGTAATTTACTTTGGCAAAGAGTCACTGGTTGGGAAAGACTGCACATGCTTGCTTAATGCCGCTTGCTTGGCTGCCTGTTTATGGGTTATACCTGCTGAAGTGGAAACTTGAACACATGCAGTTCCAGTGCCGAGGTGGCGCCCACACTACACGTTCAGCCCAAGGTCTAAACCTGGGGATCTATCGCTAACCCGGCTGGTGTTTACACTGTTAAACCCCAGTCCATGGGACAGGGCTCCCAACTGGGAAGCCCAAGGCTAAGAGGTGAGAATGGATTTATGCTTCAACAGCTATTCACCTATACTCAGCCATACCTACACCCAGCTTAATTTTCATCAGCTCACCACCCCTGAGGCACCACCCTGCACTGCTCCCCTGGCTGGGTGCACTGCAGTGAGTCCTGGTTTCACGTCAGGGCCAGGACTGGGTGACTCACTGGAGAGCCCGAGGACACCTTGAGCTGTGCAGTAGAATGAAAAATATGCATCAGTTTTGTTGCTGCTTGTCCCTGTACCTGCTCCTGCCTCTTTTTGCCCACGGGCAGCTCCGGTGGGCTCCCACTGCCTGCAGGCACACAGCGCAGATGGGCTCACGTGTTCAGCACATTAAAGCTCTGGTTACCTCAACAGGGGTTATTGTAAAACAAGTACATTCTGTGATCCACAACTATCATACTGATATGCCTCTTTGCAATTTAAAATAATGTCATTTCAGCCCCTGAGGGCATTAATAGAAAAGCTGGGTTATGTTCCACCTGCAAGCACAGTCTGATTCTGTATAGCATTTTGAGCTCACTTGAGAAAAACAACTCTCCTTTCCTTAAGGGAAATCAGGGCAGGAAAGTTTTACAGTCAAGAAAAAGGGACCTGCACAGGTAAAATATTTCTGTTGAGTTCTTCCAGTTGTAAAGGTAATGAGATGGGATGACATAAGCCATAGAGTTTCCCTGTGGGCATGTTCTCCATGAAGAAAACAAGTACTTACAAGTTCCCCGGAGGTAAAACTTCATACCCTATGGGCACCCTTCTCAGGGTATCACACAAAATTACTTTGTATGGACCAACAAAGTTTGCTGTGTGGTTTCCAGGATTCACTCAGGTATTACTGTATGTTTTGCCATCCCTGAGTTGCTTCTGTGCCCTGAAAGCAGCTGTGAAAACCATCTGCCCGACATATGCATGAGCACTTGCCAGTCCCTTGTCTGACTGGATGACTGCAGGGAAGTGATAAGGAACAAATTATTCCCTTAGCGGGATGTGCTGAAATAAAAGCTTAAGGCTTCCCAAAATGACTGATGATTTTGGCCACCTCCATTCTTGGCTGTCCAGTCTGGTGGTTTTGTTTTTTGTTTTCTTGCTGTTGTTTTTGGTTTTTTTTTTTTGCTTGGTTCTGTCCCCCCTCCCCCATCCATCCCTTTGCCTGAAAAAGCTTGAAGATCACTTCCCCTTCCTGCCTCTATATCATTCTGCCTTTTTTGGGGTGGCTTATGGTTTGTGAGACAGAGGCTGAACTTATCAAAGTAAAAATTCAAAGCTGTAACATGGTTTTTAAATTTACATAGGCAGCAATACTTCTTTCTTATGCTTAGCAATCCCAACATATATGTGCTCATTCATAGGAAGGACTCAATAACAGTAGTACTAAAAGCTGGCAATACTCCAAAAGAACAACATAGACAAAGCTGAGAGAAAAATGGAAAAAACCCCCCTATTTCATAATAATACTGCTTATCTAATTATTAACAATTCCTTTTCTCAGGAAGGACTTCTGTTCTTTGGCTGTTTTATAAGGCCTGGTAAGACCAAAGTACATGATAGTGCATTTTCAAATTGCTCTGGCCATATATAAAACCATAAGAATCCCTTGAGTAGAAATAAAATGAAAAGTTTTTACATTTTTAGTTTTACTAAAACCTTTTACATTTCTATTAAAATCTGTAATTGTTCCAAGCAACAGGATATGTATAGACAAGACCCAAGTTTTACTTGTTTATAAGAAAATCAGTAGTTCCTTTAGAGAAGTCAGCAAGTAAGTTTCTTCAGAAGGTTTTGACTACTCTGTTACAGGAACTGAAAATAACAGCTCACTACAAATTTAGTAATCTGTCAAAGCATTAACTTTATACCTTCCCAGGAATGGCCTGGCTAATGAACAAAGTATTTTTCTTTAAAACATTGTTATGATGAAATACCAGCAAGGCCATTGTTTCTCGGAAAAGGAGAAGTTTGGGAAAATTATTCATCTACAAGTTCATTTTTAATTGTGGTTCATGTGCAAATCTGGTGAGAGTTTTTCCAAAGTTTTATTTAATTGCATTTATAAATAAGAAAACTTCTACTTTGAAAGGGTAAGAGGCACATATGTAAATAATTTCACTTCTTCATTGCATATATTTTTAAGGGATTTTTGTTTCATTTTTTAAAACTAGGATCTTGAAGAGGTACAAAATGGCAAGAAAAGAAACACATTCCCTCTCTAGAACAGTTTTATCCTGGAACTCATTAGTTTTGTAAGAAGATCATTATAAATGAGGAACTCCCAATATTCAAATAAATGTTCCCAAATAACCGTGTAAATAATATCACAGTCATCCTAGAGATCCCTACATAATTATGGAGAGAGAAGGGCTTTCCCAGAACACATTTTCATTTCAAGTAAGTTAGGAACAGTATGACAATTGAGAAAAAAAACCCTGACATAACATTCTGGGAATATGCAGTTCAGTTCAAGCACCTGTCTAAAGCCTCTCTTACTAGTGTGTACTTCACTGCCGTACAAAAATTTGAAGAGTGGATGGAAGCAGAAGATGGAGGGAAGCACAGAAGATGAGATGAAGGCCATCAGTGAGTTCTGACCTAACCTATCACTTCAGAAAAATGTCTCAATTTCTCAATTAAAATAAAATTGAGACAAAGCATCTTCTTTGCACTGAGTAGTCTGTAATCTTTCAGTTTATCTGAACCCTCTAAGTCTCTCTAGTAATACCTACTGAAATAAGGCATATTGAAATTTGCTCTTGGACCATACTCTTCCCCACTGAAAATTGACACTGAAGTGTAATGGGGAAAAACTTCCTGCCAGCATTTACTTTGGCCTCAGACATAAAAAAAAAAAAGGAACAAAAACAAGAACAAAAGGATTCTTTAATCCTCAGTTACAGAAAGGCTAAGAATTTTTTTCCCTACATCTTAATACTTCAGGTATAAAATACATATGTAATCTGTAATAAACAATTTTATTCTAAACAAATGTATCCCCATAAAACAATATACAGACCCTGCTGCGAGGGGCCTTTGCTTTTACATTTTTCAATTCCCTAAAATATGTTATTTCAAAGGAAATAGTAATTGCAGAAGACACATGAGCATGCATATACTCATTATTGCACATACTCATTTGCCTGAAATACACAATAGACATTTTCATTAACTTTTATATGAAAACTATTTATATAACCAAGTTGATTTATGATTTATAAGTAGTTCTACTCTTTTTTCCTAACTTAGTACACTGCCTCAAATCCCTACTTTAGTTTTATTGATTTACTCTGTCTGAAGTCCCAGCTCCAAATACTGGCTGCCTCTGAAGTGAGGGAGGTTTACATCAGCCTTAAAAGACTAACTTAAAATTTACAACTCCACAGGTAAAAAAAAGAAATTTGGGAATTAAAAATAAATAAATAAGCCCACACAGCTTTTTTCCTGTTAGTAACTGTACAAGTATTCCATAGCTGCAGTTAGTGGTTATTAAAACCTTGCTCAGCCTTAGTAAATAAAAAGAAGAACCCCACCCCAGTATTTCTAAGGAAAACTGGATGCCTTAGAATAATCCTGTTTTTTTTTTTTTTCTTTCCTGAAAATAAAAGCTAACATCTGAGACTACTGAAAGAGGGTTTCTGGCTCCTATTGACTCAAGACTTCTTTTTACCACATGGTAGCAGAGAAGCATTACATTACACATTTAAAACCATACTGATTTTAAACCCATTTGAATATGGCTGTCAGAGAAGAGACTACCTTGGCATTGCTATTTATATGTACTAAATTGTGAGCATTTTTATAAGTTATTGTAATACTTGGCACTTCAAGCAACAATAAAAGAAAAAATATTTAATTAGAATAGAATGGCATTAAATAGTTAAGGACCACTTTCTATTAGAAAATAAAATGCCACTAGTAGTTTAAAATTACAGATACAACAGAATATCAACATACCCACAATCACAGTGGGTGGTCTTGTTCAGCAGCAAATAGACTTTTTCTTCCTGATACATTTTTGGCCTTATATTTTGTTTCCCTTTCCTCATGAAAATGTTCAAGAAGCACCAAACGACAGTTTGGGACCTAACACTGATTCTAGCTTCAGAGACTCTCCCGTTGGAATCGTATCTCTATTCATGTATCATCAATGAATCCCAATGGAGATTTTGCAATTTTTTTGCAATAAGGATGACCCTTAGGTGATTTCATTACAGTCTCTACTGCATTTTATATTATTACTATTCCTTCTAGATAAAATCCAGTACAACGCCTGAGGTTGTGCAGTGCACTTTTGCCATGAGGATCATGCACCTTAGGGTCTATAACAGCCTTTAACAGTGCTAAAGGAAGAAAATAGTTTGGACTTGTGCTGTTGAGTAATTAGGTGGCACTACAAGTTACAGAAAGAAGAAGAGTACACAAAGTAGGAAATCTCCCCAGAGGGTAGGTGTGCTGGAGTGCAGCCCAGCTGGGGAGCAGGATAACCACACTGCAGCCAGCTCCTTGAGCATGTGCCTTGCTGAGAGGTGTGGGGGAGCTGTGACTGAGGACATCCTTGGGAAGGGTGTTCATCCTTGGGGACACAGCAGGGAAAACGCATCCTAATGAAGCTAGCACTCAGGGGACTGCGGTAGGCTGTGGGGTGGGAGGATGCTGCACCCATGGTTTGGTCTGGATTGCTCTGGCTTTTGGCATAGGGAATCACCAGTTCTGCCAGAGATTTCCTATATGACTTCAGGTGTTTGTTTATGTAAATAGAAGTGTTAAAGCTCCCAGATATTAGAAGTCTTATGAGTGTAAATATATTAAGGTTCCTGAAGTATATTGGTACAGTGGTAACAACAGCTGTTTAAGTGTCTTAGCGGGGTAAAGATGAAGATGAGAGAGGTAAAACTGGATTTATATAGACTGGATAAAAGAACAGATAACTGCATTAACATTGCTCAGGCCAAGAATGTGGAGATGAGGGACAGCAGAAAAACTTCTCCTGGGGACCAGAGAAGCTAAAATATTTTCATGTTCTTTCCAAAGTTTTGTGCCACTTCTACCCCTGTCTATGTAGATAGTGCACACACTGAGCTCCACATTGACACTTACAACTTGTGGTGGATGTGGAGCAGAAAGGAAGGAGAAAGTTTGTGCATGTTGTTACAACTCTGTTTTCTGTCTTGAGGCCTGGGGACAATGTCATGGCCTTGTGGATCCCAGTCAAGGATGAATTCAAAGGAGGGGCAAAGAGATGACAGGGTTATAACAACTGGCAGAGACTTCAGATACTGTTTTAAGGTCTGCTATGGAGCCAGGCGTATCAGGGAAAACAAGAATGAAAATCAAGAAGAAACTGTTCCTGTAGGATATGTTGAAATATAGTACAACTTCATCCTTAATAACCAAAATGAAAAATGTTAGGAAATTAATGTTCTAAAAAATTGCAGGAGTTTCTATGCGTGAAACAGTCACTGTAAATCTCAGAACAATGTAACCAGGTTGGAGATGTCAAGGAAAAATGGAAATTATTCCTTTCTGGCAAAATGTTATTCTTAAATGGGAAGACCAACATGAAAGATTTATAGCAATGAGTTTTCTGAAGAAGGAAAAGAGAAATGGTCCCTGTGACTCTTCCTATAATAATTCCTAAAGCACATGGAGGACAGGGAGGTGATTCAAAACAGCCCAGGAAGCTGTGGATGCCCCATCCCTGGATATGTTCATGGCCAGGCTGGATGGGGCTCTGAGGAACCTGGTCTAGTGAAAGGTGTCCCTGCCCACAGCAGCGGGGTTGGAACTAGATGATTTTCAAGGCCTCCTTTCAATCCAGACCATTCTATGAATTCTGTGAATACCTTTCCCATTTCTTATATGTGCTTTTTGTATGATTTGCAAAACCACTCGGTATCGACATGAAAATGTGCTTTACCTTGTTTCTCAAAACCAAGAGCATTGTGCCAGATCTCCCTATGCAGGAATTTCACGGATAAAATCTCTTGCTACTATTATTCCAGAAAAAATAATAATCTTGGAGTGTTCAGCCTTAGTCTGGCAGTATCAGAGTGGCATCTGGAATCTGGACAGGAATAATATATAAAGTGGTTTTACAGCAGATAAGAATCAGGTTAGAATTAACGTGTTTACAAAGGAAGAGAAAAAGTCCTGGGGTTGCTAACTCTACCTAGAAAAATGTGCAAGATACATAAGTTCAAGACATCTGGAGCCCAATGTGAATAAAAAAGAAAGATGGAAGAACAAAGTCAGTGAGAAAGAAGATGGTACATCACTTTTACCTTTTTTTGAGCTTTTACCTTGCAAGAACTAATTCCCTTCTGAACATTAGCTGCAGAGGACTATCTACTTACCTAAACACAGCAGTGTCCCTCGATCACTTGCCAGACAAGAAACGTTGATTTTTGTATTTTCTGATCTTTTATTTCCCTGTACTGGCTGGGGGAGGCTGAGCTGTTCCCAAACAAGGTAACTCTCTACACGCCTAAGATTTCCTTCATGTGCAATAAATCTACACCTGCAGTTTGTTGCCACTCTCCTCTGCCACTGATCACTTCGCAGTTCTCTTGGGTGCTTCCTAAAGATTGGGTAAGCTGTAGTATTTAGAAACTGGGAAACTGAGGCAGAGATTAGCTGGCATATCAAACTGAAGCAGATCTCAGCCCAGGATTTGGTCATGATTCTTCCTCATGTTCTCAGCTCATTTCTTAGGCTTCCTAAACAGCTCCTTTCACTACTTGCTTCCAATAGCAGATCTGATGCCTGCAGTAGAAAAATCAAAATGTGCTTTTTGCAAAAAACAATTCTACAGACTAACCTTAATAAAAGCTTGACATTTTGGAAGAACACACAAGAGAACTCTAAAGCTCCTTAATGAAAACCAGCACATACAGATTCATGGAAACTATGCTGAAGGGAAGCTTCTTGCACTGGTTGCCAGCTCTCATTCTGCCAGGAATGTACCATACACAACTCTATTTTTGCTCTACTACAAACTGCCTCAATTCCAATTTCCAAATTAATTACAGATCAAATCACAAGATAACTCCTTATGAAATTCTCTGTTTAGTTCTTTTTGAATTTGCTTTGAATTCTACAGATGAAAACAATTACATGGAGAACACAGATGAATCCCACAACTTCTATCATGTATTGCTTATGCACATCTGATGTACATAAAAGAATGTCTTTTCCCTGCAAAGTCATAATGGTAAGTCCCCCATGACATAGGTAATCTTTCTTTCTTCCAGAATTCCCTTTGGATTGTGACAGCTGTTTAAGAACTATAACGTGAAGTTATTTCTCACAGGTTTGTACCAAATCTTAGTGGATTGGTGAAGTTTAAAAACATGTACTGACCCATTCCCAAGGCATCCCAGCTTCTACAGGTCCTGTGCCACTTCTGTAAGACCTGTGTTTGGGTTCCTTGGGGCTCTTGATTAGCACTGGAGGTCTGTAACTAGGCAAGGAGTGCGTCACGGCTGGAATTCTGACCCAGGTGTGGAAATACAATGTAAAGGCTCTACAGTAGGAAGCACAGCCACTGCAGAGCACAGCATTGAGTCGATGGGACCGAGGTGTTCTGTGGTGTAGGCACTGCTGTTTGGGCACTGTACCGTGTGCATGTACTGTGAGGTCTTCACTGCCTACAGTGGGAGTTGGCTGAGGATAAATGATAGATAGCCAGAGTAGTGTCTATGCGCTGTGGTTTCTGAATCTATTCCTGGTACTTATTTATTTCAAAATAGACCTTTGTGATTTTCAACATATGGCATCACCCTTGCAATGTAATTCTGAGTCAATTTTTGTTTGAGAGAGTGTCCTGGTTTCGGCTAGGGTAGAGTTAATGTTCTTCAGGTTGGCTACTATGGGGCTGTATGGGGCTGTATTTGTACTGAACGCAGCAATAATAATAGAAATGTTTTTGTTGTTGCTGAGCAGTGCTTACATGGAGCCAAGGCCTTTTCTGCTTTTCATACTGCCACGCTGGCAAGCATGTTGGAGGTTCATCAGAATTTGGGAGGAGATGCCGTTGGGACAGGTGACCCAAACTGACCAAAGGGATATTCCATACCATATGGTATCATGTTCAGTATATAAAGTGGGAGAAAGAAGGAGGAAAGGGGGGGAAATATTTGGAGTGAGGGTGTTCGCTTTCCCGAATAACCCGATTTACGCATGGTGGGGCCCTGCTCTCCTGGAGATGGCTGAACACCTGCCTGACCATGGGAAGCAGTGAATGAATTCCTTCTTTTGCTTTCCTTGATTGTGCAGCCTTTGCTTTCCCTATTAAACTGCCTTTGTCTCAGCCCTTGAGTTTTACGGCTTTTACCCTTCTGAGTCTCTCCCCAATTCCACTGGTGGGGAGTGAGTGAGTGGCTGTGTGGGTCTTGGTGTTGGCTGGGGTTAAACCACATCAGGGAGAGGCTTGCAACTCCATTTGAAAAAACAGCTTCTGAAAACTATCAATTTCTCTGATACAGGTTTAGCAAAAAGAAAAGCCAGGTTTTGAATAAGCTACCAAGTGTGTAACATCCTACTTAGAAACAGCAGTAGAGTCTGGTAACGATCTATTTGAATGTCTAAATTTTCCCGTGGGACCTTTATTATTCCATGGACAAAATAAAATGTACCTGTTTAACCATCGAATAGTAAAAATGCACAAAACAAATCAAAAGGAAGCATGTATTCTCTTATTGCCAGAATAACTGTTTAGTTATAGGGAAACATGGTCTGTTTCCCTAGAGTTCTTTTCAGAGTTTTGAAATTTCCAGTTTAGTTCTTCCCTCCCAATCATGGACACTCTTGATTGACACTCTTATGTGTGCTGGGAAATAGAATGAAGGTGAAATAACATTCATAACCAGAAGCAATATTAAAAACCCCATACTCTTCTAGTCTAGAATTCTGGATATTGAATTGAATTATCTGTATAAATAATTGCTACCCATTATTCAATTATTAAGCTAGGGTGAGCTCCCACATATCCAATGGAAAGAAGCCACAGACTAACTGATCATTAAGACAACATCTTAACATCACTTCAATAAATTAAATTAGGTGATCTTACATGTCCCTCAGATGCAAATGCTTAGCCAATCTTTTCAAACTTCTATCATTTCCTTGGAAGTATAAACATGGGAACCAAAGGTATTATTTCAGAATGGATGCTACTAATGCTGCAACAAGAGATAGNAGTGTAATACCTTTAATTAAATTGTAACTCTGACTTATAATCTCTCTCGTGGTGGGTCCATTTCTCCTGCTGGTTTACTCTTAAACCAGCACACTTGGCTAGTCTTGTTCATGCATGAAAAGTGTGTATTTGCCTTTGTCTTCCATACAGAACTGTGTCTCCACATTCAGTGTGAAATCTTCCACAAATCCCAAGTACTTTTATGCATTACACATTATTGTCACACTGTAAATGTGGTCTATGTTGTGTGCTGACTGCTCTGCTTCTAAATCTTCTCTTTTCTCAGAGAATATGGAGGAAAAAATCATCTCTTAATAATATTTTCATGTGTTGGAGGAGAATACCCTTAAGCCAGACAATCTGTTTGATGAACACAGTTTTGACTGGAATACAAAGTGGTCATTTAGGCATTTTGGCTTTGGTTTTGAAAACACATACTAAGATATGGCAATTTGTGTTCTGTGGGGACCCACTGCAGACAGAGGATGGAGTGGACAGCACCTTAGCAGCTCAGTCTGCTGTAAAAAAAAAAGCTGACTATTTTGATTAATTTGGCTTCCCAAGTGTGGGAATTTTTCTACCTTATCTCTCTTGTACAATCCTGATCAGACTGTACCCCAGTTCCATTCTCTGCCAACGCCCTGAAATGAAAGACAATAAACTAGCAACACTGAAAGGTGATCACAAAACTATGATTGAAGATTTTCTATAGATGTTGACTTTTAATGACCTCCCAATCACGTGGCATATGAGTTTAAAGGCAATGGACATGCTTCTCTACAAAGAAGTTTCATTAAAATGACACATAAATATGGCCTGAATCACTGGCATGCAACTGTCTTCCAAAACAAACAACTAATCTAGCTTATTGCTTTCAATTTTTTGAAATAATTATTAAATAACCTGGGTCTTGGTGTAATAATTTCATTATAGAAGACACCAAGCTCATAGGTCCAGTTCCTTGAACTTATTATACAGGATACGTCATTGAACCATAAAAAGTAAATCCGTCAGAATTAATTTCAATTATGTTATCTTTATTTTCCCATTATGCTAAATCTTTGAAGAGAGCTGAAAGGATTTTCACAATCAAGACTGATGGAGTCCTTATGCAAACTCAATTTACAGTTCTTCATTGTTTCTGGATTAGGACATTAGATATCTTAGGTGAATATGGTGTTGTGCCAGAGATATGATTATGGGTAAGTCATTCATTATCTCGGTTCCTTGGCTCTAACAGAAAAGACAGTGCTTTAGTTTTTCTATCATTTTTTTATCTGGTGTGCCTGTGGGTTCCTCAAAGACAGATTGACTCTTATCATGTCCTTGCACAATACCTTAAAGAACTGGGGTTTGAGCTTTATCCAGGCCTTGAATAAAACAAGATGTAATCAGTAACTAGGATTTTGCAGTAGTGTAACTGTAACTCCTTTTGAAAATGAAAATACACTCCAAACACAAAGAATTATGGCTTTGGAGCACTTAGCAATTATGCTAAACATGTTTTCCAGTTTTAACAAAAGGAATATTGTTGATCTCATGCTCTTGAAAGCAGCAGTTTTATCTTTCTTTGAACTAGCTTTCTGTAATATTCTTACCAGCTTTGTGCTAAACATTCTATTTAATATCAAAGGTAATCAGCTGAAGCAACCCCTGCTGTCTCTATGCAGAAGCAAGTTACAGTTTTTCACTGTTTTGATTTTTGGATGAATAACTTCTTATTCCTTTTATCCTCTGAGGCACTTTGAACACTATGCAAACACATAAAGACCTTGGCCTGACACATTTACTATAATTCTTTTGTTTTTAAAAAGAAGAATGGGCATTGAAAAATGTATCCACAGCTTAGCATTCATCTCAATACTCAGCAATGAGGTGCCATACTTCAAAGACAGTTTATTTATCTATTTATTTTAAATTTTTACATAGACAAGGAATTGTGTATAAACAACGGTGAAAATAATGGGGTCTATCTTCCTATGAATTTGTGTCTTGCAGTTGGATTCACTGAATGTCTAACAGGGTGGAAAGTCTCAAGGGTGCCTTTCCAGTAACTGGGTCATTTGTGGCTAGGTTCTCCTGGATGGATACTCTGATATCTAATCAAAGGTAAGCTTTTACTTCAGCCTTTCTCTGCATTGACAGTGACAGGCCTATTTTTTTCTCTCCAGCCTGCTGAGGCTGCAGTTTCTCTGAAAATACTAGACCACACTCAAATGTGGTTGAAATTGCTTTATTGATAGAGATTTACAGTGAGGGATAGGCAGAAATTCCTATTCACACATGCTATGTGATTGCATAAGCCTCAATGCTTAGGTAAACAGACTAAATGTTAAAGATATAGGGTTAAGGCATACACTGAAGGAGCTCAAGAATGAGCACCCAACCCAATTCCCAATGGCTGACTCAACAGATAAGCAGGTGCCTCCCATACCGTTAGGAGGAACCATCAGCTGAAATCCCAGCACTTGGACCATGCTCCAAGTTTATAGGGAATTGCCATAGTCAGTCCAACACTGTGTCCTCCTGACAGAAATGGAAACCTGCTTGACCTCTAGCTTCTGATGTGTTGAAAAATGCCTGAGTGAAACCACCATTGGTGAGGATTTATATAAATGATGTGATGCCAGTCTGTCCTGACAGCACTTCTGAAGCAAATACCAGTAAAGACCATTCAAAAAAAAAAAAACAACCCAAAAAAACAGACAAACAGGACAAAACACACTTGCTCCATTCCTCCTCCTAGGAGAAAGGAATGGCTTTCCTGCTTAGTTTGCCAAGAGGGATGTACTGTAAGGGAAAGTTGTTCTTTGGCTACCACATGGTCTATCTACTACAGTCACAATTTGGAGAAATTACACCAGTTTAACCATATCACTGTACACATACTATCAGGGCAAACTGCCGTGTATCCTTGCATTATTTTACAAAAGGATTGTAAATGATACCCTGCCAATTAACAATCAAACATAAGTCCTCAGTTTCTAATTCATTATCTCTGTAATGGAACATAAATGTACAAAATATTTGGCTTTTATGAGGCAATGACCATCAACTATGGTAGCCAAGGACTTTGAAAACTATCAGAAAAAATGAAGCTTTACGCCAACATTTTGCAATCATCTGTTAAAAATGTTTTGTGTCTGTCTGTGACTTTAAGAGTCTGGTCTGCAAAAGTATGTGCTGGCCCAACTTTATTTCTCTTTTACACCTATTTTAAATGCTTTCACATAAACCAATTTCCTGAACATGTAAACCCCCAAATCCAGACTGTTAATGTCAATTAAGTCCACGTTTATCAGACATAAAATATAACTCTTAGATCCTAAACCACAGTCTCCCACCTTACCTATCCCATGGCTTAATTACAATTAAAGATTAATTAAACATCTATTATCAAATTATTCCCCAAGTGTTGACTTCAAATGACACACAGCACACAGGTACTATCTAGAAACTTTAAAATGATTAATTGATAAATCCCTTTCCTTACAAGGTAATATGTGTTGATTTTTGTTTACTGCACATAGTATTTTGGGAAACCAGAAGTCCCCCAAGACAGCTGTTTACACTGTCAGAAAAAAAAAAATCTGTGGAGTAGCTGATATCTGTGCAAAGGCAGTACGCGAAGTGGAATAGTTTTAGACTAAGGTCATTTAAACAAAGGGTAGGAGGTGAAAGAGTCATCCAGGGAGCTTGACACTGTAGGTTTTAGGGAACACTTTCTGACCTTCCTCACTGGATGATGAATGCCTGTATGAAAACAAACCCTGTTACATGAGATTTCTTTGTGTCTCCCACTGTCAGCTCTACTGGCCTACCCCAGCCTGCTTTTCAGAAAGTGGAGTCAGGCGATGATCACTCTGCCAAAGAGGGTGTCAGATGAAGCAATCATCTTTATAAGGCACTTCCATATGGTTTTTCATAATAAAAATTAAAAATGGTCAGATTTTATCATGGAACATGAAGATCTTTGTATATAATCATCCATACTGAATAGTTGCTTAAAAAGAAACTCCTCTTTCTCTGGAAATGATGGACAAAATGAAAATTCCTGGTTGAGATAAGAGTAGAGAATTATTTTTCAATGGTAACTTGGGTAGAGAACAAGGTACTTAATCTCTTTAAACAGTGGACCTCCTACTGCCAGCTAATACAGAACCTGTTTCTGATATTAAAGTATTATGAGACTCCTGATATTAATGTCATGATGCCTGGAGGCATAAGAAGTTATTGTTTTGAAAGTTAAAGTACAAAATACCACTATTTATTAGTTATAATATTTATTTTTCTTTCCTAAATAGCCAGAAAATACATGGAAAACAGTGCCAGTATGCTTTAAAGAATTGCTACACAGCACTTCCCTTAAAAAGAATAGCATTGCTTTTATAGGCTATAGGATGCTGGGGGAATATTACAACAATATAAAAACAGTCATTTTAGAAGACATATGGAAAATGGTTATGGACTTTATACCTCTTGAATAATGCAGTCCGCAGGCAGTGTAATCTTTACATGCCACTCCGTCACAAGCTCTCCGCAAAAATGCATTATTATATGGCCTCATGTAATAGAATATTTTCAGACAGACTGATATGAAGAGGCACCATCTTCAGAAGAATGGCAACAAGCACAGCTGCATGACATAAAGGAACAGCCTGAATCACTGAAGGAAAAGGTTACACAGGTGTCCTTTATTGGTGCTGTTGTTATTGTGATTGTGCCTCCTGAGAGGTGTGAGAAGAGCCCCTTTGTAGACTTGCCCACAAAAGGCTTCCTGAGCCCTCCATGCAGTGCTGCATCTCCTGCCATGGCTGAAGGGCCAGCTGGAAGCCCCAGTTCAGGCAGTACATGGGTACATGATTTTAAGATATGTGTTTCTGTTTGACACTTTAGCATTATTTCAAAAGTCCTCCTTGAGGCAACGGTAGAAGACAAAATGCAAACACCTGAAATTCAATAAACCCCATCAGAGTAAAATCCCTCTCCTCTGTATGTTTTCATGTGCTGCTCTGCTCTTACCCTGCCTCCTCCCATGCTCTCCCTTTCTCATCCCTAAACCCTCTCTGATTCACCTTTGTCTCACACACCTGCCCTTGTGCCTCTCTACATTTAGGTCAGGAGATTTTCCTTCTCCTCATCTCCTCTACTGGTCATAGAAGGAGCAGTGAACATCCCAGCTTGAGTATTCAGGGAAGAAGATGTACTGAGGATCCACATCAAAAAATAAAAGACAAAGGCTAATTTAATCCCCACAATGACCTGTGTCTGGAGGAATTCAGCACAGAACAAATCTGTGGAAAATATGACAGCCTTTGCAGGCTGAGGACCACAACCCATCTATTTGAGTAAGAATTCACATGGGTAGTAAAAGACCAGGTTCCTCTTGGTAGTGTGAGCTCTTCACCAAATATCAAGTCTATGCCTGAAAATACCAACAACTGTGCTGTCATATCTGTGATGAGCTAAAGGTTAAATCAAAACTAAATTTAAATTGGAATCTACACTTAAATATGAAAATCTGATGATTGAATGCAAGGCAAGATTGGTAGGAAGGCATGATGAGAACAATTAACATAGCCAAAAAGAGTAGCTATGCTTTCATGTTTCAACCTCACAGTTGGATGTAAAAAAGTTAATTCTTTTCTTATCAAAGTAAGCTTCACTGGGAGAGGTAGTAACTGAAATACCTATTATACAGCAATCATAGCAACTGAGCTATATTGTAGATTCAATTCCACGTATTCTTGTTGAAAATTCAATCAGAATTTTCTGGAGGTGGCATTTATGTTCTTCAAATGAGTGAATAACACAAGACTATTTAAATGATACATCTAATAGTGCAATACAATCTATTTCAAAATTTCCACATTTTTAATGTATATTCTACAGTTTTACTAAAAGCCTTGTAAGATATATAAATAAAATATTATTATAAAAAAGAAAACTGGGTAGTATTTTGTTATTCTTCTGGTACTAAAGACAGAAATCTCAAATAAAAAGGATTATCTAAAAAGAAGTTATATACCTTACAGATGAAGGCAGGTACTTCCTTCCTCATCCCACTCCTCAGGCCTAAAAAGCCTTAGAATATAAATACCAAAACCCAGTTATATAGGATTAGCCTTCATTCTCCATTCAGTTCTGCAGTCCATCTCAACAACAGTCAAGCCCAGATGTCACAAAAGATGGCAGAAGAAAACTCAAGTAGAACAGACATGGGATCACCACCTTCTGAAGTCTTGCAGTCCCTAATAATCAAAGATGGTTTTCAGTCTAGAAGTATATTGGTTTATATCCTATCCCCTTATTTTCTTTCCTAATTGGTCCTTTTAGCTTATAGAATGTTCCTGTATTCTTAGTCTGCTACAGAAGAATGACAGAAGGAAGTAAAAAGCTCCTGCAGAGAATCGTTACAATGTTAATTACCAGAAAATCATAAAACATTGGAGAACTGAAAGAGTTTCTTAAATTGGAAGCTACATTCTGCAGCAGAAGCACCATAAGCTGGACAGGAACTCAAGTTCAGGAATAAGGCAGACAGCCTGGAAGTGCAACTGAAAGCAGGCTTTGAAAACCTGAGACTCTCTGCAGGAGAAGGAGTGTGGGTTTGTTTCTCTGGGCATAGGTTAAAGGCACACAATCTCACAGAAATGTGGCATCCACTGCCACTCCATCTGTAGGATTGTTTTCAGCCTGTACATATATGGACACATATATGTGAGAATATACATGTGTTTTTAAATATGTGTTGCAAATTCAGACACTGAACAATCAGCAACAAATGTTCCATTTATTAAAAAAAGACAGCTCAGAAAAGAGAGTAACTGTGCCTGAGCTGGAAACAAATTATATATAAGTCTTATCTAAGCAGAATTCCCTGTGCATGGAGACTTATAGAAGGCTTTCAGGGAATTAAGGGTTATCTTTAGCATTTCATTTATAATTTTGGATTGTAAAAATTATATTTGGCAATGATCAGAGCCGACAGTCAGGTTAGTTATTTGATATACATTAACAAGCAATGTGATAAAGGGAAAGCTCTGTTGTCAGATGTTACAAACATTGTCATGTAATGCAGATTATCATATATGTCACAACTGTATTTTCTATTTATATTCCTTCAACTCCTCCAGGGAATGATAAATTAAGCTGGATGTAGCAGTTGAAAGCAAAGAAAATCCTTCATTGTCAATAAAGGATTTACACAAACATTTTCAACTTGATCCTTAGATCCTGTAGCTCAAGATATTATTAGTACTTTGAAGAACCATGTGAAGAATTTCCCTGTGTAAAAGCAAATGTAGCCTTGTGAATAACAAGTATATTATGGGATATTTGTATTATAAGTCTGGGGCTCTTTTCTGTATAGCACTGTTCTCACAAACTATGTGCTTTGCTGCATGTTACTCTTAATTATAAAAATTGTTTTGCCAGGCAAAAATAAGCGTAGCTGTTCTAAAATCTGTCAAGATACATATAAACTGTTCCTCCACTTACCAGAATGGTACTCTGAAAGACAATCAGGAGAAATTGAATAATTATTTATTGTGCTTCTCAGTGTCGTGGCTCAATAAAAAGCAGTCACACAAATCTTTCAGGGTTTCAAACAGTGTTTTGGTTGCTTTAAATGATGCACATCTTGAAACTCAAATGAAGTAGTGATGCAATTTTAATTGAGCAATTAAAATAATTTTCCATGGTTTCTAAATGGATTAGCTCTAAAATTACTGGTCTACTGAAAAAACACTTCTGCAGAGCAGTTACCCGATATCATATTTCCAGACAATGCCTCCTTTGTCATCTTGCTCTGTTTCTCCTTCTCCTTCAAATGTTTACTGAACACAGTTGCCTTTTGAACTTATTCACTGAAAAGAATTTATCCTTCTCTTTGATAAACTTCAAAACCTTTTCTTTAGTAAATCTGCAGCAGAATTCCTATAATAGATAAGTAACGTTTAACTCCAGTACACAATGCAACACTTGGGGTGTTTGAAAATAAGAACACATTCCATATTTTGTACCTTATCCTTAGGTCCATTTATAACACAATTCCCTTGGAATAGAAGGAAATATGGCATCATTAGGAACTTATTGCAGCTCAGATGCATAGCAGAATATGGCTGAAACTCAGACCTGGAGAAATGAATAGCAATGATAAACAGTTTCTTCATTTTTTTCCAACACATTTCTTCATGAACAGGCCTTGTTTCACTTACTGAAGCTTTTTTGCCCTAAATTGCACTAGCAAAAGTCTACTCTTTGTGCTTTAAGAAAATATTTACTATGATAGTCGTCTCTAGATTTTTCCTTTTTCAAAGCAAAAATAAGGAAATTTTGTCTCCCTGATCAGAAGCACAGTGGCCAAAATCTCCTGCTGAAAATCTACAACTGCAAAAGGAAGATAGAAACTAGGAACTGAAATTTTGAATTTTCAGTGGTTCTGATACAAAAGAAAGCCTTTAAAATATCTGAAAACTGGAAAACTGCTCCCCCTCAATGTATTAGAAGCTTCACTGTAACCTGTGTCAGAAATGAACTGTGCTCCTGGCTCTCTGGGGTGACTGGGTGAAACCGCCAGTGACTACCCTGAAGTTATATGGTTGTTGTGAGGAACACGGAGGGCAGCAAAATATACATTATTCCATGCATTTTCTCAAATAAATGCTCCTATTTTTACCGTTTAAACTTCACATACTCTTAACAAGCTCTTCACTACTTCAAAACTTGTATCTAAAAACCTATTCATAATTCTTTGCTTTGAATGTTCTGGTTGGTCTTTCAGAAGAAACTATTTACGGCCAATCAAATAGAAATATATATATAAAAAAATCCACTCTGAAGCTAGTTGTTTCAACAAATTATTTATCTGATGACTGCTTTAGTTACGTTTGTGTCCCTTATCTCTTCAGATTGGGAAGTATCCAGAACAGAAGCTACAATTTTTTGCATTAATAAGGTATTCATGTAATGAGTGATCGACCGTCGTTTGAGCCTCTTTGCAATGCCAAGATATAAAGTGACTGAAAACCACTAAGTTAGTAAGAGGACTCCAGGGACTGCTATTCCTGTTTAAAAGCATGAGAAAGAGACAGCTTCATGAAAATTG
Source organism: Sclerurus mexicanus (assembly GCA_013396755.1). Taxonomy (NCBI): domain Eukaryota; kingdom Metazoa; phylum Chordata; class Aves; order Passeriformes; family Furnariidae; genus Sclerurus; species Sclerurus mexicanus. Next base: position 1,109,271 of record VWZF01005177.1, on the reverse strand, counting down.
GTCCTTATTATCTAATAGGGTGGTTAAGCCAATTTCTCAATGGATACAGTAACTTGATCTTCTTCCTCTATTCTGTCTTTATTTGCACAAAACTCCCTCTCACGTTGCCAAATTTTGGAACTTTTTGGCTGTCTATTAAATTTACTGAAAGTAACCAACAGGTTCAAAAGTTGCTGGCTAGATTACTGACAGAGGGACATAGCAGGATTTCCTTAGGAAGTCAGGCCAATCAGATTGTTTAAAAAAATCCAAACTGAATTACACTTAATTTCCAATTTGCATTGCATGAAACTAAATAAAATTGCTGGAGAACTGAACCTTTTTCACTCTTTATGATTTTACTCCAGTCCCTCCTTTCATATAAATAGTTTCAGCTTCCCTTCTGAGATTATTTTTTCTCAAATTGTCAGCTTGGCAACTATTTGAACTAATACTTTCAAAATCACACTTATTTCTTAATTATTTTCCGACATAAATATGTGGAACATTAAAATGTGATTTCAATATATACTTCTGCAGCTTGTTTCAGTTTTACTGTAAAAGTTCCACAAGCAGAATTTTGGGCTGGAATGCCAACTTTCCTGTCATAAAATGATAAAATACTGTTCAATATATGCTGACTTATGTTATTTTGGATATAAGGCTAATTTTCAGGTAACACTTAATCAAAAAGGGATTTACCAAAATATGGAAAAATTAACTGTCTTCAGCCACATTACTATTGTTATTTGTAGTTCAGTGAACACTGCTCATGAATCTCTTGTGTTACAACCTTAATTACCTAATGGATAACATTGCCAAATGTTTCATACTGTTTTAATTAAATTGAGTACTGGGGTACTTTCACCTACTCTGTCATTATCTAGCCAAAGAAAACACATTTAATATTGTCAGATTTCCATCACAGATCCCTTCCTTCAGCTCTGCAATTTTATTTGTACTGTTCTCTGAATTTCCTTTAAATTCTTTAAATATTTCTGCTATATTTTTTCCCAGAACAACATTTAATTTTCTGTGCATGACTTTGTCAGCACAATAAAGAAAAGGATTCTTTTTCATTAATGAGGCAATATCTGAGCCCCATGTAATTTTAATTACTATCACAGCTCTGCCTTTTGTCTTCAGCCCTGTAATTCTGAATTTCTCAGTGCTCTTCAGTTTTAACAGAATTTTAAGAGCGTAGAGTCCACTTCCCACCTCCACATCAGCTGTTCAGTTCCCTTGATTTTATTTCCTTTTTCTTTTTTTTTTCCCCATAGAGGGAAGCAGTTGAAAAGGGAGTCATGGCTGAACTTACCAAGAGTTCGAAAAGGTCTTTGGTTTGGTGTATGGGAGAAGAAACCAGGTTTCAAAGCATTTGTGATCAAAATGTCAAAATACTCTTCAAAATCGTTCCTAGAAAGTAAAGGAAATTTGATTAGTTAAACTAATAAATTGGCTAAATACTCTGTAAGAGTTCAGAAAATACCAAAGCACTTCTTTAAGACACTTGCTTCTGTCACTTTTTTTTTCCCCAATGCTTCTTCTTTGTCACTATTGCCCTTCTTCTCCTGAGGTTATCAAAAAGGAGTCAAACTCACAGTGCTGTATCTTTGGGATTACACATTGTTTGTAAAAAGGTGTTCCTTGATCTCAGGAGAACATGTAGTAGATGACATTTTCATTTCAGATGGCAACATATACAAAGACACACAAAGAAACGTGTTAATGAGGGATTTGCTTTACAAAGAATATGAAGTGAAGTAATGGGGTAGGAAGTAACTGAAGACACTTAAACACGGGTGCTTATATTGTTGGTATCCATACTGTAGGTATGCACAGGCCTAATGGGTATCTAAGATGCCACTGGTAGACAGACAAGAGAGATCTGATTAACAGAATCAATGAAGTGTGGTTTCACATACCCTGAAGTCGAAAGGTCATTCTGATGGCTGCCCTCACTAAATCCCCATGGGTTACAGGAGGTTACACGTTAGGTGTTACAAATAAACACCTACCCACTCTGAGTATTAATCTGCCAGCTGAACCCCACCATTAAATTCAGGTTTTTCAAAGCTCATTAGGTCCATATATACAGATTGGTATCTGAACTGTGGAAATCCCATCAATTTAAATGTTTCAGCATGGTATGTAAGGAAACGTAAACATTCCTCCTCTATGATGTGCTTTATTTTATTAGAAATTTTTCATTGCTTAGGTGATTTCATTGCCTATAGCATACAAAAAATGATGGATACTCTTGCATGGAACAAAGAACTCGCAGATGGAAAGTCCAGTATGGACACATGTACTAAAATGCTATCAGTAGTGGAGGAAGTTTGCTGGAAGTAAACTAGCTAACTGTGGCACTCTCAAATAATCCACAATCTTACATGGGACTGAGATATCTTAACTCAAAAACTGAATGCTCTCCCTATGAGCTTATTTTCAAGCATTTGTTTTGTGCATAAAATCACATTCCACCCTTAAAATAAAAGTCCTTTAAACTGCCTTCTTCCAATGAAATTTTAGCTTTATCTGTTTTTCTCCACTAGTGACCATATGCAAACCTTTATGTTTTTAAAAGAAGTAACATCAAATATGACAATGGTGCGTTTTAAAAATGTGCTTCTTTATGGAAGATTCCAGAAGCTGAGTGAACGGGCATGGCTCTTCTGTCCTTAGGTGAAAAGTATTGTCAGAGACAGACTTTTCAAATTAGAATACAGTGCAAGTAATGCTTTCATGGGTAAGTTAAGCTTGAACTTGCAAAACAAAGCAAACACTTCAGGAACACAAGGGAGCAAGTGAAAGGATGAGAGGAAATGGCCTCAAGTTGCACCAGGGGAGCTTTAGATTAGATAACAGGAAAAATTTCTTCACAGAAGAGAAATGATAGAAATGATTCTATGATTCTATGATTTGTGGGAACAGTGGCAAGTGCTTTGTATAAAAAATTTTGAAACAGAACAGTTTTCAAAAGATTTGTTAATTTTTTATCGATCTGTGGAAGAAAAAACTTTGCGAGCAGATGTGTTATCTGTGGCCTTTTTTGAAACACATTAAATCTCATGTACAAAGCTACTGGTTTTATGAGAGACTTTGTGTTATATTACTGTGTAACAATTTACATAAATCAAATCTGTTCCAGTTACTGTTTGTGTTGGTAGAGTGGCCTGTAGTTACCGTAAATAGCTAAGACAAAGGGTAGGATGTATCTTACATAACTTTAACCATCTAAAAATTGCACAATGAATTCACAGATAGTGAGTGACACCACAGACAGAGCCAAGGGAGAAACATACGCATTCTTAGAAGGCAATTCATCCCACTAATTTCAGAGATAATTCTACAATACAGAATGAATTGCCAAGGATAATGCCCAGTGTTTTCTTTCCATTAACCATACAGGGAAACAAAATGACCAACTTTAAAAAATTCCCCGGTTCTACACGGCTAACATTCGTGAAAAGGTGAAATGACTCTTGACTTCAATGACTATGTGACTGATGATTGACTTGTCCTTAGGTGTGCTCCTGCCAACACTTAAACATTCCTTTAACCAGACACACAATATCATGGTAGATAAGACTGAAAAGTCAAACCTTGATGCTGCTTGTCTGAATGAACTGGCACTTGCTTCTCTAGGTTTACATGCATCATACTGTGGTCCCAGCATCATGTGTGTGCTCTGGCTGGGAAACAGTTCTCATTTTATTTCAAAGTGAAATTTTCTCTTGCACTTCCTTTCCTTACCAAAATGTCTTTTAGTTAAGGGCATTTTGGTCAGATGAACACAACTGGGATATTTTGATCATGAAATGGCAAATGATACTGTTAAGCATGAATTTCCTAGCACAGATTTTATGAAGACATTAATTTCCTGGCAAAAAAGAAACTTCTTAAATAAAGTGCAAAAAAAGGAAATAGCTACAAGGTAAGATATTAGGCATAAGAGGCTAAAATTTCACATGCATCTCTGCTCTTCTTTATCATTAGGTTTTTTTAATTTAGTACTATACAGTTTTGGACTTAGTATATTGATTAACTGAAAGAACTAGAGATAGAAATGAGTAAATGACTATGAAGATGCAATTCATAAGGGTTGATATCAAGAAAAAATGCAGTTAAGCCTGGTCAAATTAAAGTTAAGGGACGAGATAATAGGTGTGAACCTAAACTATATTCCAGTACAGCAAAAAACAGCACAGGTAAGCAGAATCTTTTTGTCCAATACAAGAAGCATGGAACAAACAAAACCAATAAAAGCTTAGATTTTCAGGAAAAGAACCCAATTTAGTAAAGCCTCATGGACAGAGAAGTACTCATTTCTTCAGAAAACTCTTGGAAGCCACACTGCATGAGTCACTGGAAAGCATGATTGTAATAAATACCACAGAACATCCTACACTTATGTGGAGAGAGAGAGTAATGCAATACCCTTCTAGCAGGACATCTCTTTCTGTCTTTTGAAAGGCAACTGATTGCCTCTGATACCTTTCTTACTGTCTTCCAGCAGGATTTCTACAGCTGCCTGAAACAGCTGAAACACTATTCACCAAGGAAAAGAAAGTAAAAATCATTATATGTGGCCAAGAATTTACTTTTATACCACGTTTTTATTTAGAAAACAGCTAGACAGCTCTACACAAGAGTTAATTCGCAGGCAGCTTACTCATAAGGAGGACTGCTTGTCATGAGGAGGTAATTTACCCCTCAAATGAGCAAGTATAATGTTCATGCAAGGCAGTGAGAACTGGCACATCTGATGCTTCATTTAGCATTTAGCCTGGAGAATACAAAAGGGAAGTGATACTGGCAGAACTGGTCTTGGAAGGTAGGTCTGTTTTTCTGCCTTACCACTAGTTTTCTTACTGTGTTGCTGTATTCACTCTGATGTTCCCTGGCATATCCCGATAGCCAGTGTTGGCTTACATTGAAAGACTTTGTTTCTTGGATGAGTAATAAAATTAGCAGGATCACCCTGTCACACACTTAACTGATTAATTTTTTTCTAGGTGTGTTACTGATGGTTCTACTGAATTTCACTGAATTTGTCTTGACCAGTCATGTTCTTAACCTTACACTAAAAGCAGCTGTTGTGATCAGCTACTATAATCTCAACCAGTTGCCGAGTGCAATGAACTGCCTATCTTTTCTGCTGTGCTCTGTAAATGCACATTTCTCATGCACAGCCATCGTTTGGGAACCATCAATGGGAAGAAGCATTTGTAAGCTTTTCCTGCAGATTTACTGCAAGGAAATGAAACAGTACTACTAGTTGCACTCACTGCTGGAGAAGCGCAGAAAGGAAGTGGCTTAAATAAGACAGTCTAGCAAAAGTTTAAGATAAAATTGGGATTCAGAGTACTGAGTGTTGGCCTGACAGGTAATTCCCTGGCATCTTCAATCCCATCATGATGCCCCCAAAAAGATGCAGGATGTAAGTGTGCTGCGGATCAGATACAGCTCACAGGCTCACAAAGGGACTACTTTGTCTTGACTACCCTATAAAGCTCTACCAGAGAGGGCCCACCAGAAAACTCAGAATGAAATAATTCACAATACATTAAAAATGTGAAATTAGCTTCCCAATAGCTCAGGCATATATCCAGCTGCTGTCTGGCAGATATAATCTGAAATGGACTTTGCACTTACCCAAGAACATGTTCACACAGGAGCCTGCAATAGTCACTGTGAGAACTAGTAATTAATAGTAGAATCTTCCCAGCATTTTTAAGTTGTTTCAGCCACTTTTTTACAGACTCGGGACATCTCTGTAAATATTTGTCTGGGTGATTTTTCACTTCTGGGAAATACATCCCACAATCTTCTAAAAAAATTAAAACATAATTATGTTATCCAATCCTGCTCATAAACCATTTAATCCACAAAACAAACATCCTTTTATGTGCAAAAAACAAATTAAAAAAAGGCAAATCAAAGTATAAATTTTCCCTTGGGCTATAACTCAATATAAACCAAAAAACCCAATCAAACCAAGAGGATATGCTGTACTACAAACAAGTTTACATGACTTTTCTCTTTTATTATGGAATTGTCATAGTTATTTTGTTTGATGATATTTTGCTCATAACAGTTAATAACACAGAAATTACAGATTATAGTTTTATGCAGGAAATAATTACTTCTTTTTGCCTTTACTCAATTTTTGGATCCTCAAAATGTGATTGTAAAATGAGTTTAATGTTTAGACAATGGTAAGGACCTGAAACTCCCAAGAACACCTGTTCAGTTACTTCTGACAATTTAGGTTAGCACTATCTGATCAGTAACATCCATTTTGTAATTTTTTGCAATTTTCACAAATAGCACTTTATCTGTTAAAGATTGATAAAACTGGCAAATGCCTATAAGTATTCTGAATACTAGGAACAGATGCAAAAAATCCCCTCCCAAACCCAGTTCTAATTTCAGCTTCAACAACGGTCATTTTGGCAAATAAAATGGCAATTGAATTTTGCAAATACACTTGGAATGTAAGATTTTTAAAAGTGTACCACAACACTAACTTGGCAGTAAAAATTACCTATTCATTACAGTCACTGATATTTATCTTGTTATAGCCTATAGCTGCTTTACCAAGATGTCAAATTAAGCTTACCTACATATTTCCTCTGTGCTCAAACCCTCTATAACCCAAACTGTCAAGCTAGTTAAAGGTTTAAAAAGAAATTCAATAATTGTAGAGACAGAAATGATACCAAATATTTGGCTCTCAGTCTGTGTGTTATAGTATAATGAACATCATCATAGATTATTTTTCTTCCAGCACTTGTTCTATATGCAACTGTCTGTGGTCAACTTTGCTGAATGATTTAATAAATCCCAGACATTACTTAGCCTTCTGGTATGTGAGTAATGCTGTTCTCTAGTTTGAAAAAATAAGATTTAAACCACTTGAACTTTAGCTATTTAATGAAAGAGAACATGTATGTTTGAACCAGTAGCATCAAAGAAAGTCTGAAAGATGCTGGGTGCTAAACATAACACTATTTCATACATTACACATTCAAACATCTACAGATGGCAGGGAACAAAAGTCTTCTAAAAGAAGTTTCAAATTGGCTGTTATCCCTGCGACTAGACAGGAGCAAAAATGTATTATTCTGTACTACGATTTGACAGATTTCTTCCAAAAAAGGGGACTACTATATCTGAGGAAAGTCGGTCAAACAAAATCTCCCAAATCACAACCAGGTCACTATTGCAGTTCTTCATTGTGTTTAGGTCAGGCTGTGTAACAGTGTGTACCAGTGGAATATGAGTCTGTTCCTGCAGCCAGCATTATGGGATGCCATGACATTTGCCTTGAAAGCTAGCCAAGAACAATGATTTTTTTGATTAAACAAAGCAGATTTACAAAAGAAGGTTTCCTGTTGTGTTTTCCCTCCTTCTTTCCTGGGGCATGAATATTGTTTGGGATGAGCAATAGAGTTTCTAGGAGCAGAAATTTTTCAGTATTATCATTAGTCATTGTATTTCATATGCTATGCTATGACAATTTTCCTTCTTTAGTGTTTTGAAATGCACACAACATTAGATGAGAATAAAGGTGGACACAAACAAAGCAGGCTTGGCATTAGCCATCAAAGGTTCAAACAATTAAAAGATGGCAGAGTTCATTTAAAGAATTAGTGACCTAACATACTTTTTACCCTCAGACAAAAAGATCTGTTTTATATGAACTTTATTCTTGGACACTCTTGTTTTTCTTTTCTTATGAAATGCCTTCCATCCTCCATGATCATTCTCTGATATGCAACTTAAAGACTTTGAGTTAATTTAATCAACACTGTCTTCTTTGTCCATAATCTGTGCAATATCTTCTATGTGATAAATCTATTATATTTGGCCTTTGAGTTACATCCGCATTGGAAAAGGCCAACAACTCTGGATTCAATATATGAACTGAAAGAGAGTCTTATTCTAGCTTTCTATGCAGACCCTGAAGCCCAGCTGTTAATTGCAGACAAGCAATGATTCAGCTCTTGACACTAGGATCTGAAGTTTGCCTCTGGGATGTTTGCCATATCAGGCAGACGTAGCTCAGAAGAACCCTCATTAAAGCATACTCTACTGTAATTAGGCCAGCATGGCCCAGGAAAGTAGAGTTTGACTCTAATTCCTAACATACTATTGCATTTGGTGAAGACAGTTTAGTGGAATACATACTCATGCCCGTAAATGAGTTTAACCACCTAAACTTGCAAGATTTGATTGAAAGCCAAGTAAAATAAAAGCTGAAAAACTTGCTCATTATCCCAGAGCAAGAGCGAGTTTTGAGAAGTACAGAAGAGCCACAGGCACCTTGTTGTAAAAAAGAGTTGTGGAAGCTTTGCCATGTGATGGAGAAACAGCATCAAGTCAAGCCTCCACAATGAATGGAATTATTTGCTAATGACAAATGAAGCATTGTTTTCCCACTATGCCATATGCTGCACTTGGTTTTTCTAAAGCAGGCAAACCACAAAAATCAGAAAAAATTCTATCAAGCACAGCATCAGTGAGAAATCCGTAAAGAACTAATTTCACCAGGGCCAACAGAGGAAAGGCAAAAGCGAGTTAATAGTAGTAAGAGTGACTTTTGTGCAACTTGAATACAGTTTCATTCTTGAAAAACAAAAAAGTAATTCTTCAGAAAAACACCATTCTTGAAAAATAAGAAATGTCTCTAGCTTGCAATACCTTACTGATAATGCTTATGGGCCACCCAAGTTGCAAAATGCTCTTAAAAATGGAACTATAACCTCACTTCAGAAAAGTTCTGTTGGTCCACAAATTCACTGTATCAAAGTGAGGGACTCGTGGTGACCGAAAGAACTGCAACTGACAGTTTGCTGTTGGTACAGTGCCTAAAATAAAATCTCTACACTTTTATTTCTCTCCCTTATGCATATTGCTTAGCCTACAACTTGAAAGACATTGACAGGTATTAATGCATAACCACAAATCAGTGAAAACAAAACAGTAACAAAACAACTGTCCCAACTTCCACTTCAAAGTCTCTGTTGTTTTCAGTTACCTTCAAGCATGTGAAAGCCTACAGGAGTAACCTCTGGCTGTTTGGCAGTGAGAACACTTACTCAAAATACGAGGAAGTATTTAATAAAAATTGAAATAAGAAGACCATGACAACCAATATAACAATCAACACATTTACCGCCTGTGATTCTATGAGAAAATGTTATCCAATGAAGTGGAGCAGGAAAGCAAAATCTAAGCATTTAATGCACAACTTTGAAATTTATCACATATATGTTGCCATGGAGCAAATGCATTTTTTTTCAATTTCCATTGTGATAGTAAACAACTTGGAGTTTATCTGAAATCTCTGAAATACAGACTGCAATAGCAAAGTAGCAAATAGCCTCCGTAGGGATTTATAATCATCTTCCAAACACATTTTCAAAAATATTACTTGCCTTTGCAGTCTATCAAGTATCATTTCAGAAAAATATATTTCCTTTTTAAGCAGAAGACAGAAATATAAACAATTAAAATGAGTTGTCTGAAACTGCTACATATTAAAGTCCTGCCAGAGCCTCTTATCAGGTTGATGTCCTGTTGTATTTTCAAAGCAATATAATTTCTTCTATGTATATTATCAGAGGCTCCCTTAGTGTCCAGTTTGGAGTTTATTTTTTCTTATATCATCTGACATTGTAATTTAATCAGGATGTCTTGCCTTGCAGTTTAATTGTGTCTAATACAGTTGTGATGGCAACATAGAAAGAGCCTGTACAATGCTTGTTGTGGTTTCCAGCACAGACAATAATCCAGTCCTTAATCCAGCTGCCCTCCTCTACTTCATTGAAGTATGTTGTTTGATGTTCCAATATAATACCCATATTTGTGGAGAAAATAATTTTGGATTTTTCTGGTGCTCTGTATTACACTGTTTCTCCTTGGCAGGATCAGTTTACACCTACTGGTTCCAGACTCCTTTGGACTCAGTGTCTGTAAATCCGCCTTGCTAGGACACTGCAGTTTTCATCCCTTAACAATTATTTGGATTATAAAATGGGCAAATGTTCAAGAGGCACGTTTCTGGCAAGATTTCAGTCCAGAACTAAAACACAGGAACACATTTTTTAGTATTGTCACTGTTTCTAAGGGGCACCTACTTCATTGAATTAAAAGTAATTTATCTGCTATTTATACAATTTAGCTAAGCAGAGAGGTATGAGGCAAAAAAAAAGCCCATAGAATTCAGCCAAGAAAAATAAACTTTCGGCTGCCAATTTGTAGCTTATATTTAGTGGCTTTAACAATCTCTTACAATGAAAGTATTATTTGGGAATGTGACTTTCTCTCTTCTAAACTCAAAGGCAATATGATAGCTATCAATACCCACAGCCAGATTCTCTGCAGCACTGACACGAGTAGGGACCTCTTTCCTAATTTTTACCTGAATGCAGGCTTGTAGGTAACAGTTATTAATTTGACTAACAGAGTAAAGCTGCAATAGTGTGTTACAATCAGCAGTGATACAGAAAAGTATGTTCACTGTATTTTGCTATCCCCTTCATCTTACCGCACTTCAGGTTTTTAGAGTGAACAGAGACATTTTGACCATTGCTGCTATCTTTTCCTCTTGTCCAAATAAATAAATCTAACAAGTATTGTGAGCATTGAACAGAAACACAAGAAAAATACCTTAATCATAGAAGATTTTGCAAAAGAATTTAAATTTCATCTAATGAAAGCAAGTAGAGGAGAAAGGGGGTGATGGTTAAAATTACAATAGACAAGTAGTCTCTCATTTCCTTTCATTTTAGCTGAAGTGTGTTTTCTAGTAGAAGCAGCAGTAGCAAAATGAGAGACAGAGGGAAGGAAATGTTAACATAAGATAAAACAGAGTGAAGCATGAACCAAGGGTGACTGGACAAAATAGGTTACATTCTGGGGGCCTGGGATGAGGCAGATATCAGGAACAGGGAGCGGGAGGAAGAGATAAATCATCCCTCTCCTTCCCCCAGGAGATAAAAACGTTTAAAAACAGAATAGAGGGATGCCAGTCTAGGAAGATAAATGGCTAGGAAGAGGCAAATGTCCTAAGAGCAAAAATGAAATGTGACGGATGTCAAATATTGTATACCTCTCTGTTTTCTCAATTCTTTACTGTACAGTTTTTTAACACACCAAAGGGTTAAGGATCCAGGTCCAGTGCAGGATGGAAGAATACCATCTATTTGCACCTCTTTGTTAAGTAGGAGCAGACATGAAAAGAGAGTACTAAGTTTGGAGACAAAGGAGATATTAGTATTATGGTACCAAATCTCTCATTCTCACCTGAAAAAAGAGAGAAGTAGTATTTCTGTGACAAGGGAGGGGGAAAAAAAGGAGTATGGGTGGGTTGGCCAGTGGAGACCAGAAATTCAGAACTGACACCTCAGTGAGTTGCTGCCTCTCACGAGGTTGAACTTGGCAGCATGATGAACCTCTGCTTGTTGCAGCTAAGAATTAGCTTATGTGCCCAGATATTTGAGTAGCTGCTTACAAAATAGAGTATCTTTCAAGCTGCTCTTGTACATACAAATGAAACAGAATGGCAAACAAAAAGTGAAAAAAATACAGAAATTGGATAGAAGAGAGGAGCTAGGAAATAAGAAAAGAAATGAAAAATAGACCAGTATTAAGGATAGATTGCATTCTATTACTAATGCAAACCCATAAATAGGGAACATGTATCAGTACGTCAAATCAAATTAAAGAGAAAACTTTTTCTTCTATGTTCTCAGGAAAGTTGGGATTTTTATGACCACAAAGTAAATGCTTTGCACATGGCACTTCAGTTTTGAACAAATTACTTACTACCAGCAAAAGTACAGGATCAACTGATCCTCCATTTGCCCCTTTTGCCTGTGCATCTCTTAAAGATGTTTACTGCTCATGTAACATCAACATTTTTAATATTTTTAGCAACACCCAGCTCTGGTTGGGCAGAAACAGATCATGTTTTCTAAAATAATAAACTATTTTCCAGTGATGACAACTCTACTCTCACCTGGATTAATTTGAAGGAGGTGACCATAAGGTAAAGGTCTGTGGTGGGCTAGGAAAAACATGACTACTTGGATTAATAGTGACTGCAGGGCTATATAAACATTTAATATACTGAAGGAAATACTTCAGCAGAACACACAAAAAGCATCACCTCTGCAAATATTTCATGGGTCACTTCCTATTCTGTTCATTTTCTACTCCTGTGGCCCACGAGAAATTTAATGCAAAATTTAAAATGCTTTGGTAGCTAAAGATAGGCCTCCAACTAAAAAGGGCCGAATGACTAGAAATTCTTCTAAGGAAGCCAAGAGCAGATGTTGCTTCTTCTGGTTTGATATTACAAGGCAGGAACCACCACTCTCCCTCCCAACCTTGTGATCCTGAGATGAGATTTCCATGACAAAAGCTGTCAGGAACAGCACAGGACCTTTAGCTATATTTAAATGGAAGTCATATCTAAATTAGAAGCTATTGCTACTCTGACATATCAGGGGTAGGACCAAAGACCTGTGATGGTCAGCCCAGAACTTCAAGGCTGGCCATAACCAAAACCAGCTTCAATGTGAGGCTGTATCTGTCTCTTGAAAACATAGCTTGTTAACAACTTTTTCCCAAAAGCTTTTCAAGCAAGCTTAAAAAGTATAACTTCCTTAAATTTCCCCCTCTCCCCACCATGTCCTATATGAGAGAAGAACCCTATTCAATCTGTTCCTAATCTTTATCCTCTTGCTTCCTGGCCCTGCCTCATCTCCCATCTCATCAGCAGTGTTCTAGCTGCAGAACAGAGAAGATTCCTAGGAGCGCAATGCCACAGATGCTAGCATGGCTTTTGCATGTAGTGTTAGTCTTACTTCTTACTGAGGTCCATGGACAGTGGAAGAGAAAGCCAAGCATTTCAAATGACTGAAAGCAGCTTAGACCGTTTCCACCTTGCTGCTACAACTGCTCCCACTGCCACAGTAAGCCTCATCCCATCCTGAGCTTGCAGATCCCTTCCTTTAGTAAAGGATAACAACACAAATTAAAAAACATAATGAGAAGCAAATGGTATGTGGCAAAGTATGCAGCCTCACTTCAGGATGACTGCTAACATATGACACTTATAAGGAAGGGGTCTTGATATAGGTAGCTTGAATGACCTTCCAAAGTTTTGTATACACAAAACTTGGACACAGAATTTATTTCTTTCCTTATTTTTTCTTTTCCTTCTGGTTTTATGCTAATATTTATATAAACACAGCAATGTTTTGCTAGTGCACTACAAAGCAGGAAGGATGTACTTTGGAGGTAGGACAGGATCTGTTGCTACATTTTAGAGGAAATGATTTCTTTCTCAAAAGAATTCACTTCCTTGCTTTACATTAGCATGCTAGTTTGCAGTGTAACAGATTTATTAAACTGTTGATGAGACCAATAAATTTGTGATTACACTCTTGCAACCCATGAGCTGAGCACTAAAACCATGCAGAGGTAACTATCCTTTGCTGGACAAGACATTCAGTTAAATTAGTCTGATTCTCCAGATCTTCCCTACTGCATTGTGTGAACAATTAAAATGAATAATCTGCAGGTGGAAAAATCTGGTTTGTTCCATTGTCAAGAATATCTTCTATTAGTATTCATGCAACACTCTTACCTATACTTGGAAGTAAAAAACTGAGAAGTGATATACCGGTTACTCAAAGCAACAGAATTCACAATTCAATTTTTCCTCTGCTAAAGATTTACATGGATCATTTGTTATATGAGTATTACCGGGGTGTTAATATTTACAGGAAGACAATTTATCAGTGGAAAATTACCATAAATATTCTGGAAATCTCCAACTTCACTGATACACAGATTGCTAAAGTTCCTGAGCCTTTTACATACATGTATATTTCAGATTATTCTTCTATATACATTACAACTATTTCCACTGAACACTTACTTTCCCCAACAAAGTGCATATTTACATGCCTGTTAAACTCTACTTGGAGTCAATTCACATATCCTTAAAATACAACCCCTGGTAAACACATCTTAAAAACCCTGCAAAACAATTTAGGACAGAAGGAGGAAATTGTTTTGTTTAACTGAATACAGCTAAGTAGGTGGGAAATGGGATCTGTTCAGGTTGCTGCTGCAGTTTACTAGAAATGCTGGCACCTAATTCGACAGGAAGTAAAATATTAGAGTGGCTTTTTATTTATACATCTGATGAGGGTTACTTGAATCCACTGGCTTGGAGGAAGCTTCTGCTATGTTTGGTGTGGAAATAAAATGCATAATGAAGAAATAAAATACAGTCCATAGATATTTTATGACACCCAGACTACTTTTTGCTGATAAACTAAAAATCCTACTCAGCTGTACTGCTCCACCAAGAAGACATTACAGGTAATCCCCACTTCAGATATCTCAAATTACAATAGCTCTGGGGAAAAGCTGAAACTCTTTCTGAAGCTTTGAATGTATCAGCTGCTTTGAGGAACTTGTTGCAGTAAGAATGAAGTTAAAGTTCTCAGAAATACTCTTCCTGGAAGCAGCAGCATCCTATACCTCTTATATATTCACATATAAATCCTAATACACACAGAGATAGGTATAAAAATACATATACATATATATATCTATATATATACACATTGAAAGAAAACCCCTAGTTTTTCTTTAAATGAGGAATAATATTTTTTTTTTGGTCTCCCAAGTAACAGTCAAGAATGAATGGTGTTAATTTCAGCCTCTGCGTCTACAGTTGCAAACTTTCCAAATGGGTACAGAAGAACCAAAAGCTGTAAGTAGGCGCCAGTTTTACCTGCTACGTAACAGTCCCCTACAGATGCCACATCCAACTTCAACAACAATCCAACAGGAAAATGCAAGCAACAAGCACCACAAGACTGGGGTAGTGGGGAAGAACCATGTTTAAAATAAGGCATTTTAAACTGTATCAGAAAAACATGTCAAAAAATAAAAGACAATACATAAAGGTGTGACAATAGAGGAGATCTGCAACAGGCTATTCACCTCTTATGTTTATAATTAGCCATACACACAGAAAGTTACCGGTCTTGTGCTTTCTGTGATCTCATTATTTTTTGTAACTTAAAAGTAGTGTTCAACAATAACTACTCCTACTGTAGGTGATGTACCACCTTCTGTTACGCTTACCATCACATTCCAAAACATACAATGAAAGCCTTCCTCTTCTTGCCTGGGATCTCATGCTACCTGTTAACAGAACTCTCAAATCACACATACACCAAGTACTTTTCATGGTTTTGGCTATAGAGCTTTATAAATCTGGCTGAGGCTGCAGAAGCATCCATTTCCAGTCCTCATGTGATAAAGAAATATTAACAGGATGTACCAAGAAGGGCCATCAGGGTAAGACTGAAAGAGCTTAAATGACAAAGAGTCAGGGTACATTCAGACCCCGCAATGAGACGCAGTGTAAAGGTATTCCCCAATCTCCAAGGAGCCAGCACAGCTGGAGCAAACAAAGCCTCCATGTATGCATATTTGTTTGCCCCACCAACAGCTCAGCCGTATGGCACTGAAAAGAGAGGGAGCCACTTCCCTGAGCGGGAGCGCATCCTTCCAGGCGCGGGTTCTCTCTGCGGTCCATCGGGCGGCTGGTGCCATCTAGCGGGGCTGGGGAGGGCGCTCCCGGGATCCCCGCGGGACCGCCGGCACTCCCAGCTCCCGGAGCGCGATGCCCGCAGGTGGGGGCTGCACCGTCAGCTGGAAGCACCGCGGCCTCCCCGTTATCAAGAGCCATCAAAGCATGGGTGTCAGGAACATGAATCCCTGCTATTTCCTGAGCTGTTCGTTTTTGTGGGTGGTTTGTTCTTTTTTTTTTTTCCTTTATCTGTTTATGGGCCTCCTTGAAGACAGATGAGACTGGGGAAACCTTAAATTTCTATAAAAAAAACTTCTAAAAACCAGAACAGAACTGAAACATGCAGTTCCACAGAAAATGACCGCAAATGGCAGAGATCCTCAAACATCCAGCATCAAAGGTCAGGTGTGGGTGTGGGGGAAGGCTTCTTGGAAATGACTGGGTCATTTGACAGCTTAAAGATAAATCTAAGAGGGAAATAATAATAGTCTTCAAGCATGTGGAAAGCTCATGCTTGGGGCAAAAAAAGAAAAAAGGAATAATCTGTTCTCTGAGACCAAGGTCAATGAGCCAAGAAGCAGTGAGCTTACACTTCTGTAAGCCTACACTGAAAATATAAGAAAGCTTCTGATTTTAATGATACTGACACACTGGAATAGCTGCCAAGAAGGTTGTATGATCTATTTATGTGCAGATCTTCAAAAAGAGGCTAGAAAATTATCTGGTGGGAACACCTAACCCATCCCTTTGGCAGTGGCATGCTAAATGCAAGGTATCTTCTATCATCCCTTAATGTACTGTGATTACATGTTACTGATAAATATGCACCCCTATGGCTTTAATGAGTAATGCTAGTGTTCACAGGTATCAGCATCACCTATGGATAATGATGCCTACGGTTATAACAGAAAAATCTTCTAGTAAGCAGTTGAATTAATTCAGCAAGGAGCTGCAGCACAGTTTTTGCCAATCTGAGAAATACACAAACAAGAGTTCTGAAACTTCCATCCAGACAAAAGAGAGAGAGACAAACTGCTGACCTCATGCTACTGTCATTGCAGACCATCCCTCTCCCATTTGTACCAGCTCATTTGCCATAGGAAGGCTGAGAGAGGAACATTCAATTTCTAATGGCATTCTCATGAGCATGAAGAACTGTTTATTTTATAGAAGAGTGATCAGCTTCAGAACAAAGAAAAAAAGCTCCTTTCCAGAAATTTAACAAGATGTACAGTCTCCTTTAAGAATGTTCAAAAAACTGCAAAACTAAATAAACTTATTTTGTGCAAAGCCTGTGAGTTGAGTTCATCACTCTCTTATGGAGAATGGAAAACAAGAAATTAGTTAAAATTATACCTAAAATGCCACTGGTAAGGTCCTTGCTGGTCAATCTCTCAACAAGAAAATTGGAGCTTAGAGTCTAGAAAGATCTATTTAAAAGATATGAAAAATTTTTTTCTGAGTGCTCTATTTGTGATTCTGTATTCTTTTCTCTCCTGGTTTTATTGTTTGTCTGTTTTAACATTATCCAAACAAGGGTAAAGAGATGAAAAGTAAACTCTGTAAAACAGAGCCCAAACAAACAGTGACTAACCCAGATTAATCCCAGGACTGAGTATGAGGAGAAAAAAGGGTTTCTGTAAGCATAATTGTGCAGGAAACAATTATTTTTATAGTTTACAAATTTCTCAGGGATTCCAGATTTTTCTCCTATCCTGCATGAGGATTAAACAGAAGCCCTTAAAAAAAGAAAAAGGAATAAGGGAGAAACATACACAGGGACTGGCACTTGCTTACTGTGCACAAGTCCATTTTGCAAGGCAGGCAGAAGTTCTGTTTCTGCCTTGCTGGAACATGGTTCCACTCTGATGAATCCTGCTGCTGATGTGGTTTTAGTTTTATGCTTTAATCTCACTTACCTGACCGACCCTCTCCACTTCATATGGCAACAGGGACTTAAACTTCACAATACCTTTCTGCATGTAAGTGTCCTAATCATCAAACCTGGAACTACTCTCTGGCTCTGTATTTCAAGCTCATCCTTTGGAAATCTCTGTTAGTCCAAAACTGCAACCTAAATCTGCCAAAAAAGGAGTGATGTGAACACAGGCCCTCTTATATGCCACATGAATATCTAAGGATACCTGATATAATTGATCTCTTTTTTTTCTCATTTTGATCAGAAGTTAATTGTTAATCTGAGATCATGTGCACTCATAGCCATTCCATTGACATTATGATTTTTGTTTCTATGCCAGAGATTTGCAGAGAGACGCTAGCATGGGCAGTTCAAGGTGATTGCACTCTTGCATACATGTTAAAGAAGCTATGTTTACAATTAGGACAGGGGAATCCAAACTTCTTTGAAGATACATTTGGACACATATCTAGAAGCGTTCTAGCTTTAAAAGAGACCTCTTGCAGCAAGAAGACAGTACTCTGGAGAGTTTGTATGTATTTGGAAAGAGTGTTTTGCCATTGCAAGTCATCTATAGACTATTAAAGTGAGAACACTCTTGGCTTTCTGGGGCCAGTTTTGTATGAATTTCTGCAGATACTAGCAGGAAATTCTGGAAATTAAAAGACAATCTGTATACTTGATGTTAGGCTGCAAGGAAGGAAGTCCTGGCATTCAAATCTCACTTACATGGGAATTAGCCAAACCGGATGGGGTATTTATGAAAGTGAAGACTGCATGAACAATTCATATTTATACATTTAAAATGTTTATAAACGCAGCTTCCACAGAGCAACAAAAGTCTTCCCTGAATATTTATGAAGAAACTAGATGACACACAAACAGCTCTTTTGTTTTCCAGACTGCAGGACTAGTTATGAAGTCCTGAGAAAACAGACATGTAAGGAGTTGTCCTTCTACTTTAGGCTTTAAATTACTGTTCATGCCAAAGACAATGACATATGCACAGCATATTTGCGTTCAGCATCTTACATCCTACAATAATGAGACAACATTTTTTGGACTGACAGCTGAACATTAATGCCAGATTCTTGAGTTAATATCATGTGTTGTATGTGCTTTATTACCTCCTTTCTGCTCGAATGAATTGAATATGGAAAAACGTATCTGTAATTAATGCTGGTTTTAGACTGTTACAGTGATATAGGACATAAAGTAGAGCTCTGTTTTTATCATTAAAACACGCCTATCAGAACTAATATTAAATTATATCAGCATTAGTAGCTACATCACATCTGCTTTTTAAAAGGAATGTCTCTGCTGTATAAGGACTCAAGCAAAAAGAAACAAAAGTAGAAATAATATTTTCTTTTCCTTTTTAAATGCAAATTTTCAGGGATCAGAAACCATTCAAGTATCAAAGACATAACTGTCTGATAATAGTATACTATATATGTGGATCTTTCAAGAATTTACCCATCTGTATTCATTGCTGAAATTTGCTATAAAACAAAATCCATATTTTCACATATTACATACATGAATGTGAGACGTATTTGTACAGAAAGATAAATATACTTCCACGGAAAATGCCATTATTACCATTATAAGTTTACTGGTTATAAAATTTTATACAATTAAAAAATACAAGCTGATTTTGTTCCTACTCCTGATCTCATTTTCATTTCTCTGTAGCAGAGGATTACAAGAGATTAAACAAGCAAACCTAAGCAGTTGCCATCTGGCAAATGAGAACCTGTGCCTGCTTTCTTTACTTCCTCATTTAGGGGAATTTATTTCACTGTGGGGACAGGTTTAATGTACATGTATACAATCAGTCACTCCATCTCACCTGGCAGGCAGTAACTTTTTATGTCCTCTGCAAGTGCAGCAACACGCCCTGTGTAACATGACAACCTAAAAACACCTTTCACAATACTCACCTGGGAAGTTTAAACTCTTCCTTTCCACCTTCTTTAAAATACCCTTTACTTGAGCCAAACAATATGGGTATACAGATGACTATGGGAGTCAAAGGCTGGGAAAAGTACTCTGGCTTATTAACTGCAGAGAACTAAACCAAACAGGTGACAGTATTTCCCCACAGTGCAATAAGAAGCTTGTCTGAGTGACTTACAATCTTAGGCACGCAAATTTGTACTGCTATGTGCAAATTTTGTCTACATGATACATGTCTCATATTTTACCAAGTCACTCTTACTTGAGTTGTAAGAACATGTCCACATTCTAATGTAGCAGAACTGGGAATGATTTAACTTAGAAACATGCTCACATGCCATTTTTTTTCTAGCTTGAGAGATACAAATAACTTTACATTATAAACAAAAACAAATAACAAGTGGTTTCTACATGAAGGTTCCAAAACTAGACAGGCAAATTATTTCTCTTTAATACCATAAGCATAAAACTTGGGAATGCAATGAAATAATATAATAAAAAGGCAGGATTATATATAGTGAAGATGGCATTCAGACCAATATGGGAGGGTATGTGTGTTGCTCTTTGCATTCACTGCAATGACACCTGCGTGTCTCTATGAGAACACTAACTGAAAAAAAGTATTTTCTTTGTAACAGTAAGATACAGTAAGTTTTTGTAATATTTTTACAGATCATAAAAAGATTAAATTTCCTCATGATTATAATGTAATGAAATTATAACCCTGGATTTAAATGTCACCAAGCACTGGCTCTGCTGAAACACCAGAGGGAGCAAGTTTCACAGAGGAATGAAGACTTGTATTGAAAACTCCCGGCTACTAAACGTGTTTCATCATTTACTATGATGCAAAAGAATTTACTCAGATTGCCTGGAATGGCTGGGAATATGCCAGTGAAGCAAAGCCCTTCAGCTTGTGATGAAGCCTGCAACATGGAGCTACTGAAGAGCAGAAAAAGTGAGGATGTGCATCATTTGGACAACTGTAGGGTTTTATTCACAAAGCTGAAAAATTTTATGCTATTGACTATGGGATGGAATATTAACAGCCTTGACATCTTTGTCTAGCTCAAATTATTTTGGTACTGGTTGTTTTTAAAAAAAAATAGATTCACGCTCCTCATTCACAGCACAAAGTAACAGACTCAGTTGTGAACTAACAACTCTGAAAGAAGACTAAAATACCAAACCATAGATATGATCAAAGTCACCCATGCAATGAACTGAATTACTTGGAAAAGCCACATTCTCTTAATTCCTTCCTTAGAGACTAAACCTAGGCAAGGCTCAAAGAAAAAGACCCCGAAATCAGTTGTGTCTATGATGATTCACTTTTGAAAAACCTAGACCTTGCTGCTGTGTTTTAACTGGGAACTGAAACTTTTCAGCTGCTCTTAGGGACTGACCAAGTGAAAATGTATGCCTGCATCACTAATACAGTTTAAAATTTAGCAATGATAAAAATCCTTCTATGTCATTATGCTGGGCCTAGATTTGGTCTGAAGACACTGCCACCCACTACATGGTGAGATCCCAAGGGATTCTCATCACAGCTGCTGACCTGTTGCTGGTGGTGCCCTGCTCCAGGGAGACTTCTAAAGTCAGGAGTAGTCTTTAAATTACCATTAGTACAATTCTTCCTCATAAAGAATTTTTCAGCATGCACATCACCTTATTCCTTCCTGCTCTCTCCAGTGAATGGTGCTTGATTCAAACTGTTAGCGAGTCACTCTGTATACACAGTATGCAGAGGAAGGAAGGGCTGTTTCAAACCAAAGAAGACTATTTGTGGTGTTTTTGGAATCTGCATTCAATCTAAGAATAATGAGTTTCAGAAAAGAGGGAGGAGGAGGAGGAGGACGGGGAGGAGAAAGACAGGAGAGTCATAGGGCTAAGCCAGAGAAGGGGAGGGAGAAGAGAAAAAGCAGCCTCTTGACTAGGTAAGGTTTCTGGCCAGAGACCAGCAACAGCAGCGGAAAGCAGAATTCACAACAGGTGTTTCTGGAATTGGTCTGATTGGTACTGTAATAGCAAACCAGCTCATATATCTTTCGCTCCAAACACTTTATGACCCCATGGGAGAAAAAACATCCCAGGGACTGATCACCACAATTATTACAATAAGCAAAGATGTGGGTGCAAGGAGGAAGCAAAAATAATGTCTATTAGACAGTACTTTTGCAGCATGCCCTCTAGATGTATTTAAGTCAATTAAAAGTCTAACAAAAAAAGTAACAGAGAATACTTTATTTCCCTTAGCCACCTTTTGGCAGCATTAGGAGGATTTCTAATGCCTAGACACAAAGTATTTTCATGCTTCCAAAGTACAGGCTGAAAAAAGGAAACTGTCACAGTGTCTGTCAAGGAAAGGGCTGCTGTGGTGCAAGCAAGGTCTCCTGACTGAGGCTGTACAAGAGACAGATGCATGCCTGGAAAAGGTCACACCCTGCCAGGCCTGCCCTCTATGACGGAGATCTTCAGAAGGTCATTCCTCATCTCTCACTGCCTAATTTCTCTGTTCAGGGCACATCACCCCGACACTGCCCATATGGCTATTTAGAAATCAGGGAGACCATGAAATGAGATTTAAGAAACCCAAAGGAACACAATCCATGCTTTCTTGGACTCTCTTCATAAACTACATCCTTCTATCTCCTTCCCATTATTTTTTGACTTGGAGGCCTGTTGTTGAGGTAATAGTATGCTGTGAAACACTGTGTTGAACTTCTTAGACTTGCTTTCATAAGTGAAGTGCTGAATTTTACTTCACAGCATGCAAAAAGGATATATGGCTCTTCTAGCCCAGTGACCATTGCATTATTTCAGCTCCCACAAACAGCATAGTAGCCCTTCATTCTAGATGTACCTTTCTGTACCAAACTCACACATCCCCAGAGATTCAGTGAAGTTATGTGTGTTTAAAGTCTCTATGAGAAGCCACTTGAGTTCTTTTTCTTGGCATCATTGATGTCTACCTTGTATGACTGGAACTCTTATGTTTGACGATGGATCTGACACATTGGCAACTTGTGGTGAGGGGGCTCCAGGCCAGCACTATCAGTAGCCCTCATCAAAAGAAAAGCCATTGATATCATGATAGCCACCTCTGGGTGGGACAGCTTTGCAAAACAACTTTCTCTAATGCATATTTTCCTCAGAGAAATGCCATGCAATTTGTACAACTCCATCACAAAATTGATATACCAACTCTATGGAAGAACAGTGAGCTTTAAAGACTGGAGGGTATATTCGAAAGAAAGAAATGCAACTCTGATTTCGCAAACGCCACACAGTGTTTTCCCCTCCTTGTGGTAAGCAGAGAGGTCACTGTAATTAGGGAGCTTGTACTTCACCTCACCTTAATGCATAAACTTACTAGCTGTTGGATCACTTCATTTGTCCTTTTTAAACTGCAAGGAAGAGGCTGGCTGGCACCTCAGCAGGCTACTGAGATCCAGCAGTGCTGTCACCGCCTCCCAACTTGAAACAATCCTTTCCAGCCCTTTCACATACCACACAGGCCTCATAGTTCAACTCTCAAGCTTCCAGAGACCACAAAATATTTGGCAGTGCAACAGGTCTAAGATTCTTTCCTGTTTGGTTTTGCTCAGAGCTCTATAAGGCATAGTTGGTGCAAAGGCACAGGAAACTTAAAGGATTTCAGCAGTGGTGTTTTCCCTTTTGGGTTTTGGTTTCTCTCTCTCCATGCAGGCAGTTGGCTGGTATCCTTCAGCCTTTGCCTCTGAAATACACATTAATGCCAGAAAATGGCTCTCTTTCTCAAAGGTGGATGTGTGCCATATGCCTGCTGATTGGATATATTTCACACTGTTTTCAAATTTACCAACAAGATGGTTCAAATTACCTTCTAAGACTGATGTAAGTGACCAGAGTGAAAATTTTGTGTTAGAGAGATATCTGGCTTCCTGACAGATTTGACACTTACAATTCTCCAAAAATAGCATATGATCATGTGTCATTTTTTTTGTTGTTTTGTCAGAAAATCAGTTACCACCATTACTAATATTTAGCAAACACCTGCTTTAAATGGAAAATTATTTAAAACCTTTTTTCAGCCTACTTAAACTGCACACCTAACTTATGATTCCTCTTCCTCTCCAATCCTTTTCTAAATCCTCTGATTTTTTTCAACTTCTTTTTAAAGAGAAGGTGATCTCTTTTTCCTGAAGTCTGATAGCAGTTACAAAGTAGCTGGCACTCCCCAGAGAGAGTCAGATCCCATCTAGTTAGATATGGTATCCCATCTGTATTTTTTCTTTTTTTTTTCTATCCTAATTATACATCCAATTTCAAATAACTTTACACATTTGACCATAAGAATTCAGGTTTATATTTAGCAAGGAAGTTTATATTTAGCAGGCAATTTTTTATTTAGCAAATGTCTACTTCGGAATTATAACGCAGTTTTAGTAACTTCAAGCTAGGTAAATGCAAAAATAAATGTACCTTAAAGCATCTAATTGATATAAAAATATACGGAAATAATATTTTTTTTTTAAGGAGGGGAGTTGTTTATATCATCTAACTTTTCCAAACCAGTTTTCCTACTTTATTAATGCAGAGACTGAGGCAGATAGAAGTGGGTGATTTAGAACAAATATGTAATGCAAGTGCTAACTCTGTAGAGGGAACATCACAGAAAGCTTACTATTAATGTTCTACTGGCAGCTAATTTCTTCTGCTTGGGCTGAATAATTAGCAAACTGAAGTGCACTGAATAAATACATGTTTTAAAATCTAAACAAGTCACCTTTTAAGTTACTTCATCTATCCCATGAAATCCTGAAACAATTCACTGACAAGACCTACCCAAGAACAGCAGAAAATATTTTCCCGTTCATGAGGTCAGGAGTAAGTTGTTAGTGATCAAACAGACCTTTCATTATTAGCTTGTGGGATCTAGTAAGTATATTTTTTCTTGAGTGGTTTTCTTTTCCAGAACTGGGAAGTATTGGTTTCCTTCTCTCCTCTGCTAATGACTAAGATGCAGTGGCTCTGCTGGCTGGTCAGAGGCAGGGAGACAGCAAGAATATGTGTTGTCTCCCACAGAGATTCTTTTCTTCAGACAATTTCAATGTGGCATGAAAGCAAGTCCTGTCCAGGTCAATTTTAATAGGAAAGAGAATTCTCACCAGGGATTGTGGCTACCCTCAAGATTTCATTTAAATCTCTTGGGAGCACAAATATAAGTTCCATTAACAGCTTGCTGTATTTTAGCTTTCAAAACCAAAGCCCTAGTGTGCTTTGTAATGTAGACAAATAGCTAGGATTGTGAGATTACTGAGAATTATTATTAATGAAATATAAAAATTATTAAAATTAATTAAAACAAATTATTAATTAATTAAATATAAACCAGGGAAAAAATGGAGTATTGTTTTGAACCACAAAAACTAAAAGCTCAGCATCTCTACTCCTTTATTCTTTTTCTACTAGGAAATCTAGAAATAAAAATGAATAAATCAAGTACTAACACCATTGTTCTATTAAAATTAATGTTTTGGTTTGGTTTGGTTTTTTAATTACAATGAGAATGTCCCCCTGTTGTTATTCCTACCAGGAACCAGAACATTACTCACTTTTCCTTAGGGGAAGAGAATACTACTGCAATTGCAATACCAGCACCTTTGTCATCCTAATACCTCCACTTTCTCTATTATTATTATCTCTTTATTCTCCTTAGAATAGCCAGGTAAGTTCACATAACAGGATAAAATCTAAGCTCCACCGACATTTTTATCAGATCTGTCCTCTAGCAGATCACCCAATATAATTCAATTTTGCACCAGGTCAGATGTGGACAAAATCACATTACTTTCACGTTTCACAAAGCACAATCAGTATAATAAGCTCTTTATACTGACATTATGATTTTGTGCTGGTTTTATGCTAAATGCAGATCAAATACTTGAGACTTAATAAAGCTGAAGTGATGGAAGCCTCAAAGAAAGCCTGCTGGGACAAAGCTAACCTGATGATGTTTCTGGAGAGAAATCTCATCAGCAAAGTGCTTTTCCCTAAGCCAGTGCTTTATTTAGTGTGATGTTCTGGATCAGGCATTAGGATCCTTAAGCCAGCATCAGTTCATCATTGAACATGAGAGCACGTGCATTTAGGTTCAACTTAAAAGAAAGTGTGTATGGTCATACTCAGACACTATGGATTTTTCTAAACGCTCCCTTCTACAGTTGTCCACAATTACACCAGTTTTGGATCATCTGCAATGGTTCCTACTTACTGCAATCACTGTTTCTGTGAAAGCTTTGCTTTGTTTAAGTTTCCATACCGATTATCCCAATTTGTTTCCCTTTGCTGCGAGACCATTTGCAGGTGCAAACAGAATGCCGCCAAAGTCATGAAACTATAGAAGATCAGAGAGGAGCAATGCTGAGAACTCCTGTCTGTCACCCAGATCTTCCAGAGCAGATTTTCATTGCCTTCATCCCAGAGAAGAATAACCAGAACCTCCCAAAGCAGCTAATGCCACTGATGGGTCACTTCTGGTCCTAAACAAGAGCTCTCCCCTGAGTTACATGTACAGTCCCAGCTCCATAATGTACGGCTATGCTATAATTTCTGGGTAAGCAAAGAGGGAGAATGAGAAGTTTTCTCTGGGACATGGAAATTTCCCAGCTCTGCAAGATGAGAAGAGGACTTATTCATGAATCACTGCTTTGGTAAAAACCTAGCCTAGTAAAAGAACAGTCCTTGAGGATTAGAATCATCCCACCTCAGGTTGACAATCCCTAAATCTGTGCAGGATGGCAATGCTTCTTTCATAGTCAGTGGAGACAAACGGGTGTCTCTAGCATGCTGCTCCTCCCACCCTAGTGTACACAGATGTCTAAAATAGATCATGTGAGTCACACTTTACAAATGCCCATTTCTTTCCTTTCAAAAAGGGAATCTAGACAACAGATGCCTAACTGTTGATGTCCAATGTTCAGATGCATGAAAGCCAGTCTGGCTGGAAGGATGCCATTTGTTCAGCTGGGCTAATTAAACAAAAAATCTCTAAAACAGGACACAGCAAACAATGATCAGGCAGGAATGCATTGGATTGATGAATACCAAAGGGCTAGAGGCATAAGACTGCCTGAAAATGAATTATTTTCCTTTCCATCCTCCTCCTCCTCTCTTTCAGGAAGGATGAACAGTACTGTGTAGACAAAATGAACATGCCTCAAATCTTGACTGTGTTCCATAATTGGGGAAAATGAGAGATCTTAGCTTGAAGACAGCCAGTGGGAGTGGGCATGTAGACAAAAGAAACCTCTGAACTCATATTTATGCTAAGCAAAGTTATGTGGCCTTACTCCCTTTAATTGCATTAATTTTTCCTCATTCAACTTTGCAACTATGCCCTTTATTGCAAATTCTGCAAATAGTTATCTTTTAGATAAAATTCAAATCTCTTTTAGAGTAGGTAAAACTGAATGAAAAAAACCCCTTCAGGGTAACCAGCTGATCCCAGTCCTAAACATCAGGATATCTCAGCAGGTAACAGCTATTTCTGCTTCATTCCATAACCTTGATTAAGAAACTGCTGATCTCTGACCTTCATGCAAAGCCTTTTGCATACAGCAAATAGTGCAGCATATTTCCAGTGGGGCATAAAACAGCCTCTTTTCACCTTTGAAAAAGGAAATATTGGCTTCTCTACTTCATTATCAACTTTCCAAAACCTTATTGAATAAACATTTGAACAAATTACGTAGATAATTCTCTTTGTCTCCACTTGGTACAAAAGTAAGAATATCAGCCAAGAAAATATTTGGTTGTGATATTCTTTGTAACTATATTGTACTCCCTTATTTATTGAATTAGGTTGCTAGGATCATGGTCCAGTTAGTTAAGAGGAACAAATGAAGGAGCAAACAAGGTAGCTACAGTCCAAAATGGCACTAATCAATTGCGTTACTCCTTTCTTGTAAAGCAAATGTCTCAACATGTTGGCATCTCAAAGCACTTCTAAATGTAGACAGCAAATGAGCCCCTGTCATGGGAGAGCCACATCCACTGTTCTGGGGCATGTGTCTACAGGCATTTGCTCTTTTTTCCTTTCCACATCCATCTGGCGAACTTAGAGTACAATAATTCTGTAATTGTTACTGAGCAAAGTGATGCTGCTGCAGTGTTTTCTTACATTTCCTTTGCAAAATGTCTTTTAGTCTTCTACTGTTAATGACTTAAAATAGTGTTTTTATACCTTAGTCAAAGTATTTTGTAAAAGTTGTTTGGTCAATAATAACAAGGCCTTTTTCTTTCTATGTAAGCAATACATAATAGAGTTACTGAAAACAAGCTTTGATTAACCAGAAACTCTCTTAAAAGTGTGCAAGCAATGTAAGCTTAATTTTACTACTAAAAGTGCAGAGCTATTTATTTTGCCAGTAAAATAAACTACTTTGCAGAGAGGACATAGTTTAAAACACCTTTTCAAGAGCTCCCTTGAGATTTGTTTGAAAATATTAGTCCTCTCAGACAAAAAATAAAAATGGTAAAAGACCAACACATTGATGGACACCTGAATTTCTTTATATCAGCATTTAAGTATTAATTGAAACTTGCTTCTCAATGAAATGGAAATCCCTTTACATGATGTCTCCAGATCCAAATGGAAAAATAACAGTATTTGAAAAAACACAAAGCCTAAAATGACAGGCTAAAAAAAAACCCCAAAACTTTAAATGGCAAAATTAATTCTTCCTTGAAAAAAAAAAAGATGCTCAGGGAAATGCCAACAACTTTTTCATCTACTGGGGAAAAAAAAAAAGTAGCTTCATCAAAGAAGTTGAAATACCACAGTAGATATCAACATATGATCCTCAAATAAAAAGGAAGTCTTCAGTGAAGTCAGTGTGGTGAGGTAAATATGTGCCCAAAATCATAGTCAAGGGACAAACAAAGTGTAAAGAGCTTAATTCACTTGAGTCTACTCACAAGTCCACTTTCACCTCATTTCTGAAAAATGGCTATGTACTATCAGATCCAATAGAAAGATTTTTAATGAAGATGTTACTTTAGGTAGAGCTACAAAATGTGCTCAAATCATAACCGATTTATGCCAACATTAGAGAATAAAAAGAGACTTAAAACTCTTTATCCTTTCACAACTCAGGCTCTATGTTAATCTTATAATAAAATTTGAAGGAAAGAATAATTAATGGCTTGAAGGTAAATGGACAATAGAGTGAAATGTAACATAGCTTTAGTAAAGGTAGGTCATGTCAGACTAGCCTGATTTTTGCCTTTGATAGGATACCTGATTTTTCAGACAAAAGAACTGCACGGAGAGATTAGATTTTATCTGAACTTCAGCAGAACATTTGGTAAGGTGTCACAATGGAGATTACCTGATAAACTGGTAAAAAAGAAGGTTAGAGTAAGACTATGAAGGCGCTGACTGAAGTGACTTTTGCAGAGGAAGTGCCAATGAACTGTGCTGAAAGGGGAACATCTGGGCTAAAACTGATTACTCCAGTGGGGCTTCTCCTGAAGCAGTCTTGGCATTAATTTTGTTTACAATTTTACTTCTGTGATTTCACCCCTAAAATAGGAATGAAGTCTGTAAAAAAAAAGAAAAAGAAGCACTGCCAGCATGAAGGCAGAAGATCACCATGCAAAGGAAAAATTGGGCTTGAATAGTAAGCATGGGATGAAAGTACAAAGTACAATATTCCTCAGTAAAGATGGAATTTATCTCATCCAATCTATCTAAAAACTCTGTATCTTCACAGCTGTTGCATCTCCTGATATAATCACTAGAAAGATGTGAACAAATCCTCTGATAATTTTATATTATCTTCTTTAAAATGGGATACATGGAGATTCTTTGAAGAGTCTTCCATCCTTCTATAGTCATCCATCACCATTTGGAAGACTTCCTTAGGTGCCTAACTTTTAAACTTCTAAGTTTGATGGGAAAAATCGTCCCAAGGACTATTGCAAATTTATTTTACAGTGTCTCATCAGCCAGAAATCAGGCAGGAGAAAAACATGTCTTTTTTTCTGACCTAGAACTCTGTAAAGTACAAATAACTTCTTCAGACCTACTATACAAGGTAAGTTCAATTGAAGCAGCAGTTAATACAAGTGTAAAAACACTAGTAAGATCTCATTTGAGTCAGTATCTGCCTGTCCATATTCTGCAAGAGTCTCTCAGAACATACCTTGTCTTGCAAGAAAACACTGCAAGAGCAAGCAAGAACTGTTTGATTAAACACACTGTATCATTAGACCCCTCCAACCCTATAAGGGAGAAGGACAATTTAATCTTAAAAAGCAAAAGAGCAACAGGCTAGAAATTTGCCACAAACAGATTTAGCCTGGAAACTTTCTAAACCATGAGAACAGCGAGGTTATGGGACTGCTTTCCAGAAACGCGGGTGAAGGCCAGAAACCTGAAGAGTTTGAAGTTAGCTGGACAGTTTTATGAAATAGATTATATGATGCAGGGCCTGAGAAGAAGGGGTGTGCCTGGAGAATCTTGCTAGCTTTATATTTACTTGAAAGAAGACTCAAAAAGCTAAATTCCTAACTATAATTTGGAAATGGGCTGAAATGCCCTGGAAAACATTTATTTTATACTTTAACATACCAAAAAGACAACTTCCAAGCACTTAGAATATTTTTGCAGTATACCTTCATATATTAATACATATTTTCAAAAGGAAATAACAGATTTGTCAATTCTGATGACAGTAACAGAACCAGATGTCTGAAACCAAATCTAACATTTTTCTTTACACGGGCACGTTAAGCTAAACATTCAGTTGTTGGTTTGATTTGTTTAGTTAGTTTTTTAAGAAATAAACAAAGAAAGAGTGATCTGAACAACATAAATGACTCTTCCCTTGAACTATGTTCAAATGCACTATTTCTTTACAAGTTTCTTTTCATTTGGAGAGATCAAGCACATGGATTTTTTTATCAAAGAGCTTTTTTTTCACTTTCTTTTTTCCTTGAGCGTTTCTGGTATATACAAATTCTTAGAAAATTATATAATTAGTGAAATAATATATCAAAATAAATTTTGTAACTTGATTTTGTTTCTGTCTTTTTTGCAATTCATATGAAATGTGCATCCCTCACATGCATATCCCCACACTGCTCCATACATATGGTGGGATTTTGCATGAGGGCACCTGATAACCCTGTGGGTTCCTGTTGCACCAGCTCACTGACTTTTAGCAGAGAATCTTATCATCTTTAATGTGGATTTCCTACAGCCTGTTAGCAAATGAGCTTACATAAAAAGGTAGAGAACCAGATGTCTTTCTTTCCTTTGGTTACCAATTCTAACCAAACTTTTAAGGAACTTAATTACTTTCGAGCTTGTAAAACTCCTTTGAAGTTTTCCAAAGGTCTTCAGTTTTGAAGACTCAAGGCAACTTTGATAACTTTCAGATCATAAACACTCAGTAGGAAAATTCAAGATTTTGCACCATGAAAAAATTAAAACCAACCAAAGAAACAAACCCTCCTCTCACCCAAGATTAAAACATATCTAGAAAACAAACTTTGCTATTTGAATTGTTTAGATGAGTTTCACCATTTTTTGCTCACTATCTGTTTGCTTTCCATAATGATTTAATTTTAATAGCAATTTTTCTGCCTCCAGAAACAGTGCAAAAACCTCACAGAAAACAAGGTATGAGCTGGGGACTATGAAACAAAAGAGATTCTGTTTAAACAGAGCAGGATCTTCAGTGATCACTTCTCTGCCTCCATCAGAATTACACACTCAGTGGCTAAAAGAAGATAAAGCACTGCAAAATTTCTACTTCAATTAAGTGTCTGGCCTCAGGTTCTTCCTCCTTAGCAACTGAAATCTAATGGATTGTGATAATCTGTTTGTTCCACTACAGTAGAATTGGATCCTATGTACTCATGCTCAGCTAGGGAAAAAAACCACCTCAACTCTAAATATACTAACATTATTGAAAACCAGGATTCAGTCACACGCCATTTAGTACAATTAACAAAGGATAATAACCAATCTACCTAGGAACAAAACATCTCAAAAGTCAATTGAAGTATTTTATACTGTCTGTTTGATTTGTGTGGCAAGGTTTTGGTAGCAAGGTGCTGCAGGGATGGCTCCTCTGAAACACTGCTAGAAGCTTCCCCTATGTCTGATGGAGCCAATGCCAGCCAGCTCCAAGATGGACCTGCTGTTGGCCAAGGCTGAGCTCATCAGTGATGGTGGCAGTGCCTCTGGGATAACAGATTTAAGAAGGGGGAAAACTTCTGTGCAACAAGAATTGCAACCAGAGAATATGTGAGAGCAACAGCTCTGCAGACACCAAGGTTACTAAAGAAGGAGGAGGAAGAGGTGCTCCAGACACAGGAGCAGGGATTTCCCTGCAGCTCATCGTGAAAACCATGGTGAGGCAGCTGTCCCTCTGCAGCCCATGGAGAACCCCACACTGGACCAGACGGATGCCTGAAGGAGGCTGTGACCCCACGGCAAGTCCACTCTGGAGCAGGCTCTTGACAGGACCTGTAGCCCTGTGGAAAGAGAAGCCCATGCTGGAGCAGGTTTGCTGGCAGAACTTGTGACCCCATGGAGGACCCACACTGGAGCAGCCTGTTCCTGAAGGACCGCACCTTGTGGAAGGGACCCATGCTGGAGCAGTTTGGGAAAAACTGCAGCCCACAGGAAGGACTCATACTGGAGTTCACAGAGGACTGTCTACCATGGGAGGGACCTCACACTGGAGCAGGTGAACAGTGTGAGGAGTCCTCCCTCTGAGAAGGAAGGAGCAGCAGAGACAATGTCTGATGAACCAACCACAGATTCTCAGTCCCTGTGAGCTACTGGTGGGGAGGAGGCAGAGAATTCAGGAGTGAAACTGAGCCCAGAAAGAAGGGAGGAGTGGTGGGAATGTGCTTTTAAGATTTGGTTTTATTTCTTGTTACTGTACTATGATTTGATTGGTAATAAATTAAACTAATTTCCCCAGGTCAAATCTGTTTTGTCTATGACAGTAATCTCATTTCGAATGCAAAGTTCACTGTCCAAAGCAGACCAATGTGACTCGGACAATACAAAGAATTCCACCATGAAGAGCAGAATCGACCTCTTTACATCTTTTATAGAAACAAAGTTAACAGCCATTAAACTCATTATAATAGGGCTAGTAACTAGGTATTGAGAATAAAGAAACAATGTTCTACTAGAACTGAACACTGACTCTGTGTGTGCGCATGTGCGTGTGTGTGCATGTTATGCCACTGACTCACATGGGGGTGTGTGTGTGTTTGTTCTATGGCACTATTTCATGTACATCAAAAGGTCTAATGATATACAGAAATTAAAGGAAAAAATATATGGTTAAATGTCAAGTAGAGTATGGACTAAGAAAAGAAATATGCTACTACAACAGTGTTCATGACAACATGATTTGATTTAATATAAAAAATTATTAAGAATTTATGTAGCTGTGATTGCTAAAATAAATTTTGCTGTATGCAGGATCTAATACAACGAAATCTACTTATATCAATGATCTGATTTTGGAAGTCTTTTCTAGTATTACAGGTACTACAGTGAAAAGTTATTTAAGCTAAGAACCCAGGTCTGGTTTATATTCAGAACAAGATTTGTAAATAGGATTAAAAATATTTGTTCAAAGATTTCCTCTGCTGTGCAAAATGCATGAAAAGAACGAATCTACAGACAAAGCACCATACCTACAAGCTAAGGTGGTTTGGCATTTCCACTTCTAAACTGTGTGACTCCTAAACTTCTACCAGTGAGTCAGGATTTTCCACACTTGATGATTGCATCACAATAAATTTCTTAATCTTTTGAAAAAAAATAAATATTTGTAGAGAGTTTCAGGAAAATAGTTTGGTTACTGCCATGAATGCAAAGAAAAAGTTGTCTCATTCACACATAATAAAAAGAGCAGCAAGAATGACCACCAGCACCTAAAAATCACTTTATAATATAAGTCCTTGAAATTTATATAACAGCACATACTGTCTCCTGGTGTTAAAGTGCTCTGGTTTTGCACTTCAGCAACAATCTAAAATACACACTTCTGAAATTTGCATTATAGATTTAGGTAGTAAAATTCTTCAAAGATTCCATCCCTCCTATGCATTTTCTATTCCCATGTAGTGCTGCTGTGCCAGCAGGATTACATAACTCATTATTCGTGCCTAGAAACTCAATGCAACCTGTTCCAAGCCTCCTTAGCATGAAGAGGACCTCGTTTGCAAGTTCTTCCCCCAGGGGTACAAGCAGCAACAGCTGAAAGCAATGAGCTTCTCAGTTCTCAGCTACCTGGGTATTCTGGAGAGAAACAGAAGAATCTCCCAAGAAATGACAAATCTTGCACAGAACGACAAACTGACATAAAACAGCGGGACTAGGAAAACAAGAAGGGAGACAGGAAGAAGCAATGATTCACTGCAAAGAAATGATCGTTTATCCTGTCCTCATCCAAGCCAGATTAACCACCCAGCAGGGCTGGGTGAAAGGCCAAGTAAAAGTGCATTCAAATAAAAAAAAATTGTAATGGACAGACTGGATACAGGACCATAAATCACAAACCATTTTATGGAGATCAATAGTTGACCTGCTGTTAATTCCCGTCTTTCTCAATACCACTCTAGACTATAGCTGCTGCAGTCCTAAATTGTTAATTTAGAGGGATGTATGTTCCGATACCTGTTAAAGGGCCAGCCAAACAAATATAGGACAGGAAATGTCACTTTCATTGTAAGATCTATCATAAAAATAAAGACCTGCATCCATTAAATGAAGCAAACAGCTGAGGCTGAAGTTTCAGAAAAATAATCTTATATTCCTTGTACTTTTATAAGCATGTAGTTCCATTTCTTCCTCTTCATATGTCAGGCCCACTACTGTGTTTTTATGGGGTTTTTTATATGCTTGCATATACTTTGCAGACAGATCTACTGATACTGGTTTTCTTACGACTGTCAGCACTACCACCCATCAGGGCATCCCAGCATTTTAGGAACACTTATGAACTTTCATCAGATTCCTATGAGATACTGATTTTTTTTTTATCTCTATCCTACAATTGCCTGAAGCAGAGAGATTCTGTGGCACGTATATCTACTGAGTGACTCTTTGCTTGACACTTTTTCTTTTTTTACAAACTTATTTATAAACAGAAATCCCATTCATGTGTACTACTTCTGTTACACCCTTCTGCATGTCAAGCCCTTGGTTCCCAAATGATGACAAAAAATGAATGATCATCTGGAAGGAGACATGACTTGTGACAGCCTTGTGGCTTTAAATGCAGAGAAGTTCTGCAGTTCAGGGAAAAGCTTGTCTTTCCTGAAGTCATACTCAAAAATGCCATAGAAATGAATGGGATCGCTGCCTCCAGAGCAGCAATGTCCTAACACTGGCATTCCTACTTCCAGTAATTGGATTGATAGATTCAGAAGCGGTAATAAAAAGGAGGGAAAGATCCTCATTTGAGATTATTCTCTTAGATTACAGGAAACACTAATACTTTAGACTCACCTCTCATTCCTTAATATGGAAAAAAGTCACGGGCATTGCTGTCTGACCTTTACATCAAGAAGTAGAAAAATGGATGAAAGACATGAAAGCATTTGTATAAGATCTTTTAGGAAGCTTGTCCCCCCTTTCTGAAATATGAATTTTGCTATAAGAATATGGATGGAGTAATCTATCACAGGAAAATGCTGTGACTTTTTCTCCTAAGAAGCAATTTTTATTGGTTACAGAACATCCAAGAATTTGTTCTCTACTCTCGAAAAAAGCCCATCCCATTAGACAGAGATGTCAAATGAATTTCACGCTCCTTTTTAACACTGAAAAATAAGAACACGGAGGTTAAACAAGTGAGAAGCCCTAACCCCCTTCCACCTCTCATACGGAGTCATTTTCTGCTGGGAAACAAAAAATTATTCTCTCCTGGAACTGAATCAGTCAGTCAGTAGCCAACATATGATTCAGCTCAGCTTTTCAATAAGTTAAAAAGTCCAAAAGCCACCAAAAAAGGGTTTTTGAATGAGAGGGCTGCCTCCTTCTAACTATTTTGAAATGCATGCTTAACACTCCTTTGAATCATGCCTGCTGCAAGAGGAGCACATCTGAGTTAAGAAAGCAGGGATTTTCGGTGACAGCTGGCAAGCAGACACTCCCTCTATCGAGGTACAGCTTTCATTCAACTAAAAGGTAGGACAAACACCAATTCCTGTAGCTGGACACTCAAAAGGAACTA
This sequence comes from Sclerurus mexicanus, assembly GCA_013396755.1. Classification (NCBI taxonomy): domain Eukaryota; kingdom Metazoa; phylum Chordata; class Aves; order Passeriformes; family Furnariidae; genus Sclerurus; species Sclerurus mexicanus. Next base: position 1,073,516 of record VWZF01005177.1, on the reverse strand, counting down.
GATCGATGATTAAAATACATAGGAACTACAACTCTCCCTCAACCATAGTGTTTTTAAAGGAAAAAATCCAACACAGTGTTTTCTAAGAAGAAAAATATGTTGATTATAAATGCCTCATAAAATATGCTAATTTTTGCTTATATTTTATGATCATACTAGCAAGTGTTGAATAATTGAGCAATAAAAACTATTACAAATCGGAAAAAGGCATTCCATTCAAGTCTTGGGAAACGATATAAAATTTTAAAATAGCACTAAATATTCCACTCATGTTAAATTCAGTGCTTGAATTGCAGAATGATTTAGCTGTGCCTACAAATGCTTTCAATATTCCTTCATGCAACGTACACAATCAGAAAACTATTTCTGCCATAATTCACTTGCATTTCCAAGAGGATGCATTTTGAATAGGGGTTTTGTCCTACTTGTTAAGCCTATTGAAAGGAATACTACTTTGCTCCCAGATTAACCATGTTAGACTTTTACTGGCCTGATCACCTAAAGAATTACTAACAATCAATATTTCCTGTGTGTTCAAAAGACTTCAGTTTAAATTATTCCAGAGCAGCCTTATAACACAATAGCAGTAAGCAAAACTGCTTGAGCTTCAAAAAAATGTGTGAGTTGCACAAAGGTGCTGAAAAATTACAATTTTCTTTATTCTGTTTTGATGCCTGCTTTTCTTGATTAAATACACTGGAAGTGTATCTACATTAGAAAGTCTGAAAATAGGGTTTCAAAAATCACCATCTTTTTTGGGGGGGGAAGCATCTTAACACAATTTTAAAACTGAGGCTGCATTGCAAACTGCCTCTAATTTTTTTTTCCTGTAAACAAGATTTTAAAAGATACCTTGCATAAAAGTTCTTTTTTTCCCCTACCTTATAAAATTTCCTTGTAAAACATTTGCTTACTTTTAGGTCAAAGGGGACAAAATGCTTCAGGTATTTTGCACCGTCTACACAATAATGTTTAATGAACAAATTTTACTCCATAATCCTGCTTTGAACTTAGGCTCCTCAGCAGCCAGTTGTGGTGCTTGCCTTATTTTAGTTAAAAGTTTAAGATTTGAAAGATGTCTTTTGAAGGGACAAAATTAACTTTGAATGTGGATTCCAGATGACCCTCACCATGCCAACTATTATAACTGCACTCTGTGAACGCAGCTAGACTAAGAAGCTGAAACATTTTCAAAGTACTCATCTCAGTAAGGTGAACAATCCTCTTAGCAGGGTTACTCTGATGTGCATTAATAGAGGAGGGCCCAGATATGGCATAGGAAGCCACCAATAGAACTTCTGTGCCTTATCTTGTATTTAAAAGTGCAAGTATGAGCTTATCTTTGCCAAACACCTTCTTCATCCCTGAATTAAATAATGCATGGTGATAACTCAAAAGTACTCATTAACTTGCTCAATATTGACAAGTGTGCCTCACACCTAATCACCTTCAGATGATTGTATTTTTTGCCATATATATTATATATATAATATACATATTATATATATATATAGCATATACGCTATATCTCTAGTGTATTTACTTAAACACATTTGACTCAGTTCTACTACAGCTTTCGTTATCAGACGTTCTGAGATGTATCTTAGCCTTGTGCAGGAACTTACACACCAGGACACACATAAATCACCATGACTCAAAACACATCTGTAAAAGCATAAAAGCCGTCACAGCTACAGCCCTCAGTTATGCTCCACAGACTTCCTACATAGGAGGAATGGGGAAGCAGACAATCAAGGACAGAAAATGAACGCTAGGTTGGTTTGTTAACTTCGCAATTTAAGGAAAATTAGAATCTTAATGTAATTTTGTGTTTGTTTGAAGAAAAGAAGTCCCTGAAATTTGAAACACAGGGCTTTATGAAGGCAAAAAGGGCAAATATATTTCAAATCCATGCATATGTCTGGGAGAGGGAAATGGCCTCTGGCAGTAGAAGCTCATGTTGACTCAAGGTCCACTTTTCTGCAGAGCCTCCCATCTCTCCCGTCTTCCTTCCCCAAACTCCTCTCCCCTAAAGCCTCTGGTTTCACTTCTTTAGTCTCAGTTCCTCCCAGATCTAATATTCCCTATTCCAGAGTGGCAATGCCTTGCCTCCAGAGGTTCCACTCTCCTAATGCTCTCCCAAAACCTCTTGCTTTTCCCCTCACTAGAACCAATTTTCAATCCTTTTGGAATAGAATAGACTAGACTACACTAGTTCAACTGAAAGGGGCTTACAGTGAACATCTAGTCCAACTGTTTATCACTTCAGACCAGAACAAAAGTTAAAACATGTTATTAAGGGCATTGTCCATATGCCTCTTAAAAACTGACTGGTTTGGGACACCAACCACCTCTATAAGAAGCTCATTCCAGTACTTGACTAAATTCTTGGTAAAGAAATATTTCCTAATGTCAAGTCCGCACCTCCCCTGAGGTGTTACTGTCAGATTGTCTCCCCTGAAAGCTTGTGGCACCCAAGTCCCCTTCCAACATTATTCTTTTCCTGATCCACTCCTTCTATCTCCACACTGCACCTGAAATCTGCACGTATCAAACCCCATCATTCACCAGGCTAGTCTTGTAGCTCACGACACTGGAATTACTCAATATTGCTCAGTATGCTCACTACTTTTTGTGTTTCCACTTCTGTATAACAAAATAAAAACCCTGAAGACACTTTTAGAAAGTGATCAGCACTGCTAAAGCTAGGCATGTCCCTAAACTTAGTTGGGCTGATTCAGGGCTCAAGACTGAATATTAACACTTGTGCTTCAGAAAAGCCGATTAATAGTCTTTTATCCAGGCATTTCCAGTCATAATGACAATGCACATTCTGCAGTGGCTCACCACCTCTTTAAGAAGGTCTGCTCAATCAGGTCATCTTGCATCCCTGCTTGTTCTTAGGAACTCATCTGTGAGGTAGAGTATCTTTGAGGTAGCCACCACCTGCAAAGATCTGCACATTGGCTGTGAGACCTACTCCCATGGTTATCCTCACAGACCATATCCACAGGAGAGTATTCAAATCAGAGAAAGCTGGACACCACTTGAAAGAAAACATCCTTCCTTTATGCCTAAATTGGTATTGTCTTCCAATAGATTAAGAATTTAAAAGCACTTACTTTTAAACACATTTTTGCATATAAAGCAGCCCAACACATTTTTAAATGTAACATCAGTTTTTATTTGTGGAGAAGACCTAAGTAGATGTTACAAAGAGAAGACTCTTCATTTTAAAATGGATGTGCCAGAAATTCTTCTACGATACAGCACACAGACTTCCTAAAATCAAAGTCCTGAGACTGGTTGGTAAAAGAATTTAGCAAGGCTTGCCATGAAAATTGTTAATTCTGCTATCAAAAAGCAGCTTGGAGGAAGAAAAGTATGCATTTTAATAATTATGGTCTAAATTACATTATGATAAATAACAAAGGAGATTATCCTTAATAATATAAGATGGAGTAAGGGAGAAATGTACTAGACAATATTGCTTCTCCTAAAGACAGACATTGCTGATTGAAGTTTATTTCCCAGCATATCTTCCATTGGTAACCCAAAGGATCTTCAAAGTGTCTGAGGGCACACGAGTGAAAACTTCAGATTTTCATTTATCTTTCTATTTTGCCAGTACTTGACTTATTTACAGTTCCCTACAACTTCAAGCCATGCTCTCAATTTATTTCAAGCTATTATATAAGGATATAATGAATAAAGTTTACTGATATATTTATGGAATGGACTGACATAATAAAATTAACCTTATATGGAGCTGTATTTAGGAATTACCAAATTAACATCACTCTAGTAAATATTCTTTCACTTTGGACACAATTTTTACGTGACAACACTTTTCATTAAAGTACTTGCTATCTTGTGTCCACGTATTTTTTTACAGTTTCTCTTCAGACTTGGTGACTTTCTGCAACCACATGAGAAATGGCAGATCTCTATCCTTTTCCATGTTACTACCATTTTCCAGTGGACTTGGCCTTATCTTTCTGTTATAAATTACTTATCAACATCCCACATGCAATTCCTCAGAGTCCAGTTTCTTATTTATTACCAATCATGTCAGCAGTTCCAAGTGATGAATTTTCATTTTTTAATACTCTCCAAGAAACAGGATTATATGTATTTATTTTTGCATTAAGTAATTTTCTGAGTCAAGTTCAAAGCACTCCATGATTCTGCCCCAAGGTTATGAAAAGTTTGATAAATTTGTCTTACTTTGACAAATTTAAATTAGATTTAGGTGAGAAAAGGGTTAGTTGCTCACTAAACCAATTCAGATAATCTATATGAGTCTATGATTGCTTTCCTCACTGACTGATAAGTGATTTTTCTTCAGCTTTTCGTAATCTTAAAGCACTCACTGCCTTGCTGTCCCCATAGCTTGAATTAGCTTAATTACCCTATCAATACATTTTATTTTAATTTGAAATAGTTCACTAATGTTCACTCACTACACAGTTCTGGGAAAGGTTACTTCCCAACCTTTTGTAAGTACTATTCCTCTTGAATGACAAATGTCATCCCTTTCACCAGAGTACTTTTTGTGTGCTTTGACTGTAGGGGTAGGAGAAGTGACATTACTGAAAAAGTGACCATAGCCTGAAAAATTGTTACAGAAAGCAAAAACAATTCAACTGGCAAATACTACAGCAGTACCTTATATTTACAATCTGCAGTATTATCTGCTTCCTCACAGTCTGGGTGGCATGGCTGGTCCGTATCAGCTGTGATACAGTACTCCACTTTACCACCAGAGAGAGGAAGCACTGTCACAGCTAACTTGTCTCTGGATCACATCACCATGGGTACCACACACACACAATGACCCAGAAACAGGGATGTTATAAAATTTCACTTTACATTAAAGAAAGAAATCAGTGAACAGAGTTCAGTCAAGAATAAATATGAAGTCACATTTAAGGTCTTTCATGGAAAAATCAGCCATGTAAATTGTGATAGTGGTATTTGGGAGACAACTCCACCCAAACAATGGTAGGATCACCAATTATTTTTTTGTGAAACATGGGACAAGACAAATACCACAGAATTCAGATAAAGAATAAATCTACTGAAAATAATTACTGAATATGAAATAGAGGAACAAGAATTTGGCTAAATCATACTAAGGTTATCTTTTAGCTCAGTGTTTATCTTTCTCTAACACTTAATACTTATATAGACCACTGAAACTACCACTGATACTTGCTTCAGAAAAAGTGGTATCAAAAAATCAAACCCGAAGAACTCTACTCAGCAATTGCACCAAGGAGAAAAGCAGAGTAATGACAATATCGGGGGAAACATCTAGATCTTAAACTAAGAATGTCCGTCTTCTGCAAAGACAAGCTTTAAACCTGTAGTAAGCAATCCTTCAGGACATAATCTATTTAAGTCTCAGGATATAAGTAGGCAGCAATTTTTGGGGGTAATGTTTCACAAGTGCCACTGCTCACAGCCCCCTATCCCAGCATCAAAGGATACATGAATTCTTTGAATAATAGAGGTTGTCATCCCCCATACTGTAGCAAATAGGTGAAAGGAAAAAGATTGTACACATGGGATTCTTTCAATGACAGAATAGGCCACGGAGGGCAAAACTGCATGGCATGATCAACTCTTTAGCAGTCAGAACCAAAGTGAGCACAATGTGACTTGCTTGTATTTTAGATGATAGGTTGGGGTTTATAAGGAAGTGCAGTAGGCTGTAGGTGCAGTCCATGTGCTTGAGGCATTACCTTTAGCAGCATTATGCGGTTATTTTTAGGACAGCCACCCTGATGGGTGGCATTAAAGGAGCATTGTAATCCTCTGCAAGGTGACTCTGCAGATGACAGTATATGTGCAAATATAACACACAGCAACTAGCAGGTGCTCTTACACCATGGTCTGGATGAATACAAAGATTGATAGATTGTTCTGTTCTCAAAATGAACAGTACATAGGAATCAGACCCCATTTTATGAAACAGAGAAACCAACAAGCCATTGGGTCAAGGTTGTCTAAGTATAATCTATGTAGCTCAAACAAGACTATTACGTCCTTATTAGCATATTAGCACTTCAGTTACCCAAGTATCAGATTCCTTTCAAAAAGATGCAAAAGACATAATACTCATGTTAAGCTGGTTTGCTTTTCTTGTAGAAAAATTGTCCCCATGTTCAAAATCTAAGACATGAAAAATGCTCAGAGGAGAAAATATCTAAAACTATTTTTAAAGCTTTTTTTCTAACAAAATCAAGACATAGCAAGAAACTAATTTTTATAAGGAAATGAAAAGCATGATAGGTGTACTTCAACACATAAGTACTGTCACCTCTAAGTATTCAAACAGGAAATTAAAATTAAATTGAACAGCCTTTTGACCTTTTCATCTTTTAGGATGTCTACCCTGTTCTTCTTCTCTCAGCATCTGCTTAGGGCTAAGTCAGCACACTGGGCTGCAGAGACATTTGCTTGACAATGTACCTCACTGCATTCTGCCAGGTTCTTTGTAGGAGCATTTACAGCATCATTGTTTTAAACACAGACATAAACAGTGAAAACAGGGATGTTGACCCACTGTTGATGGGTATGTGAACTCATTTCCAGCTTTCTACTTCACCCTCAGTTCTCTTGCACACTTTCCTGATGCCACACTGCCTTCTACTCTCAGCTAATGCCAATAGCTAACAATTTTCTTTCTCTAACTTTCATGCTTCATTTTTACCCTCCTTTTATAATGTTTATTATATGACAAACATTTCCATAAAGTGACCTCATTCCATTTCCCTTGGGACTACACAGACCATCTTTGTTGAGGACAGGCATGGAAAATGGTAACAATTGTAGTAAAGTGAATGTAATGAGTTTAAATACAGGAACTAAAAATCCTGAGAAAGTGAGGGATCCAGAATAATAAATTTAACTTCATTATGTACAACATATTTCTTAAAAAACATGCAGAATACATCAAATAGTAGTGAGAGGTAAAACTTTGCTATTTACTGAAACAAACGCCTATTATACTCTGATCTTCATTTACATCTTTCAGTACTGTTTCAACACATAACCTAGAGTTCACAGAATGATGTGAAATAGTACATATGCTTTCTCTTGCATAAAAGTTCTATATATAAAGTCTATACCGCTGCTTTTGAACTAATGGAAGTTTCCTGGTTTCATTCACACTCTATTCAGATTAATAAATTCTTTTGACAGGCTTAGAAAAGTGATTTAACTAGGAAATAGCTCTCTGTAAAAATTACAGACTACTCCCCTGCTGTGGCGCGAGCCACACACAGGAAAAGTTCAGCCTTGGTGCTTGACTGCTGTGCAGCTGCGTCCAGTGAACCACCACCAGTCTGGTCCACCTGCAGCTTCCTGAAAGTAGCTCTGATGAACCTGTGGGCATGAGCAGCAATATGATCACATCCCAGACTCCTGCATGTCTACACTGATATCTGATTTGTTCAGATGCTACTGTGGTGGCTGTAGATAATCATGGATGTACAGAGGAAAAGAGAAACCAAACCAGACAAGCATGGGACCCCTTCCTCCAACATATGCTTCTCTCCAGTCTTGTTTTCTGGTATGAAACAGTTTGACATTAACTGGTTATCACAAATCTGAACCTAGTCTGGTTTGATTTCCTGCAGAACATCACATTTTAACTCAAGATGTCTCAAACTATTAATACAAAAGGATTTCAAATAACTAGAGCGCACTGATATAAACAACCTTTTAAAGGTATAAAAGATAAATTGCAACACAGTTCATTTTCAGGACTTCACTTTACTTCTAAGCACATAAGGGAACAAAAGGCTCTGTTTCATATACAAGGTCCAGGTTTAAATAAAAAGAAAAAAAAAGTGTTCATGGCTAGAGTCAAAGATCTGAATTAAAAATATGGGCTACGCAACATGCCAAGTGAATTATGGACCTGTTCCTTCTCTGCTCACTCTTTCAAACCGATGCTGATGAAACATCCTTGTAATGCTCTTTCAATTTTCTAAAATGGAAGAAAACTAAACCAGTAAATAAGTTTGATTAGTTTTAGCTAACTGAGCTAAAGCAGATCCCAGAAAAACCTGCCAACAGCCACACATGGTATAAGGCATTAAGGAGAATATAGGAGGGGGAGTAGAGGATAGAGCAAGGGCAGAAAAGCTGACTTTTTAGTGGGTAAGCAATACATTAGATGGGCTCAGCTTAACCTATACAGATAAAGACTCTAATCAGTTACGCTCATAATTTCACATTCACCATAGACTACTAAGCACATAAACACATAACGCTGTTTTGATGCAAGGTAATTCATGGCATGTCCCAGAGTTAAGGCACAGAAACAGGGGGATGACAATCAGCATTGTGATTTGGACTTTATCCACAGGCTGGTGGCTTACCCTTCTGCCTACAAATTACTTTGAATTAACATACTACAATAACACATATTACACATAAAACATGAACATCCAAGTATCTACTCTTGGAAACACATATAACCCATTCCAATAGTTATGACACTTACGGGGTGAAAAAAATAGGGTTACCAAGTAAGAAAGAAGTACATATATTGCAGAGATGTCAGAGATACAATTTTGGAGATATAAAAACATGGACTTGATAAAAATGTTGTGTAACAGCTGTGAAATGACTTAAAGCCTTTGTAAAAAAAATAAGAGACATGTCAAAATTGGAAGAAAGTTCTTCTCTTGGCAGTTTAGATGCTAAGGTTAACTTCTGCAAATGTCTCTTAGCGTTACAGTTTTCTTAGGTTTATTCCAGTAATTTCTTAGGCCAAAGATTATCTTGAAAGTTATTAAATTAGGAAGCAGCATTACATTACAAAGAAAAAGAGATGGAACACTTTTAAAATATGGAAAGTTACTTGCAAATGCCACATATGCTGAAGATATTACCTCCTCTGATGTCAGTTTTTTCTTATTTTTTCTCTGTGAAACAAATTACACTACTACAATTGAAAATGTGAGCCCCCTTTCCTAGGGGCTAGGCTAGTACTACTCACAAAAATAGGCATAAATAAAAATAAAAATGAATTTTCTATATACAGGCTCTCCTGTCCCATGTAGATGACCTTTTGTGTGGTAGACTGAACACAAACTCTTGTAGTAACAACACATTATGAAATTGTAGGCTGAGTTATTAAAGATAATCATAATGTCATGTCTGTGGGAATTGCTTAGAGACACTTTTGGTTTAAATAGAAATATTAGAATACTTTTAGCACTCAGGTACATATTATTATTGTTCTTTACAAACACTTTTTCCTTTAAGAAAGATTTCTAGTCTGGAAACAGGAAGATAAACCCTATGTTTTCTCCTGTGCTGACCTGTGTCTTCTGTGCTGACAGGTCTTCTCTGCTTTTTTCTCTGACTACTATAATGAGAAAGCATAATGCAAAGGAATATAAGGAATAATTTGTATGTTGAATATGAATACATGAAAGCTACTGGACAGTGCTGAAGTTGCTTTGATATTATGTCTGGGGTGTTGCTGCCATAAACAAAAAACTCTTTTAAACCATGGAAACCTTTGTTTACTACATACCTTTGTGCAGTTCCTTTGTGCTATTGAAACAAGGAATTGGACATACAGTGTTCAAAAAGTCATGCAGAGACATTTTATTGCGATGATGAACCATCTTAAATCAAAATTTTGTATCAGTTATTATCTCTCATAACCATTTCTCTCTTCCAGCTCTGGAAAAGGGTTAATGCTTGTGCTTTCATCAAAATGTAATGTCTCTTGTCCATTACACATAAACCTTTGACAATTAAGACAAATGGAAGGTAGGGGCAAACATAAAAGTGCTCAACAAACAAAACTAACCAGGTGCTATTTTCATTTAGTTCAATGTAGCCAAATGGATTTCAAGAGATATGCCTTGTTTCCATTTTTAACTTCAGCATACAGGAACAGACAATGCAATATGTAAGTAATTATGCAATACCGTATAGAAATATTATTATATATAGGAAATGAGAAAACCAAAAGTAGATTTCAAAAAAAGGCCACAATAAACTGTTGCTGATAATAAAAATTGTAATCTGAACAAAATTAGGAAAACCAGAGGGAAAAAAGATTAACAAGAGGTGAAAGGTACATCACAATAGTGACAAAGATATGCGAAGGAAGGATAAATTGGGCAACCATGTTACTCAGTTTTAGACACAATGCCTTGTTTCTTTTTATGACATACCTTCTGGAAATCATAGTTTTCTGTAATTCATCACACCATTTTTTAACATCTAAGTTGAAACTGAAAATGCAATGAAAAAAATACCAATTCATGCATTAAGCATTACAAATTAAAAGCTATTTGCAGACCAGTTGACCTGCAAGAATTTGTGGACTCAGTTCTCAGGCAAACAAAAGAAAAACAACTGTATTCCAGCTTCAGAAACACCAGTATCCTCCAAGGCTAAACTCAAACCACTGCTAATAAAGTCAACATTTTCTCCATCCTCAGCAATAATATGAATTTTACTCTTTTTTTTTTTAACTACTAAATAAACAAAATAGACCTATAGAACAGGATAAGAAGATAATGATTTCTTTTAAGTCTACAGATAATCAACAGCCATCTGACAATGCTATATTGCGTTCTCGACTAGGAAAAAGCATGCTTTCTTTACCACCACAGAAAGCAGTTCCATACTTTAATACTTAAAGTCCAAATCAATAAGAAGCATTGTTCCTCTGTGGCCACTTTCAAATGCTTTAATAGACCTTTCAACTAACTTGGCACTGTCTGCCTCTCATAGCACGTCTACCTAAAGGTCCTGCAGCCAAAGTAAACATGTTGTGTTTAACTGGAAAAGGGCAGTTTTGGAAAGAGAAATTTAGGAGTTGACCATAAGTTGGAATGGCTAAATTAGCAATGGGAAAATATTTCTTCGTCTTCTGTCACCTTTTCCAGGTTGAAGGTTGCCCTCTTTTCTCTCTCTCACTATAAATACACATACGCACACACATACATACATGCAAAATTTAATTTGCTTTTTCTGAAAGAAAACGGAGAATATGAAACTGAGCCAAAAAATTCCCTACCTTTCACAATAGCATTTAGGAGAAAAAGGGTTTCAGGTAAAAACATATTAAAGTTTTTCCAACAAAAGTATTTTTGAATGAAAAGTGCATATCAATTTTATCTCCATTTACATACACCAAATCAAATCTTGCATATAACTGCTTCCGCTGCTTTTTCAAAGCACAACAGCTCGTTTTAAACGTTGTCTTAGAAGCACTCTACATCAGTGTTTTACATTTCTCTTGGGTTAATTAGGAAGCTTTAACTAATCCATGATGCTGAAAATTATTCAGACATGAACTGGAAGGTAATAGATTGAACTAGGTATGTAGTTGTAGCAGCACTACACAATTTGGACACTTCCTTTTTTCTCTTCTTTTTTAATCAATAACTACTTTGAGCAAAACTATACTGAACTAAGTTGGGCTATCATAAAACACGCAGCTGTAGTCAATGTCACAAGTATCAAAACTGTGATTGGTACTCAAGCAAGGCACATTTATAGTGTTTTCTGATCCTCTACTTTTTTTTTTTTTTTACATAAACTAAACCTATGTATGTAACTGCAACAGCTAGGACAAGGAAAAAAAGCTTTCAGGATCAATGGGCTTGCATATTTTTTTAAAAGTAATTGTCATCAAATTTACTTCCAAGTCCCAAAATTTGTCTTTTAAAATACCTCTGTTTGATGTAATAGCAGACACTACTCCTAACATGTTTGGAGGTTCCCACTGCCACAAATCAGCACCCAGTTATTGTTTCTATCAGTAGATGACAAAACAGCTTTTAAAGATGTTTTTAAATTAAACTGTCTTCTATGACTCTTGATCTTTATGGAGGGGAAAAAAAGCGCTATCACAGTAGCCACAAAGATACATGGTTTTCTGAACCATGTGAACAGTCTGTGCACTTCTATGGGGCTGTTTGTGTGCTGTAAGCAGAACTTGTCCAGCTGAATCAGTAATTAAAAGCATGAGTCAGCTTTTGAGCTAAAGAAGGTGTCTCTTACACTATTATCTGAACTAGCCTTTTTAGGAGACAAAGACTAATAGTACCTAATGTTACTTAGACAAATATTGAGCTTTTCACATTGTCTCCTGTGTAAAGCTCGGCTTTTGATATATTTACATTTCCAGAATACTAACACAAACTAGATCTCTTTAAAATGAGGAAAGACAAAACAGCTCTAGAGCTCTTCGTGGGAATGAGGCTGTGGGGTCTTTTTTTGTTGTTGTTACGGGGGGTTTTTCTCTCTTTTTTCTTTAAATTTATGTGAATCGGAGATTATGGATACAGCAACTTCATTTTACTTTAATATATGGGGTTAAGGTAAAATCTCAATACAAAGGAAGCATTTATTTTCTATATAGAAGTGGACCTTTATTACATAAGGACTCTTGTCATCTCTTCAGTCTTTACGGTTTATAAAAATGCAGTAGCTCTGATTTCTCAGAAAAAAAGTATTTCATATATAAATTTATCTACAACAGATGTTCTCTGCTAAAAGGAAAATATCAGCTTTTCCAATGGGTGTGGAAGGATTTATCTTTCGCTTTCTTTAAAATCACTCAACCACCAAGTGAAGTTCTAGGAATGCACTGTAACAGACACCAAAGCTGTTCTCTCTGGAACCATGGCTTCATAGTATACTCCGTAATTGGTTATGCATATTTGTTACAAACCTGACCATATTTTGCAGTTCAGAAGGAAGAAGTTCTGCTCAAAATCATAAGCACACACAATAAGATTTCCAGTCTCCTCACTCATTCAGTTCCAAAGCCACTTTCTTCATAGCATCCAACAGAGAACTGCTGCGTGGAAGAGGCTCCTGCCAAATCCAGTTTTGCATGCTCTGGCATTTTGAAGGAAATAGTTTGGTGTCAAAGAAAAACTTCTTTTCCCTTTCCAGCAGCATTCTTTTTCCACTCTCCTTGTATTCTGCAATGGTACAACTATTTCTTTTTGCTGTAATTTGAAAATTTATTTTTAGGTGACCAGAACTGACAGTTCTATACAGTCTGTTGGACACAGCAGTGATACACATGCAGGCAGGTGCAAACAGACTTTGCTTACACCTGGGGCTGGCTGAATACAAAGCTGCATTAGCATGGATGTCCCCTTGCTAATACATGTACTGTGCTGTGCCACTCTAGGACGATCACATAGCTTCCAGTCAAGGCCTGCTTCACATCCAGCTGGCTTCTGCAGGATTGCAAGAGTCTGGTGCCAGCTGTATAGATATGTCCAATGTGCTCAGAGGATCAAATACAAAAAAGCAGGATTTGCTTTGTGTAGCTGGCCAGAGACAAGAAATACGCCGATGAGTATCTTTCTGTAAAGCTGCAGCTGCTAGAGAAAAGACAACCTCCCAACAATTCAAATGGAAGTACAACAAAACTTCACAGGTCAACCAGACATTAGTAATGAAAGATGTAATGTAGCACTCATGAAGAGTTAATAAATGACACTCAAGAGGAAAAGTACAACCTGCTACCACAGACTCAAATAGAAATTGGCACCTCAAATTTATTTGTGTACATTTGGCAAGTCGCAGAAGGGGTTTTATATCCACTCTTCTGGTCAAAAAAAAGGAGCTGCTTTGGAGTCTCTCAGCAGAACTTGCCAGATGCAAGTTCAGTTATGCATCATCTGTCAACAGAAACACTCCAAAATGCTTCACGTAGGTCATGTAGGCTCTGGGCCTGCCAAGCTTGACAGCATTGCCTTGTTGATTTGTATTTGCTGTCACAACCTTATTTCTACTTTAGCCTTTACTGTTTAAAGTCCTTTTCTGGCTTGAAAGATACACTTCAGACTAATTTAGCAAACTATTCCAAGAGAAAACCGTTGTCAATATGGATGAAGTTAGGATACAGCAGACTCTACTTACAGATGTGGGGGACCAGTCTAGACATTTGCTGTGGTGAACAGTAGGGTCTGTCATACTCCCCATCATTTACAAAGGAGATGGATGCTGTTCTGATGCATCACATACAAGTTAACTGAGCTCTAGACATAAAATCATTAATTAACATTTTTCAAAAGGTAATTATAGTGTTTAAAATTATTTTGGAAAATAAGAAACTAAAGATACTTGAAAAAGCAAAGATTTTGATGCACCTAAGGATAAAGTCTGGAGAACAGTTCAAAGAGTGTTCCTCTTTTGGTAAGGAAAAAATGCTTCTCTTTCTTTTGAATTTGCACAGAAACATATTACATAGAATATTTACAAAGCTTTGCTATAGCTTACCTAGCTCTGATAGATAACTCTTGGGTGCCAATTAGTATAAAAGTTGAATTTTTAAGTCAGGAACTAGCTTAATTCAGAGATTAGAAATAAATGATTATATACATTTGATGTAATATCATCATTTTGTCTGGATTAATTTTTACATTACTTTCCAAAAAGAATCAATATTTTTAATTAAAACTTAATTTATGATTTTTACGTATGGCCTGAAAATGGTGTTGGAACCAAATACTGAAAATTAGGTGATGCTAGATAACTTTTCATCTCCATATATACAAAAGATGTCTTATATAAAAGAACATATTTTTAAGCTTTATTTGTGCAAGTCTGTTATCCAATTAGTCTGCTTAAATATATACTCATAGGAACATACATGCTGTACTCAAAAGACAGAATACATACCATATCCAAACAAGCAGGAAGATGACAGGACAAGAAACTGATCAGGAGAAAAAGAAAGATATGAAAATAGAACCACTGAAATAATTTTTAAAGCAGCATGAGAGAAAGAAAGAGAGAGAGAGAGAGGTGCTCTCACAATATGAAACTAAGAAAAATCAAGCTCCTTTGGAGGAGAGATCATGTGACTGAAATAACCATCTATAATACTTCCTGATGCTAAGATTCTCTCAAATCCAAACAAGTTCATATAGCTCCTTGTATACTAAAATGGCACTGCACAATATTCCAACGCAGGGGAAAAAAAACCCAAACCAACACCTAAGGAAAAAAGAGAAAAGAAAAAGAAACTCCTGCCAAATATTTGGAAGATGCGATAATAGAGGGAGCTCTCCCATGTGGTGTGAAGTAGGAATTCTGCTCCTGAGGATCAGGAGCAGTTTGTGAAGCAACCATAGTAACACAGAGTTAAATAAGGGCTAGGATGTTACGTCCCTAAAGACAGGCTTTGGGCAGAAACAGAAGCTACTGGGCAAGTTTCTTTGGCTTGTATTATGACAGTCGGAATGAATTATTGTAATGACCCAGTTCGGCTTTAGTCACTGAAAATATTTAAAACTATGTTTTGCTCAAGGGAGAATAAGCTATAGACACATGTCAAGGCTCCAGAGAATTATTGCAAACCTGGTAGTGATTACTGAGATAGCAAGAAGACTCATCAGTCTCACAGAGTTTAAATAAATTTGAAGAAAACAAGGGACTCTGCAACTACAAGAAGAAACTTAAAAAAACCCGCATATCATAAAAATATCCATATTTGTTTCCTGCTGGAAGAAGTTCCTTTCAAGTTCACAGACATAAACAAAGAAAAGTACCCTGAATTCCAAAGCTGACCAGATCAAGCAGACAGCATTCTTGGGCTGTCATCACAGCAGAAATATTTCATCACCAGCCTGACTCACTCTGCAGCTTCTTGGAGCTAAGAGCCAAGAAGCAAGATTTTCATTTTGCATGCATACATGCAAAATGAATGGGAAATTTAAAACCTATGTTTTATTCAGTATATTCAAGCTATCACTCAGATGATCTTCAGTTCTGCTGAATAAAAATATGCTATTTACAATGAGACAGATTGAAAATTCTGCTCTTGGACAGCATGACAGAAATTATAATAACAAAATTAGAAAATCCAAAGCCTTCACTGAGAGTAGATTGTGATTCTGTCTGAAGTTTCAGGATTCCTGAATTTTGTCTCAGGTTGTATTTTCAGAGGAATAACTTTTAAAGTGAGTCAATGGACAAACCAGCTTCTTTGGTAGTTTAATACTAAATATCAAATTTTGTATATAGCCCTCTTGAAGAGATGTAAAATAGGACTTAAGTTACGCTCTAGTGAAATTTTCCATTTAAAAGCAGTGATTCTGTGTCAACATTGTCAGACACTTTGTAGCAAGAATATATTATACAATGCAGCAGTTTTTTGCTACCTAGCTAGTATCAAAAATGTATTTCCTTTTCTGTCTGGGCCTCATTTTTCAAAAAAAGGACTCTCATCCTATTTATGTTGCTTGGCTCCACAGAACCCCCGTGTGATAATGCATGAGTACTAAGAGCTGATATAAGGGAGCAGCAACAAATTCTGGCACCCATGCCATATTGAATAGTATAGATAGAACACCCTAAATACTAAGAGGAAGCACCAAATAGGTGAAGCAGAGAGCAAAGCTAAAGATATGGAAATTAGAAAGAAATGCAGTGAAAGAATCACTGAAAAACAGAGATAAGCCTTCAATTCTAAATGCATTACTTGCATGTTTTATGTATGAAATGTGCAGTGTTCACATTTTTAGTTAAAACCTAACTATCTTTTCCCTTTAGACCCACTTCCACCAGCCCAGACTCTTCAGAAGAAATACTGCAGCTCAAAATGGAGTGAAAACACTTCCTGATGTGCTCTTGAAAAGAGGATAACCTAAAAGCAAAACAGGTTTCCTTTGTTGTTTCCTAATGGTTTGCCATTTTACCTTTTCCAAACTCTGGAAAGCAACTTTCAAAAACTGACAGGCTGAGAAAAAAAATGGCAGTATTAGCAGTAAAGGGAAAGAGGAATATTCTTGAAATCATATTCTACTAAATTATTTTCTGCTAAACAAATGCCAAAACTACAAAACTACTACCCAACATAATGCTGAAGTACAAAGAAATAAAACTAGTTCCCCTATCTTCCACTGCCTAAGTGTTCTAAATATGAACTGTAATACAAATGTGGTCAGCTGTATGATCTCATTGTCCTCCATCAACGAAGGCACTTAACATCTGCTTTTTAGGAAGGTTTGACTAACATGTGGACAGCACCTGTCGTGATTTAGTCCTTTTGGCTGGTTCTGCCTGCAGGGAGCTGATGCCATTCATTATCAGCAGACACTAATGGCCAGATGCAAAGAAGAGATGCAGGCATTACAGAGCATTCAGTATTAAATAGCAATACGTTCAATAAGTACATAAATAATGTCATAATGAGACACTTAAGAATGGATTTCTAACTGACAGCATGTTGAGTGCAAGAATATGCTGGAGAAAGGCATACATCTGAAATCTTATCTCCAGCCTCATCTGAGGACAGCAGTTTGTTGCCTCTATAAAAGCGGCATTCAGAACACGAACCTAATTCCATCCCTTAGGACTGAGGCTGTCTGGGGCATGGGCTTCAATGTCTCACTGCCTAAATAGAAGCAATTTTCTGAGTACTTCAAGCATCTACAAAACAAGTCAAAATGTGTGATGCTTAACAAGGCAGCAGTTTTTAAAGGAATCAGTTTTACTGATGTGAGGACAGAACTCTTTGCAATAGCCACACTTTTCAATGTTACATTTTTCATTAGAAAATAATCCTCACTTTGTTTTCAGAATTAAGAACTTCAATATTTAGAAAAAATAATTAACGCCCACACAGTGAGTTTACTTTTTATGAACATGGGGCTAAAAATTCTCTTTTCTTACCTTCTCATAACCTGAACAAACTAGAGTTGATTTTCTTTTTCATTTCTCTTCTGCTTCTACCATTTAATGCTGAGCAGCCAAGACTTCTGCCCTTGGAGTAACGCCCATTCTGCTGTACTGTGACCCTCAACACTGGCTCCTTCCTGACTGGAAGGGGAAGTAAAACATATCCCTAATTTTCTGAATTACAGATTCTTTCTGACAAATCAGACTTCCAGATGACTGAGCACACAGTAACACCAGGGCCTCTAAGAGAGGATATACATTGAAAGTGTCGCGTTTACTGCACATGAGCACCATGAATTCACAGGGCACAGTACACAGGCAGCAAGGCCAAATGTCTTTGGACAGCACTGGACCTGTGGGCTATGTCTAAGTAAACTAAAAGATGACAGTAGTAACTGAGCACACTGATATAAGGTCATCTGTATTTGTATTTATCATTTTAGCTCCTGCCATTAAAACATCAGTGGTCATACATATGTATATATGTGCCTTTTGCATGCAAGATTCCTACCATGAGGATACTAAGAAAAGCAGGAGGTCTGTGTAATGACGAAAATCCTTACTACCTGCTTAACCACAATATCCAGGAGGAAACAAAGAGCAGGGGAAAATGCTTAAAAAGCCACAAAAATAGCCACAAAAAAGGCTAATTGTTACATTTCATTACTTCGAGAGGTGAAGCCAAAGAGGGATCACCTACACACATATGTAGTGCTTTAAAACTCTAATCCTTTCTCTGTACTTACATGTGGTAATGACCAGCCAGTTTCTGAAAGCATCCCCAAGGGATGCACCCCAAAAGATATACTGATATTCCTAACCATTTTTACAGTCCTCTACAGATTATTCCGATATACATATATACAGGATACAAAATTAACAGTCCAATCAGCTCCAAAACAGAGATAATATATAAAGCTTTCCCAAGTCCTCATATTTAATATGACAATAACTGAAATTCAGAGCAAACATTCTGTTCTAGACTAACAAAAACAGATGCCAGAGACTGGGAAAACAGAATTTAAAAAAAACAGTTTTGGTCAACTTTGTTGTCGTTTTTTATACTCTAAAAGAAAAAAAACCCACACCCTGTTGTTCAAAAAGAGCCAGGAACGTTGCAATACTCATCTTTAACAGGTTCTCCAAAAGCAAAGTTTGTAACTGGGATGAAGAGAAGAAATCCCACTGGGAAGAGATGGCGAGCCTGAAGCTAGTTTAGTTGTGAGTTTAAACTTTTCCAAAGCACTAGTTTCTTAACTCTTAGAAACTATTTGGCAAGAGGATCTCAGCGGGATGCAGACACCAGTAAGGAGAAAACAAGTGATCATGCTTTAAATTACAGTACTATAAAGGACACATATGAAACATTTGTATTCTTGGCTTGTTTTTTTCTCGTGAAGATTTTGCTTTCATTTATAGTCATTGAGTGCTAATGCACAGCACTTTCAACACCAGTTTTTGTAGATCAAACAGCTTTGAATAACAATATGAAATATTATGCATTTAATAATAAAAAGACTGTGAAACTAGGTTTCCTTAAAACAACCCACAGATGCCCTGAATTGTAAAAGCGTTAAGAAAAAAAGAGTTTAACCTGATGTTATAACAAGGTTTGCTTCATCTTTAGAGGAAAGTGTGAGGTTTCATCAAGATTAGGTTTTCATACGAAATGTCTTAACTTTATTCGACATTTTTGATCTCTATAAACTGGTAAAGGTATTAAAACTATCCTATACCATTATTAAATAGTTTTTCAGGTTGACCAGAGATTATTTCACATATCAAATAAATTCTGTTCATGCTCCTGCCAGGTCTGTTTTCCAGCAGTGTTGACAATTCCTGTGTGACTAGCCTAAACATATTTTCCCTTAAAGTACCTGCAAGCTATTGGGGCACAAACAAACAAAAAACCCTGTTCCAAACAACATGAGTGTCTCAGGGATATAGAACTGCACGAAGGCCTCAGAGGCAGAAGTCTGCCAGAAACTTAGCAGAGTTCACATAAACATCCTGCGGTCATCAGCACAGCCAAAGGCGGAATCCAGCCCTGAAACCCAATACAATTTATGTACACAGAACATGCCAGAAAAGATCTGGATTTAGACAGGTATAAAAAGGAACCAGGAGCAAAATATTCTAGTATGTTAATTTTACTTTCACTTACTAATATGTAGGTAAGCAAATACATCCCACCACAGGTCTATAGACACAGGAGGCCAATTTGCTGAAACAATAAGCCCTCTCTGAATGACCTAACATGCATTCTCAGTAACCTAATATTTCAACAGACAAATAGGGTTATGTTTATGTTCTGAAAAGAGGAGAATGTTTAAAGATGTTCAGCTTTACATAAAAATATTTAAAGCTGATAAATGAAAGGGTTTCAATCAAAAAAATAAAACTGCAGATCTCATTCCTTTAACTTCTACTAATTTCCAGATAAGATCTTCATAAAAATGTGAAGCACCTTTAAAAAAAAAAAAAAGAAAAAGCTAGCATGCAGAATGAGATTGCAAATATAAAGATAGATTTTTGCCTTGTTTCCAGTGCAGAAGTGGATAACCAGATTCTAATTGGATAAGCCATGCAATGGTAATAGAGCCATTGAATTCACTCTGCCAGATTTAAGGTTAAATGATGTGATGTAATGAGTATAGATACCATATCAAGTAATAGCATTCATTTTAGCCATAGCTTCCCAGATTCCACACTCTTTTCCTGTGTTAATTAGAGCAACCCTTATTTTGTAATGTTAAAAAGCCCTTCACTGATGATCATATTATACCTTTTATCTCTGGAGACAAATAGCTATACTAGCTCTCAAACTGAAATCTACAGCTTACTGGTGGACAACCTAGAGGTTCTACAAGAATTCCTCAAGGGAGATGTTTCATGCGAAAACCATACAATTCAGAATCCACATCACAATTTAGACTATGTGACACAGAAAATTACTCTTTCCCTCTTTATCCCATTCCCTATCCCACTTCTACTTTTGTATGCAGCAGAAACATGTTGGGCTCTTATCCATTAACTCTGTTGAGATCCTTGCTTATATCTCACCATCAATGGGTGCAGAAGTCATCTAACATCACCTCCAGCAGGAATCCAATTTCCACTTTTGTTTTTTTCACCATTTACTGCAGTAAGAGCAGGGTCAGCAAGTATCATCACTGGAAGCAGGATGAAGTTTGGTCAGGTCACCTGTCATGAGTTTAGGAGTCCCCATCCTTCCATGTATCTGCATATTTTTTGTATCAGTAGTTTGGGAAGTATCTATCTATTCCACTTATGAGCCACTTTTATATAACTATCTTTTGATCCTGAAAGCTTTGAATGCGAAACCTTGCTAGTTAAACTATATAAAAAAATATGACCCCTCACATTCATGTGGTTTTCCTCCTATGAGATGTAGGAGACATCGAAGCTTGTGATTTGAGTCAGGTAATATGGCAAGTGTCACCTATAAAACTTTGTATCCCTGATTTATTTTCTGTATTAAAAAAGCTGCCACTGCATTAGCGCTTTGTTAAAAGGAAGTAATTATGACTCTCCTGTATGAAAATATAATGCTTGCAAAGGTTCAATCTCAGATAATTGAAACGAAAATTAATCCTGTTAATAATCCTCAGGAACAATTAGGGTCCATGGACTCAAGCTTATTTTGCATAAGTGAGAGAATGTAAAAAATTATATAGAATCATAGAATCACTTGGGTTTCAAAAGACATCTAATATCATCGATTCCAGCCATTAACCCAGAATTGCCAAGTCCACCACTAAGCCATGTCCCTAAGCACCACATGTACACATCTTTTAAATACCTCCAGGAATGGTGACTCAATGCCTTCTCTGGGCAGCCTGTTCCAATGCTTGACAAGCCTTTTGGTGAAGAAACTTTTCCTAATATCCAATCTAAACCTTCCTTGGTTCAACTTGAGGCCATTTCCTCTTGTCATATCACTTTTTACTTGGGAAGAGACACTGTAATTTGCTTCGCTATAGCTTCTTTTCAGATAGTTGTAGAGAGCAATAAGGTCCCCCAAAGTCTCCTTCTCTCCAGGCTAAACAACTTGTTTCCATAGCTACTCCTCACAGGACTTGCAGCAATCCCATGCACATGTATCCACCAAAAGAATTTTCCTAATTTTCAATTTAAATAAATTAAAGCAAAACAGCAATATTTAAAGTGCCAGACTTAATAAAACAAACAACCCCCTTCTTTTTAAAGTGAACTCAGACAACTTTTATTTGTTCTGGCTTCCCCCCTCCACCTTTGGCACCTGTTTTTAAACATGCTGATTTAAAAACAACTCTGTGCCAATTGTCCAAACCACAGCAGGTAGTACAGTCTATGAATGAGACTATTCAGCAGACTGGCTACACGCTCCAGTGCATACACTTGAAAAAGCAGCTCAGTTACACCTATTTTTCACCAACTATTTGGAAGATTCCCCTAATTATGGGACACTGAAGGAAGCTGCAAGAACTTCTTCACCTTTGGGAAAGTAGGAGTGGTTCCCACCCTTATTTTACCACGGTTTCTGCTTTATTTACTCTGGTCCAGGGTAGTCTGACAGAAATTTTGAGTCCAGCAGGCATAGAGATAGAACAACATATTAAATAATCTAATAAAAATAGGAGAAAAAATAGAACATAAATTAAAAAAAAACCACATAAAAATAGTCCTCCATAGGAATATATGACTATTAAGCATTTTTACGTGAATATCCTTTTTAAACAAGAACATCATGAACTTATTAAAACAGAAAGAACACTTGCAGTAATTTTTACACACAAATGATATATTTCATGTGTTTAAAAATCATTTAACACAACCTATGAAATGATACGGACCTATAAAAAACTAGGTTCCCTCCTCCTATCACACCCAAGAATGTCTGATTGCATTTTAATCCAAAGCAAATTCTTATAGAAAAGCTTCATAAACCATTGTATTGACACAACTGGGAGTGCAGTCAACATCAGTCAAAAAGCTGAAAATTACCATCTCCAAATGGAGAACAAACTGGAAACCTCTTTAACTTGTTATGTTTAAATAGCTCCAGAAAGAGTTTTGTGGAACTCCCTTGTCAAAATCCAAAGTAAAATCTTTGCATTTACTTTAGGCTATTCAGAGGTCAGGCCCTTTGAAATTTTATTTTCCTAAACTGTGCACAAAGTTAACTGAATACTTTTGCTTTTCCTCCCCATTCAAGTCCTGCCAGATATAAGTCCTGCCATCACCTGCATGTTTAAACTTTTAAAGAGAACTAGTGAAAATACAAAACTTTACATGTTTAAACACTAACACTACTTAATCAGAAAAGCATTTGTGGGAGAAGCAACGAATATTAATATATAAAATCAGCATTGTGTTTTTAGTATCTTGAAAGTGATCAGCTTTCAATTAAATCCACACATCTGAGTTTCAAATTAACACATTCATTTGAACAGTATTTGTTGTTTTTACTTTCAGGAGTAAAGGAGGGAGGAATAAAAATGAGGGAGGAATAAGGCCAGTCAGCAACTTACCCAAGGTACTGAAAAACATCTTTTCTAACACCAGTACTTCTGATTGGCACCTTTTACTCTATTACCAGAAATTCTAAGATGGGTGGAGATTATCCTATCTATGCAAGCATAATGAATGAGGCCATAAACAATGTAATGTTGTTAGAAAGCATTCATTAATAATACTATCTGACTCTGAGGATTGTATGACCAAAAATTCATGCCAGTCTCAAAGCTTCCACTATAAACTATGTGAAACACACCTCCTTTTGAGGTTTCGGCATGGTTATTCAATGTTTCTGCAAATTAACTCAGCCAGAACACAACTATAAATATTTAACTAGGTGTCATCTATTTAAATATACCGCTATACTAAATAGAGCTCTTGGGAACAACAGTTACCTGAGCTGAACAGAACAAACTGGTCAGCAGTCAGTTTTGCACTGCCAGAATAAATACAGACCATCTTTCCATTACTACCTGAAAGGAGGACATTTATTCAACCACAATTACAAGTGTTAAAAGTATAAGGACTTTAAATCTATAAAAAGACCAGTACAGGACTGTAGGAGTAACAGAGTTTGTTTTGGTTTGTTTGTTTAAAGAGAATTTATTATTGTATCTAAAAATATGGATACAGATAGGACTGCACAGACTTACAGATTACCTCAACAAGCCTTTTAATTACAAAAGACGAAACGTTGAGTATCAAAAGAAATCTTATTTATTTTTCAATTAGCAAGGTAAATATTTTCTTCACCAAGTTGTTTTCTAGTCCTGTGCAGTCCAAGCTGCTAGTGTTGGAACAGAAATTACCCTCTATGTAAATAAGTTATAATATATATAAAATAAACAACAACAAAAAAATCCAAACATAAAACCACCCAGATTTCCCACAGCTATCAAGTTGACAATTCTACCCGCTCCCTGTTCCTTTGGGTTAATATGACTGTGAGTAGTAAAAAGCAACCCCTCTGTATTAGTTTTCCCCATTAGGTACAGTGGAACACTGTTCCTCTGCACTCCCATTGAGAGCTTACCTGGCTGCTACCGTGGGAGCACGACAACACTTTTCACCATTGTGTGACGGGAAGGGAGAGAGGACAGTTTTAAACCAAGGAGTTGAGATGATTTAGGAGTTTCCAGAGTGTCATAAAGCACACCACAAACTAGGAAACCCAATTATTCCTTTAATTTCATGGCAAGCTTTCAAACTTCTCATGGAAATTCTCTAAGCATCTTTCTTGGAAAGCTTAAAATTGGAGACTGGATAATTCACTCACCAGAGACGGTGCTAGAAGCTTTTAGAGACCTTTGTAAAACAGCAGCTACCATGAGTTTTGGGTATAAGCATTTTAATAGAGGAAAACTTGTCACAGACTTCAGTCTTCAAAGTCTTTGAAGTTACTTCAAGCAGATAAGAAAACTGGAACCGACAACATTAGGAAGCAGTAGCAATAGATCCTGAGCCAGAAGCAGCAAAATAATTGTGTACTCTTGTTAAGAGTGTTTTGATTTTATATCATTGGTAACAAGTTTCTCACAATTTTTCAGACTGCTTTTTAAACTAAAGGAAAAAACTCCCACAAGCACATTCTTGCCTTTCTTCACAGCTGAAATTACGTAGCCAAAAAAAGGGAGAAAACATTCCTCCAGACAAGAGGTTCCTTGAATACCATTTTTTAACATAAAGAGTAACTATAATCCTGAAAAAAATCAGGATTAAGACTGAAGGCAAATTATCTAAAATAATACAAATTCTAAGTTAAAGCTGAGAGTTATTATTTTCAGATAACTCAGTTCTTTGAAACTAAGCAAACAGTTGTGCTTAGATGGTACAAAAATCAAGATCACATACTATAAATCAAAACAATAAATCTAAGCATATCCACACTGAAAATCCTCAGCATCAAGAACATACTTCGCCAGTTCCCAGCTACCACAAGGACTTAGCCCAACCTTTTCTGGAGCTTTGTTTTTCAGCTTTCTCTTTTTTTGAGGGGTGTATGAGAGGGACCAGTTGCTTCTTTTATTACAATTTATGTTTACCTAAGATGTTCCTCAATTCTTCCTTGTAAGCAGTTGCTTATTGTGGGACTCATTCAAATCACTTTTGACTAACTTGCAGGATTGTGGTGAAAGTCAGTTTTATTTTCCAAATCACAGTGTCACTTCCATGTTACGCATATTTTCACTGACTCTGGGGGAGTAAAACACTGAAGCAACACGGGTTTTTAGAAAGCATTTGTAAGTGCATGCTTTCCAACAACATTCAACAACAATCTGAACATCCAGTCATCAAATAAGATGAAACACTGCAGATTGCTGCAAATGGTATTAGAGGCTTTGAGTTCAGTACCTAATTCATGTGATCCAGAGAGATTCTGAGTCTTTTTATTGCACTTAAGCTTAGCGTTTAAGCTATTGCATCATCATAACACGTACCATGACTACCCTTTACATGGGAAGGTGCAGCCAATACACAACTAAAAACCAAGTTTTGGAGTAGTGGAATGGATCAAATTTTGTTCCTGACTCTTACGGTTGTGGGACAGGAGGGAACAGAGACACCTCCATTTGTAAGCAAAGACAACTTTCTAAACGCATAGCCATAAAACAAAAGCATCTGAAGGTATATTTTGAAAATAGGTTTGCAAATAACCTTTCTTGTTTAAAATGTGCTGTTACTGTAAATAGATATATGCAAGTATGTCTATTGCATGTATTTTTGCATGTGCAAATATATACCGAAGCACACCCTTCACATGCGGACTTAATGCTAAATGCACATTAGTGCTCTGCCAGTATGAAATATCCACAGCAACAAGGAAAACATACAAAAGCAGTGAATTCCAGTTCTACCTCAATTTCCCATACCCACAAAAAACAAAACCTCAAACCAAAGAAGTAGCATAAGATAGCACAATAGGGTGGAGTTAATCACAAGGACAACAGGTTTGCCTGTATATACCTTTTGACCCCACAATCATCCCTATTTATGCAGACACACAGAGATTATTCACCTTCCTGCCCAGGAGCCAAGCAGGAAGTGAGGCTGCTGGGCAAATATCAGTCCACATTATTGATGCTTTTGTAACATAAGTGTGTCTGCTTTGGGGGTATTTATGAATTAGGCAAGAAATTAGCATGAAACTGTGTGTGCATAAAACTGTCGCCTGCTGTTCCTAACTTTCTTAACCAAATATTGTCAAATTAGCAACAACCACACTTCCCACTGAAGGCTGTATATTTAAATGTTTTAAAAAAATCAAAAGCTATTTTTGGATTTATATGAACCAAAAAAGGGGCTGGAGTTGTGTTTCTTCAAGGAGGAAATAAACTTTATGCCCATATATTTGCTACCTCTGTCAAAAGGCAGCAATTGACTCATCACTGGATTCTCATTTGAGATTATAGAGACTAATCTTTTAAATAAAGCAACTTGAGAAGTTACACAAAAAATGTGAGGACAGAGCTTCCTTCTCCAAAAGACTAGTATGAATGAGTGCACATATGGAAAGCAGAAATGCCATCTCAGACATGGAAACATGCTCTGAAAATCACTGACCAGATCAGGCATGCAAGCTTAATGGAGAAGGCAGGCTTCAGTCTGAAGACCCCTGCAGCAGAAAGGGTTTATTTACAAAAATAGAACATAATGTTTAGAGGATGGCTAGGAAGAATAATAGAAGAAAAGAACTGTTCAACAATACATTAAATAAATTACTGCAACAGTCTAAGTTAAAACATTAATCCAGTCCTCTAGTAAGTAAAGGTATTAGCACAATTGTATGCAGAACAGACTTGATGGTCCACTGATCTCTTTCAGTACAGTAACTTGTGTTCTAGGATATTTGCCATAATACATAAAAGCCAAAAAAACTGAAGAGAGTGGAATTAAACAAAGACACAAAGCAGGTAAAAATCAGCCCATGTTAACCTGTCATTCCACAGCGTAGCTGCATAGTTCAAGGCCACCAGTTCAGTCTTTTGGTTGAAATAGTAATAGGTGTCCCTCCTGTACCTATCTTGCATGAGAAATGAGAGTAGTATTATTAACATTCCTATAACTCCTATAACACTGAATTCCATATATCAGTATAAAAGAACTCCGCGATTGGCAAAGGAGTTTTAATACATAGATAACTTACATGAAGGTATTTTTGCTGAAAGCAAAGTGCACTATATATTTAGTTCTACAGTTTCATTCTAAATCAGAAAAGTTTGTTTCTTGTCTCTTACTGTGCCCTTCAATTTTAATGACATTTCAGACTCACAAAATAATTCAAGGACTGAAAATTACTGCCTATTTAGTACTGAACATTAATAAAGTGATGCTGAAACACTGTGAGATTTATTAAAAATCTCTAAGATTTATTCAAAATAAGAAGTCACAATCTGTGGATACAGTCCATTAAGCAAGACAGGTTTAACAAAATCTCTTAACAGCTAAAACCATTATCAAGTTTGAATCAACAATAAAAACAACAGTATTTTAAATTTACGAAAGTGAAACTCCCAAACATGAGCCTGTAAAACCTTGCAAATTCAAACAGTATGGATTTCAGTACATTCATTACAACTGGACACAATGAAGCTCTCATTGCGTAAGGTAAGTTTGCATTTCAAGATTACATAATACAGAAATATTACATGCATTATATATGTAGTACTGTACCTCCAGCATCAAAATTGAAGTCTAGAAATATAACGTGAAGATTAACAATCTTCTAAAATAATATCTGCTACAGAGTAATCAGGTTCTCACACAACTACATTATTAACATTTTAATTGATTCTAAGTTCTCTACTTGTATCCCAATGAACAACTACGCACATAAGCAGTCTCTGTGGAATTCAGAGCTACTCCTGAAAGTAATGGCTCACCAGAGTTCAAAATGTATAGGTCTTTCCTTAAAACATTTACAGAGAAATTTAAATTAAGCACTTCAAACTACTAACCTTAATTATTAGTTCATGCTTTTTCCCATGTACCTTTTCCCAATTATCTTTATCAATTCTAAAAACAGAGGGGCCATAAAATTCTAGAAAAAATAAGCTATGAGCAATACAATCTCATAAACAATAAGAAATCCAAGGAAAGAAGATAAAAAAAACCTAACAAAAAAAACCCTTTACAGAATCCAGGATGCCCAAAATAGCTCCCCCCACCCCTAAAAAACACACTTATACACACAGAGATAATTACTGCTTACTGATTTTAGGGGAGGAGCTTATGCTCAGCAGTCACCCAACTAAGGGGAAAACCATATAAATACTCAAGGGTGACACTTGAAATCATCAGCTTCTGCTCACTCACCAGTGGCAGAAGAACTCCTCAACAGAGGAGGATTCACTGCTCTACCACTCTGCATTGGAGCTCCACAACACTTTGGTATGTTATGATTTCATTTCATTCTCTTTGGTTTTGAAGGTAACTTCTACAGGATACCCATCTTCTGCCTGGGGAGGGAAGAGGATTGATATTTAAGGGCCACTGACAGCATTTTCACTGCCACGAGGGCTGTTTGGAAGGCTACAGATAAAACCTTGGTTTTAAGCAAGACGTTGTGAGATTTTTGCGACTTCTGCTGAAGGACCCAGGACTTCATCCTTCATTTGTTATAGCACTAGACAGAGGTAATAAGGTCATGATAGAGTGTCTATGTACTGCCACTGAAAACTTTTCTTCATTTCAGGAGTTTTGAAACTCCTGAACTTTTGGAGCTCTAGTTTAAATAATCACTTTCTGAAGACAGTTGTCTTGAATAGACTGGCACTCATGAAAAACTATTATTTTCCTAAGAGTGACACTATTGCCTGTAAGCTATCTATACAAGAGCTCTATCATTCAAAGTGATAGCAATACTGATTCTCTTTTTCTTAGAGGATTTTTCAGAACTAGTGAAAGCAGAAGGAAGTAAGCACAAAATAATGATACTTTTAATACCAATACTTTAAAAAACTCATTTATTCATGCGCAAGAAACAGAACTGAACAGCTTTTCTTCACAACAAACCTTTTCTATCCTTTCTGACACAGAACAGATTTGGAAACATGCATTTACAAATATCTTTATTGCTGCTGCTTTGTCTGAACATTGTCCATGGTAGTGATGGATATTTCTCTGAGCGATATCAGAAACAATCCAGCATCAAGGGGCCACATTTTCTACCATTCAATGTAAAGAGTCAAGGTAAGTTTACTATTTTTTCATAATAAACTAAAACGATTACTCCTAGAAGGTCAATACATGAACAAAAGCCCTTTGTTTATACTGTTGACATTCAACTTTCACTAACAGTTTAGGTTTATTAAAATAATGTTATCACTGTAGAAAGAATTTGCAGTGACCCTGGAGTTGCCTCCTATTGATAGATGCACATCTGTCAGATAAATTTTTTACACAAAAATAACTAAACGTATCTAGAGCTGAAACAAAGTAACAGCTCCAAATCTCATCTTCAATAGTGAGAGTAACACGTTTATGTACAACATGCTAATCATCTTCAATTTTCTTGATTCAACACTGGGGTTTCTGACAACAGACCTGTCACATGCAATATTCAGAAAGAACTTTTACATGTTTTGTCATGTTTTTTTTCTACTCAAAACAGACCTCAGGTGTGAATTTAAATTTCTTTGATACACATGAGCAAATGAAGATCAGTTTGAAGCCTAGAAAGTCAAAATAAAATTATATATAGTTATAAAAATGTGACATAAACTTCTACATAATCTTTTCATGATTTAAACTTATACTCTAATTATCAAACTAATCTCATACTAATATAAAAATTCTAGCTTTGTCATAAAAAAAAAATCTCTTCATTGCATAAGTCAGTCCTGTGGAAGGTTGTATAGGCAATACATTACTGCAATGCCATACACCGTGGCATCTTATTTCTGATTATCCTCTCTGTAAGTCAAATGGGTGGCTATACCAAGTATTTGAAACTATTTGAATTCTGTTTTATTTTTCCATGCTTAGGCCAAATTCCTTTTTAAAAACTTGAAATCAAAGCTTCTGATCAGAACTTTAGTGATAACAATTTTGAATAGATAGTAAAGAGAACTAAATCTTCCTTATAAACATTCTGCTTTCCCACTTGAGAACAGCATAACTTTCTTTCAGACATCACAGGCTATCCAGAATAGCTTTCAGTTTTTTGCTGTATCCCATCTACTTTTAGTTGTAATAATCACACTTGGCAGAAATGAGGAAACTGAATGAGGGACTTGGAAAATACCACTTGTAAATAAGCTTCTCTTCGTAAGAAAAAGGACACAGAAGCAAATCTGCAGAGCAGAACTGTTGCTTCTCAGAGCATTGCATCCACACTATCTTCATTTAGGAGGTTTTGTTTCAGAGTAGCTCTGCTCTGATCCTATGGACTGTCTGCTCATATGCAGCACACATTGAGTCCAAAGAGACTCCATACCGACTGGTATCACCACTCGTGTTCATACCAAGCAGCTCCAGCTCACATGCTCCAAGACCCTCTGCAGTAAGAACCAAGTGAAAGCAGCATGGCTGGGAAACTTACCCCCCATGATGTTCTTCTGTCACAGTTTCAACCATTGACACAAGGCACGAGGACTTCCTAGAATCCTAACAGCACTCCCAGATCAAATTTAGGTACATGTACATAAACAGCTACTTTGAGGACTTACTAAATAGAATTCTCACTGAGAATGCTGCATTTCCTCCTTCTCCCCTCATTAACTTTTCATAGTGTTTCTCTATGCCTGTATTCACAATAACTTACATATTTATACTATTTTTAAGTGAAATACAATATTTACTTGGTTATCCTCTATCATACTTCATTTACTTCTCCTCAGAGAGGGGTTTTTTTCTCCCTCTATAGAAAACATTTGGAAAGGGGGAAATGAATTGTCCTGAACTAAGTTTTCACTTTATATACTAACACAGAATCTAATGTGAGTGAAAATTCATATTTAGAATGAGAATGATAATTATAAACATCTGGAAAACAAGCATCCTATATAGAGCTTTTAGAGGAATTCAATTAGAGATCATCAATTCTAATCAGAGGTGATCTCTGAAGAATAAAACAGGAGGCTATAGAACAAGATTAATCTAGCTATTGTCTAGTGAGTTCTTCCATATGCAAATAGCTCAAAGTAGCACATGGCAAGCTTTTCATCATAGCTTACTTCTCCTATTTGATCACCAAACATTGACTTGTACAGAATTAGTTATCATGAGATTTTCTTTTTGCTTTGTAAAGCTTTGTGAAAAAGCCCCCTGGAACTGAAATTTTAGTCCAGGCTCAAACTGGTGACTCAGGACAGCATGTAATAGGTAACACGATTTCTATTGGCAACCAAAGCCTATTAAATCTTCATTTAATTTGATGAAATTGTTTTAACTGTTTTAAAAATCTTGGTCTTGACAGGTCTCAAATCAGTCAGAATATACTTTCCTTTTCTTTATGTATTTAGTGCTACAATTTTTTAAAAATACCAGAACATATTTTTTTAAACAGTATTTCTTTGGCTTGAAATATTTGAAAAGTCCAAGTTGAAAATAATAATTGAATTAGATCTGACTATTCAGCACTGTTTAAATAACCCATTACTGCAGGTTATTTTAAAGTCTACATACTTAATTCAATACATATATAGTGTTTGACTGAACTTACAGAATGTATAATGATTTTGCATCAAGGTATGTGCTGAGACATAAAAGAGTAGCCAACCAATACTTCAACTTTCTTGGTAAAAATCTTATTTCACTAATGTGTTCAGCAGTCCTTTCTGCACAGGAATTATCATTGTCTTTAGACAGCACAATTAAAATTACAATCTTCATCTAAAAGCAGCACAGCTATGAAACAATATAGCTCCTCACCAAGATCTCTGTAACAACAGTAATGCTGACATAGTCTTTAGCATCCTATGCAAAAAAGACAGCACCCACCCTTTGTGAACCTAATGCTAATATAGTTTCATATAAAACATGGTAAAAGGCAAGAAAGAGATGCAGTCTTATGCAATTTGCCACCAAAAAAAAAAAAAGTTTGCCAATAAGTCACAGACTTTGCTTGCTTTCTATGTGTAGGATTTTAGCAGCCATCCTTCTTTTTGTTGCCTTAAGAAGGGTAAGATAGGAAGGACTGCAAAATAAGGTGATGTGCATTTGTGTTGATTTTATGCAACAGCAAAAATGAAAATGCAATCTCTGTACTTGCTTGATAAGAACAATCTACCTGTTAACAGAGGACGAATGCAATGCAGATCCAACAACAAACTAAAATCGAACGTATTTTATATACATACCTCTATTATTTTTTAAAATACAATATGTACAAGAATAGTTTCCTTCACCTATTTTTGTTTCAAGACTAGCCACAGACTGGAAAATGCAATTTATTATCTAAGAGACAGTCAAATAGCCATTGCATAAACTTTCATATGTGTGTATACATATATATAAACACATCCATATATAATATATACATACACACACTGCTCTTTTTGTGAGAGAGTGAAAGGCAAATTATAGCTGATACAATTGTTCATCAATTATCAATCTTTTCTAAATAAGTATTAAACAGAATACGTTGCTATTACAAAAAAAACCCAAACACAATCCAGGCTCTTTTCGTATCCTTCAATTTTTATTTTAAAATTACTTCTAAAATTAACATTCATCATATGTATGCCATTAGGTTCTATAATGCTGCCAGTTGCTGCAAAATACTAAGTCCATGTGCTTATGATATCCATGTTAATTTTGTATTGTAATGCCCCACAAATCATTCTAATTCCAACATGAAGCAGCAGACTCTTCCAAAGCACACAGAAAACTAAGCAGTGAGCTTGTTTATTCCCCTATTTGTGACATTTGGTTAAGTGGCTCCACCTGCTGTTTTGATAACTAAGAAAATGAAGTATTAAAAAACAAAACAGTGGCAGAATTCTGACAGCAGTGAGAGAAATTATCAGTTGTGATCTTGCCACTGCATGAAATTTTTATGGCAGACAAAAGCCTTTCAGACAGTATTTGAAAATACAACATTCATATACTTACAAAAGAACCAGAGCCATGGCCCACTTTTGGAAGTAGGGGGCAGAGAAGGAAAAAAAAATCTCACTACTTAAATGTAGCACTAAGTAGTTTCTGAAAAGCTGCTACACCTGCGCAGAAAGCCTTCTGTGGTTTCATTCATTAAGATGGAAGTATGGTGACCTGCTGCACCTGTAAACTGATTGGTTGGGTTTTTTTTTTCCCACTTACTTAATAGTCTGCATCTACTTGCACAGCACTTTTTAAGCTCTCTTTTGACCCTAGAAGTACTGAATAAAAGAAAAGAATAAAAAGAATTCTAGAGGCCTTGTAGCTCACATTTCCAAAAAATTTGCACTTGTTACCTGTAAGAGCTCTGAAATACTTTTGCTCTGAATGTCATCTTCTCAGTGACCAACCCAGTAGTTGAAACTTGACTTTTAGAAAGTTGAAGTCAAGTTTTCACACATTTCACCACGGTGCTACACGCCTGCAAATATGTTATAGATGCCCTGGCTGATCTGGTTTCCTCTCTCTTACAGGTGTGCAGGTAAGGGGAGAACAAGGACCCCCTGGTCCCCCAGGCCCCGCTGGACCAAGAGGACAACCAGGTCCTGCAGGAAAGCCAGGATTTGGAAGTCCGGGTCCCCAAGGTCCCCCTGGTCCCCCAGGACCACCTGGATTCTCTGCGGTCGGAAAGCCAGGCGTGCCAGGTCTGCCAGGAAAGCCAGGAGACAGAGGACTAAATGGTGAGAAAGGAGAACCTGGACCTGTTGGACTCCCAGGAGCAAGAGGGCCACAAGGTCCCCCGGGCACTCCTGGCCCTGCTGGACTGTCTGTCCCTGGCAAACCAGGACCACAAGGCCCTCCAGGTGCTCAGGGGCCAAGAGGTCTCCCCGGTGAGAAGGGAGAGCCAGGTGTCCCTGGTATGAATGGACAGAAGGGAGAAAATGGATTTGGCATTCCAGGCCGCCCAGGTGGCAGGGGTCTTCCAGGCCCACAGGGACCCCGAGGCCCCCCAGGCCCTGCTGGAGTAGGAAAGCCTGGTGAAAATGGCCTTCCAGGACAGCCAGGTCTGAAAGGTGACCGAGGTTTTCCAGGTGCACCTGGGGCAGCTGGTCTCCCTGGCCCCCAGGGTCTGCCAGGCGAACCTGGAGAAGCTGGCATCGGCAAGCCTGGGCCAATGGGACCGCCAGGAGCAGCAGGCATCCCTGGAGCCAAGGGACATCCTGGACCTGCAGGCTTGCCTGGATCCCCGGGTCTTCCAGGTTTTGGAAAGCCTGGATTGCCAGGGATGAAGGGGCACAGAGGGCCTGAAGGTCCCCCTGGCCTTCCAGGACCTAAAGGAGACCAAGGCCCAGCTGGTGTGCCAGGAGAACCAGGACCGGCCGGGCCACCAGGGAGCATGGGCCCTCACGGACTCAAAGGTTTGCCCGGTGAGAACGGCCTGCCCGGGCCCAAAGGTGAAATGGGCCCTGCAGGCCTCCCGGGATTCCCAGGGGCCAAGGGGGAACGAGGCCTACCAGGAGTAGAGGGAAAACCAGGATACCCAGGTGAGCAGGGTCTTGCTGGTCCTAAGGGAAACCCAGGTCTCCCAGGTCCCAAAGGTGACACTGGCCATGCTGGGCTGCCTGGATTGCCTGGTCCAATGGGTCCACAAGGAGCCAAGGGAGTGGCAGGGATCAATGGCGAGCCGGGCCCCAGAGGGCCTTCAGGAATACCTGGGATCAGAGGTCCCATTGGCCCCCCTGGTCTGCCAGGAGCCCCTGGTGCGAAGGGTGAGCCAGGAGCACCAGGACTGCCAGGCCCAGCAGGTATTTCCACGAAAGGCTTAAGTGGACCCATGGGACCACCTGGACCCCCCGGTCCTAAAGGCAGCACTGGTGAGCCTGGCTTGCCAGGCCGCCCCGGTCCTCCTGGTCCCCCCGGCCAAGCTGTAATCCCACAGATGCCCGAAGGCTATGTTAAAGCAGGAGAGTCTCGGGAGCTATCAGGAATATCTTTCATAAAAGGAGGAGTAAACCAAGCTCTTACAGGGATGCCGGTATCTGCTTTCAGTGTCATCCTCTCAAAAGCCTACCCTGCAGCAACAGTCCCCATCAAGTTTGATAAAATCTTGTACAATAGGCAACAACACTATGACCCCAGAACAGGAATCTTCACGTGCAGGACCCCTGGACTGTACTATTTCTCCTACCACGTACACGCAAAAGGAACAAACGTTTGGGTTGCACTCTACAAAAATGGTTCCCCCATCATGTATACATATGATGAATACAAGAAAGGATACCTTGACCAGGCTTCTGGCAGTGCTGTCATTGATCTCATGGAGAATGACCAAGTGTGGCTACAATTGCCCAATTCAGAATCCAATGGTCTCTACTCCTCTGAATATGTTCACTCTTCTTTCTCAGGTTTCCTGTTTGCTCATATCTAACAACATCCCACTTACCCTGTCCTGACACACTCTCTACATTTTAACTGGGTGCTGATCTGATTCATCATTAGCATTCTGTTGCAACTTCAGTGTTGCAGACATAGAGGAGGGAGTGAGAAGGTGGAAGAGTGGTTAAAACCAAGTAGAATATTGTATGTTCTTAGAGAATTGTCATTAAAAAATTGTTTCAAATGATGATCAATTGTCTGACTGAATGCAACATTAAAATTTTATGAATTAATGAGCCAGCCTCTTTCCTTTTTTCTTTTCTTTTAAAAGAAAAATCAAAACTTCTATCACTTCTCATAACACATAAAGGATTCTAGATCATATTTCACAGGACTTGAATTAACTGAAGGTACTTCAGTCAAAGTAAATGGCCTTAAATACCACAGTCATCACAACAGCTGGATAATATATTTCAGAAACATTCTCTGGCCAGCTTCATCTTTAAGCTATCAAACAGGACACACAAATAACAACTCTAATACAGTGCATATCATGTCACAGTTTTCATTAATTCCACTGTTCTTATGAATCAGTAAGTACCTTGGGGAAAGGCACATTTGCAAATTATTACATCTCACTGAAGATCTAAGACTTTCACAATATGAAAAAGCAACCAGATTTGAAGCCTCAAAATCCACTTAGCTTTTTCTTTGATGCACGTTGATGCAACAAACTAGTTCAATATTTTGAAATCTCCCAACATTCTGTAAAACTATAACCATCAGAATACTGTAAAGTAACTCTCACCAAACCGAAATATTAAGAACATATCTTCACAAGCATGCAGATACTTACAAAATCAGAATGGCTTTACCACCCCAAAATTTGAGATAATTCTTACCCTGACCTTCCCTGAACTGTTCATTCCTTTAAAACACAATAGTGTGGGCAATATATTTTACTTATTTGGTAAATTTATCAGATGATGGCAGTAATTAGTCAGTAGACATAACCACATTTACCATATCTACATAAACTCATGTCTCAGAAACATTAGACTGTTCATTAATCTGTTTTGATACATCATGAAGAGTATATGCCATAAAGTTAGCTTACAAATTATAAAACCATAATAATTTGATGACATATTTCTTCCAGTGACAGTTACCATTCACATGCTTTAAAAGTATCATAGACATCAAAACCTTATAAACTCTGAGAACTATTATAGTTAGCTTAGATTTTTTAAACAGAAGCTTTTAATCACTTGCACTAAGTATGTAGACTTATGTTTAAAAATTTTGTGATATTACCATTTCTTCATTAGAGCAGAACTTGAACCTTGTTAGGTTGTGTACATTTGAAATCGGTGTTTTCCTAAGTACTTGATAATATGCTGGGATTAATAAAAAGAGATGGGATACCTTTTTCTTGATGGTTGATCCATTGCTAGCAAAACTATATAATGTTTTGGAAACTGTAAAGACCTACCAAAGTAACTTGAAATTTTTTTTCACCTTTTATTAAGTGCTGCTGGATAAGGAAGACTGTGGTTTAGGCTATACTTCAGTAAAATAATAAATGCTTAAATAAAGAGTGTCATGTGATCTACTTATTTTAGCACCCAAGTGGACATAAGCAAGCAAATTGGTACTATTATATACACTACACACAAATGTTCGTATGGAAATAATACAAAGAACAGTACCATAATTTATAAATAACAACCATGCAATACTTTCCTTTCAAGCCAAAATAAAACTGCAAACACTTAAGTCTGAATTATCTATACCCACTTTTCTAGCTTAATGTTTTAGGCCAAATACTAATTACAGACCTCTTAAGAATAATCTCTTTTTTACACTTAAAGTTTTCCTGTGCAGTCACTCACATTAGTTCAACAGCCCTTTCCAGTATTTAAACACAGCATGTGCTGCCACCCAGTATTTAAACGTAGCATGTGCTGCCACCCATACATTCAACCAATCTGGAAATTTTGTTTCAGAAACAGAGGGACTGGGTATGGGAGCTGGAAAACGAGACTTAGCAGTTGTGAAGTTTCTGGTTAATTGCTTTGTATATGAAAGGTATGCCAAAGCACAAGTTTAAAATTGTCTGGGAGATGTTTGGTGCTCATCATTACATTGCTGCCCTGTGATTGCAACTAACTAACAAGAAACTGGGCCCAGACAGTTTTCTTAAAAGCACAGTTCACTAACCCTTATGGTCTATTCACTTTAAATTAGGTTTTGTCCTTTAACATCTTTGTTCCCCAAACATGTAGGGCTTCAAGTAAGTCTACAGCTTGGTACCATATGCCCATTTTTCGGACGTATTTTCATAATTGTTCAGGTGTTCAGCCATTAAGGAAGCAACTCTTAAAACTGACAAGCTAGAGACTATACAGCAAATTGTGACACAAGCACAACTTATACTTTGATTTTAGCTTCGGATTCTCAATCTAGAGGGTTTCTTGAGAAGGTTTATAAGATCCCTTTTCTGTGCTGACCAGTGACAGAACCCTCGGGAATGGCCTGAAGTTGTGTCGGGGGAGGTTTAGGCTGGATATTAGAAAAAGGTCCTTCACCCAGAGGAGTGGTTGGGCACTGAACAGACTCCCCAGGAAAGTGGTCACAGCACCAAGACTGCCAGAGTTCAAGAACCATTTGGACTAGCCTCTCGGGCCCATGGAGTGGTTCTTGGGGATGATCCTGTGCAGGGCCAGGAACTGGACTCAATGATCTTTGTGAGTCCCTTCCAACTCAGCATATTCTGTGATTCTGTGATCTTTAATATTTTTTCCACATGAAGATCAGCAATCTACCTAAAGATAAAGCCCTTCCAGAAGCCCCATCTCCTCTGGATCCTGGGCAGTGGAGCAAAGAAAATCCAACATGAGGCTAAAATGAAAACATAAGAGCCTGTAATAGTACAACAATCACTTCCAAAGAAGTACTGTAATTTCTGAAGCTTGAAGTGGTCAAAAATATGAAGCAACTAAACAATCCCTTCTGTATTTAGCTGGAAAGCTCAGAAAGGAAGTGTAACAAATTTACTTGCTTCTTTGTTGCAGTTTTCACAATTAAGACAAATAAAGATATCTCATCCCTGCTATATCAACATTAGGAACTCGTAATGTTTTGCACAATTTTTTGAGGATTCTTTCTTTCTGGCCAGAAAAGCAACTTTGCCTTTTTGTTTCTCATATTTGAAGTTGCATATAAAAGATAAAACACACATACCACAGACATCTAGATTCATTACCTTCTGCTAAGACCATAAATTTGTGATCAAAAATGTGTATATCCCATCAAGCCTTCTTATGGGCAATTATGAAGTCTGCTGCCATACTAGTCATGATCTTTTTACTTCCAAAATGAAATATAATCTTATGAACTGATTGAAAATATTACAAATATGTAATTTTAATGATATAACCACAGGTGCCACAATTTTCAAAAGTGTCAGGAAAATTATAGGGAAAGACAACTATGCAGGAGAGAAAAAGTAGTCGCTAAAATAAAAAAAATTAAAAAATTCTGCTTTAAGAAGTTTTATCAGGCAACATTTGCCTAAAAAAAGCCATTGATCTTTCTGTCAAAAAAATCATCAAATATCACACCTGAAAATTTTCACAAAGAAATAATTCTACAAGGCTTCAACCTCTCATTAGTCCTCTGAAGAGCAAATTTTGTTTCTGTAACACATTGAGGACCTCTGTCCACATATCTTACTAGTGTAAAATACATTGCCCCATGATGTTTCCTTTAAAATTGCTCTTTACTAATGTCTATAGAACATGCACTAAATGGAAAGCATACCAGGTAACCTTAATCACCTTACAGTTGCAAAATATTCCAGTAATAAAGATTTACAAAATGAATTCTCAAATAATATAATGCCCAACTTAGATATCAATCGAAGAGGGCATTCTTGCAGGTATTATTAAGTAAGAAATGGCCACATTGCAAATATGAATGTCTGTGCTTATTGCTACCTGACATCGTGCTTTTCTGATAGTATTGTTTCATAGATTCTCCTTTTTTTTTCTTTCTTATTTTTCACAAAGGAATGTCTGAATAACACAAGACTATTTGGAACCATCTTACTTTCCTTCTGCAAGCCTCAGTTCTTCACTTCTTTACAAGTAGAAGAGTGGGTTAATACATTTCATCTAGCTGAGTCAGGACAATCATGCCTATCTGAAAGAGCCATCCAAAAAAAATATCATAGGGCAATTATCTAAGGCAATTACCATAGCTAAGACAATGAAAAGAAAAATCCATCAGACACCTGATTATGATCAAAAAAATCATGTGCAAAAGAGAAGGGACATAGAGAAACAAGGGCATACTGACAACAAATCAAAGTGAACTGTAAACACTTAGTGGATTTCAAAAAATAAAACAGTCAGTCGTTCTGCTCTGTCACTGACAATGGCACCACTAAGACGGCATTTCGAGTTGGGAACTTTGCGTCTCCTCAAGTGACCACTTAATAAGTTTGCTTTTGAAATTTTACCTTAACTAAGTGTTCATGAGCACTGCTTTTGTCCCAAGGGTTAAACCCTCTACAAGACATGGAGTTAAGTCAAAAGCCTGTGATTTGCAGGCCAGGCTCTGGGCTTTATAAGACAGTGGGGCTTCCTGATATGCAAATGTTGGAGACAGGTTTAGGAGTTTCCTGAGGAAGTTACATTAGAGGTGCAATTGAGAAAAATAAAATTTCTTTGGCAGAAGCTTGTGATAGAAGATCAGTATGATTATTCTCATTTCACAGAGGGGCCTGAAGAAAAAGATATTATCCATGGGAATATCAGTGGCAAGTGATACAGGAAGAAATTATCTGTGGTTCTTCTGACTCCTTATTCAGTGTTTTATCTACTGGACCATGTTATTAAAAGGAAAATAAAACCACTATGAAGCCTTTCAAAGGGATGCATGACAGAGTGTATCACTTTCTTATGTTACAATATTTAAGCAGTGTATATAATCTGCATACTTTCACTTCTGATTTTACAGAGCTTTAGCCAATAAAACTCATGCCTATCAGTTACTATACTTTCCTGTATTTTTAACACTCTTACGCATGTGCCTCTAATAGAAGCTAGAAAGGATTAAGTCACATCACACATCTGTTTGTTTGCAGCTTCCAGGTGTACATATACAAATAGGTACCTGATCGGTAGGTATAAGCATAAATGTTCACATGTACACACAAGCAGACACTTGCATATAAATTGAGTAATTATTTCTATGACTTCAAAGATTAGACTTTAACTTTTTCTGGACCTCATTTCTAAAGAATACTTTCAAAAATTATTCTTTTTGTCAAATGCTGCATGATCCACACCTTTTAAAACTAAGAGCTGTGATGATTTGATAAGTGAATTAAGAAAAATGCTGAATAATAGGGTCCATATCAGCAGAAAACACAGGATACATTTATTTCATGTATGAAT
This sequence comes from Sclerurus mexicanus, assembly GCA_013396755.1. Taxonomy (NCBI): domain Eukaryota; kingdom Metazoa; phylum Chordata; class Aves; order Passeriformes; family Furnariidae; genus Sclerurus; species Sclerurus mexicanus. The sequence goes on along the minus strand of VWZF01005177.1, from coordinate 1,032,423 downwards.
GAGGTCCTAGACAAATTCATAACTACTGCTCACAGTCTAAGCTACAATGGAAAACCAATAACAACAAACAAAACACTTTTAAAATATCTTACTTTCTTTTACAATATGCATCCTGAGATCAACTTCTACTTTTGTTTGAAATCTCAGAAACAATTTTGTCAACTGCAAACAGAACAGCTCAGGTGAGGAAAAAGTAAGTTTTAGGAAGGTCCAAACTACACTCACGCCTAATGAATGCTGCATCAACCAAGGTAATTCTAACAGTAGTTCAGAATTCAAAACTGAGCTGAATACAATTGTTTCACAAAAAAAAAAAGTAACATATAACTTCAATTAACTGTGTGCACACTCAATGGTTAGCCTTTATTATCAACTTATTATTTTGTATGACTAATAGAAACTCTTAAGTTATGTTTCTGAAAGAAGGAAAATAATTTCTAGCTGATGGGTATCCAAGATGTTTTCCAATTCTAATTTATATTACAGTATTAAAAGGTTGGCTTTAGGTGGAGGAAAGCTATTATAAAAAAAACAATTCCTCTGCAATTGTATAAGAAGTTGATAACAAAATAAAAATCTCCTCAATATTGTGTGAATATTATGTGAGAAATTCTAAATCATAACTAAAGTGCTAAAGAAAAATCATCAAATACTAGTTAGTACTTGAATTTTTCCAATTTTCCCAGTGCATTTCTGATTCTAGATATGGTTACAACAACAGAAGGAATAGATTCAAAACACAGCTCAAAGATGTCCACATTACCATACCAATCACAGTAAGAAATAATTTTTCCTCCAAATTGAATGAAATAACCCATCACAAATGTTATTGAAGAGAGCAAAACAATTTCAGTTAAATTCATTATAAATAGTAATTATAAAGATGTTCTCTTCCAGGAAAAATGTGTCTACTATACAACTATTTGTAAACTTGAAAAGTAAAGGCTGTGTTGAGTAGCCCATAGATTACTTGCGAATGTATTTGCTCTGGCAAATACATGTAATATTTTCAGTTATTACAGTGAGTCTTCAGTGAACCCACTTACCTTTAAAAGCTGATATTTTATAATTATGTTGGATAGCTGCCACCATGTCCTTCCAGAAGTCATATTTTTTCTGACCATCATGCTGTAAGTGCCAAAAGGAATCCAGTCATTATATCAAGTATCATCTACTACAGGCTTTCCATACTGAAACAGTGACAAGAATGCCATGAATAAGCAAAATCACATTCTTAAGACATTAGGATTCAGGACATCAGGACTCAGTAGTACCCAGCTTAACTTTGGGTAACTAAGACAAGTTATCTCCCTGCTTAAGAGGGTTATGGTGGGGGTATGAAGGAAAAAGGAGAAACAATTCATAGTTGTGAGGAACTCTAAAACACTACAGCAAAGGGGGGCATTAGATAGAACAGCAAGTTACAAAACTATCAATCCCGCTGACATTTGTGAAAAAGAAGGGCCTAGGACTGCACATACTGAACTTAATTAGCAGGCTGACTTTATCTACAGCCTGGTACTTCTTTCACTTTGCACCCTCAGAACTGGCAAATCCCTTTGCTGTAATTTATAGGTAATGCCCTTCTGTCAACCAGCCCACCCCAGACACTGTATTAAATACTCATTCAGAAGCCCAGCTGGGCTTCATCGCATTGTGCTCTGCACACTGCCAAACTCCAGCTCTGGCAGGACATGGGAAGGTGATCTGTGCTTATGAACAGTCTCTTGCTGTTCCTAGAGAGCTTCCCACGCAGAGGAGAGTTCCAGTTGCCCCTTCAGCATCGTACAAGGGAGAGGAAAAGCTTCTTAACCAGCTGAGCCCCACAGCACTACCAAACTCCACAATTTAGGAATGATGAATTAAACAGATCCAATTACACAGCCAGACAGTACTACAGAGCAGAGTATGGAGCTCGTAAGAGGTGCTCAGTTACACAGTAATGCAGCAGTAGTAAAGCAGCTGGTATCATCTTTGAGTTTATACTTCATGGAAAGTTACTCCTTAGTGCCATTACAGGATTTCCACAGCTACATTAGGATAAATTGCAAAACAACTGTTACCAGATTTCAGGGCATTGCTGCCCTCTGTGTATGTGTATGGACTACTGCACTGATGCCTGAATAATGACCCATTTTGTAAGTATAAAGCATTTTCTAGAGAGGGAAACATTCAGAAACTGGAAAAAAAACCCCAAACAAACCAACAAATAAACTCTTAACAGCACCAAACCAAAAGATGTAGTTTATACATACTGAACTATACTGCTATTTCAGGCCTAATCTGCCACAGGGGCTTCCAGAGGAACAGTCTGTCCTTAATTTCACAACCAGCAAGTCAGACAAACAAGGTCCTTTGTGTACAACTAACAAGCACTATGGCAGTCTGCTTATCACCCAACAACTCTACAGGTTAAGAGCAGGAAAGATACAGTGCTGTGGCTTTCAGACTTTTTAAAATCCACTCCTATAGCAAACTGCCACAGAAATATATAAAAGAACTAATAAAGAGAAAAGGTTTCATATGTCAGACTTCAATTACCTGCTAACCAAGGTTTATCATTCAAAGCTGTGTACAGAAGATACAGGGGACCATCTGCCTAGTAGCAATGGAACTAGCCTATGCTATCACTAACCTTAAGACAGAGTCAGCTGTTTGCTTCCCTCATACTCCATGTGGAGTGATTTACACCTTAGTTTGGGGTTTTGTGTTTTCACAAATAAAGCAATCAGTTCCTCAAGAGTGCTGTTTTGAGGACAGATGGATACTAGTTTAAAAGTGGGTACACTTCCTTCAAAACATTTGAACTCAGAGAAGACTAAAATAACTGTCAAACTAATTCCTTGCAGATTTTCAGCTGTTGCATACAAGACATACAGGAAAACTGACCAATTCCCAAAAAGCAGAGAGAAAACTGTAAGCATGCCCATGTAGTCCACCATGATTTTGGTGTGATTACCAAATGTGATTTCACTAGCTGAACTATCAAGACAAAGCAATATTTCATGTAGCTTTTCAATGTGAAGATCAAAAACGCCAGAAGCTCTCCTGCTTTGTCTGAAAATACATAAGAGTTCTGGCTCTGGACACAGCAAAAGCAGGTATATTTTTAAAAGTGAAGGGCAGTCCAGCATCCAGCTCATGTCTAAAACCATTCTGAATCCAAACTTAGCAGTTCTCCCATCTGCTTCCAGTAGAAAGCTTTCCTGATCCTAGAATATTGTCTGGAAAAAGAAAACAGCACTTACTGAACAGTCTAGAGAACAGGAAACAGAAGATCCTGCTTTCTTTTAGAAATGTGGAAGAAGAAAATGGGATGGTTTCAAACCCTTAGGATGCAGCATTTTGCAGGCAGGAGTACTGGGCTGAAGAGGCTAACCATCTCCTGCTTTGCATCTTTCTCATCTGGCTGATGCCAACCTTCCATGGAATTACTATAGTCCTCCTGTTGAGACGGAGTCAACATCCAGTAAAATACCTCAGAACTGCTAGTTGATAAAGAGGGTGCATGACCCACTTCTAGCTGCTCTCTGGAGGAACAGCATGGGTTTAATTCTCTCTGGCTGAAGATGGCACTGACCCCAGGTCAGTGCTCCAGCTTACAGACTAGTAACTGGATATGAAAGCTTATTACACACATGCTATGACGTACTTTCTCTCTCAATAAGTAGGTGATTTGTGCTGAGTCTAAATTAAATATAAAATAAATACAATACAGGTGTTACAACTGAGACAGCATTCTAAGCTGTGAACAGCTTAGAGGAAGGAGATTAATCAGGCAGAAAATTAAGAGTCTTATGGAGCACTTGTCCTCCATGCTTCCCTGGCAACGTAGTTTTAGCTAACTCTTCATGCAACACTCATGCTTAGGCAGCAATTTACTGAACATGCTATACTGGAGTGAAGGCTAAAACAACAAGCCAGCTAATATCCAAAGGGACCCCAGATACTCATTTTACAGCTCTTTCATTCTGCAGACAAACTTCAGTATTGACAATTTTCAGGGCTGCAGCTCTTTGGTACCTTTAGGCAGGAGACTACATCAGTGCTCTTTGACACCAGTATAGTTACTGTATGAGAAGAACCCTCTCCTACCTCCAGCTGCAAGTTAAAGATTCAAATCTTCTTTTATACAACAAAACAATTATCATCAAACTTCAAAGGCAGAATTTAGGACATTCTCGCTACCTAAAAAGCATTGAGAAAGGTTCAAGCAATTCTATTTTCCACCTTCAGAATTTAACTTACTGTTTAGATGAAAAAAACACTATTCAAGAGATGTAATTACATCTGTGTACACAGATCAATGTATTTAGGACAAAAACAAGCTTAAGAAGGGATGAAAGGAAGCTTTCAACTTATTAACAACTTGCAAATTAGCAAATCGTGTCATTCAGAAGGCTTACGTTATATTGGAGTACCATCAAGAATAATTGAAGAAGTCTTTAAGAATTATATTCTGCATATCACGGGGCAAACTTGAGGAAACAGTATATTTCTATTAGTATCCTAGTTATTTGTGCCCTCTGGTGGAAGTAATTCTATTCTGAACATGCCACATAGCTCGCAATTGTCTTCAGAGACAATTTTAATACACTAAGTGCAACATAAAAACATGCAAATGAGAAAAAAACTAAAGACCTTGATATTGTTCAATACACTATTTGTATGCATTTAATAACGTACGCACGAAGTCTGACGGTAGAAGAAAAAGATAATGCAATACTTAATTTTCAAACAATCCAGTTCTTACCTGATCTAAGCTGTCCACAACCCTTGCACACAAGAGAGCTCCTGGCAGGTCAAAATAATTATCATACAAATAGTATTTAGCTGGAAAAAATAATTAAAAAAATATACTTTTTAAAAATCTGTACTGTATGCTTTAATCACAGATAACAACTACATTTAAATAATAATATAAGCTCCAATTTGGATTTTACTGGTAATAAGCAGTATCTGTTTCCCAATCTTTGTTAGCCTATATTACCACTTCTAATTCTCAAAGCTGTCAACTAAAAGTTGCTCACCTATATCAAGACTGTGAGATTTTAAAAAGACTTTTTAAGGTTCTAAAAGTTAAGGCGAAAAAAGGGGGAGAACCATGAGTTTTAAGAGTCAGGACAGTATCCTTCAACTCTTCCAAAATACCCTTTTCCCTAGCAGTGGAAACACAGAGAAAGCATTTGAGAAGTTGTTTCAAAGACAATTGGACAGGTCTTAATATATAGTCATATCCTTTGCACACACATGCTGTAGACAGCGCCTTAGCCCAAGGGGACCCATGCTCACATTATTACATGAGTCTCCAAAACAGAATTGTATCAGGAGAATGCAAGTGCCTTCCCAGATTGAGGTTATGTTCAGCAACTCTCAGGAGAAAAAATCACTGGTTAAGTCATTTCTTCACGACCTTGTCTGTGCTGTCTCTCAGGTATATTAAAAAACAAGGCAGCAGCAGCATAGGGATTAAAATTCACAAGAAACCAAGTGCATGTTTCAATGAAAAAGAGAGGCACATTTCCCATATGACCAAAGGAAACATTTCTCTTCCTCCCTTTTGCAAAAGATTACCTGCAGTTTTGAATAAGCATGTCAGCAAAATCTCAAGGAAAGTATCTCCATTATCTAAAAAAGGTAACTTAACTGAGCACTTTCTGTATACTACTCACAACTGCCAAGATCAAAGTAAAATAGAGGAAACACAGAGCAAGAATGCAAACGGAGCCACAGTGCCTTCAAAGTGACTCCTATCTTAAAACCAAGATTCAACTGCAAGGGGAGATGTTTTGTTCTTTTCACCTGCACCTAGGCCTCCAGTAACAGCACAGATGGCAGTAAGTCAACAATTAAGAAAAATTTAATATTTGCCAAATGAGATAGGATATCAGTCAGCAGGTGGTGTGCAATTGTATCATGCATCACTTGTTTCTCTTAGGTACTGTTACTCTCTCCTTATCATTACAATAATTACTAGTAGTATTATGAACATATTTATTATTATAGCATTTCATTTCAATCATTAAATTGTTCTTATCTCAGCCCACGAGGTTTATCATTCTTTCTGGTTCTACTGCCCATTGGGCCCAGGCGCAGAGGGAGCGAGTGAGCAGCTTTACAGCACTTAGTTGCTGGCTGGAGTTAAATCATGATACTGGGTAGTGTCAGCCTACTTCATCAAGGGACAATGTGCCCATCACCATAACCAAGATATACCCATAATGTCAGTCAACTCATTTGTCTTATCATTGGTGAAATAAATTTAAGGTGAACTGAAGTATTAGAAGTTGAAAATACATAAAAATCAAGTCTCCCCCCCATACATTTACCTTTATATTTATATTCCAGTAATTCTTAGCTCAAGTATTTTTACAAATTTGTGGTAAGAACTAACACTATGAGGCACTGAAGGAACCAGAACAATTTCAAAGAAGAGCATGTGCTGAAGTATACCTACCTGTGCGCGAAACCATTCCACTGACTGTACTAAAATGCTTCCACTCCCTCCTTCCATATGTCTCCAGAATCTCTTCAAATGTCATGCTCTTTGTACCGTGGCTTGCTCTAATCAATGCATTATTTATTAAAAAAAAAAAAAGGAAAAACAAAGAAATGGGTTGAAAGCATCCGAATTACTACTTCTGCAAAGTAATATACTGCAACTGAATACTGCAGTGCATGCAAATGGATCAAAACTAATTCTATAGCTCAGAAATTTCCCAGGACCTAAGCTTTTATCATATACATTACAGTTCTCGATAAAAGCCTTACTACACAAAGGTTTGGTTGGCTGGGGGCACAGCTACTGTGCCTCACCTGCTAACACAATCACTCTGTATTGCTCGAATGTTTTCAATTGTGTGAGGACACTCGCTATACTTGAGCTATCAATATGCACTGCACAATAAAGCACAGTGCAGAAAGCCTATACATCATTCTGAAGCCCGGTAACATTCACAGAATGCACAGCAGAACTATGGAAAAGTGCTAGTTTGAGCCCTGCAAGCAGCTCTTTCGTACAGAAGTACACACAAGCCTTTTTAAGAATTAAAATTTAATTAGTTTGACCATCAAATTGGGCTCCATTTTGAAGCAAATGCAGGCAATGCCAGGAGAAGCAATTCCGTACCACTGTTCCCTTTAATGAGGTATATCCTCTAATCTTGAATTCTGCATTTAGTACTCCAAAATTCATGCTATTAAATGAATTTTGGGATACACAGCAATGACTCAAAGGTATTCCTTCCTTTAATGTGTTCATCTTCAAACTCCTCCCACGTGCTATCAAAAAAAATAAAAAGTAGAGTCTGTCTTGTAGACTAAATTACATAGCTTTTCATTCTGGAACAAAATACAGGAGAAATGGGGATGGGATTGATATACTTTAGATATATTTACTTTTCAGATTTTTGATTCACAATAGCAGTCTTCTATGTTTAAAAAAACCCAAACAAACAAAAAAAAAAACAAAAAAAAAAAACAACAACAAAACAACAAAAGAGAGGAAGAGGAGCTAAGATGCACCAAAATGATGACTAAAAGCAAAATATAGCTTTTAAGAGGAAAACCTCCAGAATTCTGAAAGTGAATGTGTCAGTTTTTGTGTTTAATCTCAGGCTATTTAAATTATATGGTGCAAGCCTGCAGAATTTTGAATGTATGAGGTACAAAGATAATAGTGTTCCTATCACTAGCATTAGTCATTAGCACTGCCTCCAAGTCAGGTTACTCACAAGCCAAAGAAAAACCTCACTCCAGATTTTAGCAGAACTGGGCAAGGAGTACATTGTTAGCCCCAAGACTCTCAGACGTTTATTAAAAATGATATATTATTTACTCCCAGTTAACATGGAAACATTACAGAAAGACTGCATATGTAGCATTAAGAGAAACTGAGCACTACATTACCCAAGAGTATTTCAACTTTTCCATCTAATAAATGAATGCATACTGAAATTTGTACTTTAAATACTTATAAAACTAAGAGACGGTTCTTAGAAAGGGGATCAAATTTTGCTGTATTTAACAATATAGAGTTACTGTCAATATTACCTTAAAACTGTTCCATCTTCTGCAAGTTTCAGGAAGTTTCCGTCTTCAATGTCCAACACCAAGCCTTTGCAACTAAGAACGATTTTATTTTACGGAAGAAATGAACTATTAATGCTTTCAGAGGAATGCCTTCTTATCTATCAGTGATATGCAATTTCAGAAGCTACGGTGCTTCTGTAGCTATGATGCTACACAAAATCACACAAGACACAACCCTTCAAATACTTCCATGTTTGAACAATGCTCTATTATAAGCAAATACATACTATTACAATGAGGACTGGATTTTACTGACATAGCAAAATTCTACTAAATAAATCCAATTTCACCGTTCAGTGAATTCAGTGAGTGTTCATATAGACTGGCTGGAGGATTAAGGTCCAAATATATACAACTAAGAAATCTGATATTTAAGTCACTTCTATTTAAGAGATTTTTATTTTTGGTGGCAACTCCTCTACTTATTATACTACTGATAACACCAGTTATTACAGGAAAGAGGCAACTGAATAATCAAAGAACACACGAAGCAGACGCATTGCCATGCTAACCAGCATTAACAAGGGGAAGAGTTGACAGCATAGGAGAGACACTCAGCAAGAGTTCTAACGCTTCCTAATAAATCTGTACCTTCCAGATAATGGAATCTGCATTGACTTAGGTTGTTTGAAAAATTAACTCAGAGCTCAGTGGTTGAAATACAAATGAACAAATGAGACTGAAAAAGTAACACCTTTATCCTGTTACAAGGCACCTAAAGGAAAGAATTTATGCCATGAAGGCGGCAAGCAGATCCCAACCTTTCACAAACGGCACCTGGGCAAGTAGCACTGACACACCAGCACTGTTGGCTTATAGGTCCATGTTAATTAACCTCCTGCTTCAATAAGAGATTGAACCCAAGATACCTAGATCTTAACGGAGGATTTCTTGCACCAGATACCTCAAAATATGAGAAAGCGATACATTGCTTGTCTCATGGAAGTTGAAATCAATCTCACTGGAAACCGTCTAGTCAAATATTGTAAAAACCATTACACAAGAATGCATGCATTATTTAATAAATATCTAGTGATTACCTGGCCTTAAAGCCCATACTCCCATGGCCTAGATAATAACCTAAAAAAGCTGAAAGATCAGAGATTCAAATTCAAGGTCCTGCTCAGACACCACTGAGTACAGAGCAGGAGCTTGCATTTCAGCCTTCTGCATCACAGCTTTGTGCCTGACATGCCACCCAAGGGCTACCTCCTGGCACGTCACCTTTCCTTGGTTTCTCAGAAGGTTGTTTGGATTATTATGCCTTACACAAAGAAAATCACATCTGTCCAGATAAAAATTACTAAATTCTGATAGTTAATGGATTTTCCAGTTGAATAGAAGGTAGAAGACAAAGAAGATACATAAAATAAGAGAGTAAGTCAGACCAAAAGGCTTGTGTCCAGACAGCCAGAAGCACAGACAAAGAAAGCTTGGATGCTCAGTTCTCTCTTCACAATATCACATTCGAAGTATCTCATGACAAATACTTGTTAGAACAAGTATTCAAAACTGTAATTTTCGATTTAGCTATTGGGCTTGACAATTATAACAACAACTGCCTAATAAGAGAAGCTGTTTTCCAAGCTTTGTAAAAGTTACAGCAAAAAGGAAGTTACGAAGAAAGTTTCTGTTATTTTCTATGTACTTACCAGAAGTCTAAGCTGTCTGGAGCTAGAGTCAGCAAGTCCTCATCATAACCCTTCTCCGTTACCAGATACTGAGCAAAACTATCATATATTAGCTACAAATGAAAAAATATGTGCATTAATTATATTGAGATCAAATATATCGCTTCCTTGGGAAGTGGTGAGATGCATGTGTTAGTGCCTCCTAAGTGAAATCAAACCAGGGAGCTACGGGCCCTGGCCCACTGTCTCCACTGGGAAATAGTGCCTGAGGTTATTTCTGTCAATGACAGAAAACACACCTGGTGTACCCTGTCCAGCACAACTAAGTTTACAACGTTCTACCTTATGGTCCCTGTGCTTCAAGACTGTTGGGAAACCAAGATGGTAAGTACTTAAAGACTAGATGCTATTTGCCCCTCCCCAATATTCTTTGTTTTTTAATTTTCAATGTCATGGTTCCTGAGATTCAAGAAGCAGCTTCCAAAACAACAAACATTTAGCCTTGGGGGGCATTTTATAAGTATTTGAAGGAATATATTTTAAAGGAAACAGGCAACTACTAAATGAACAGTTATTATGTCTAAGTTCAGAAGGAACACTGTAAAGGTCTAGTATGACTGTCAGCAATTTATATAGTGTGCTGGTAAAGTTGTAGAAGATCTAAGGAGATGCTGCCACGTCCTTAAAGACCATCCAAAGATAGTTATTGCTCCCTTTTTCTCATGGTTCTTTCATTAAAGCTGTTCCCTGGCCTTTTTTCTTTAATTACCAAACCTGTTCTTGGAATTAATATGAATAATGTCTGAGAAAGACAAATATGAAGGCCAACGCTGAAAGAGTGAAAACTAACTACATCTTCAGCTGTGCCTGTCAGCCTTTTAAAGTATTTTAAACTTTCAACAGATAAGGAGACAGGCAATGGGCACTTGTCAGTCTGCCTTTGTATCCTGCGAATACATGAAGAGTGAACAAAGTCTAATAAACTTTTCTGGGTTTTTTTCTTTATTTTCTTTATTTTGTTCATTGCTTGGTTAGATTTTTTAAAAACTCTTATAATTACCTAACAGTCTAACATTTGCCTTCCTCAGACAAAATTCTTATTAGCAAGAATGTGCTTGTGTAAGACGTGACCTGTGTGGCATAACAGAAAGAACATGGAAGGTAAGTCTAGAGCTGCAGTTTCCAGCTAGAAATTTAAGAGCTCATACTTTTAATTTTCTTTATTGAACTGTCTTTCGTAAGGAATATGTTTCTCACAGCTAAAGGAAGCAATGCAGTTTTTCAGCACAGGACACACTGCACACTGCCTATTAATAAATGGGACAGCTCATAAACACTTGTTTCTATACTAAATTCTGAAATATCTTGCAATTAGCGTAGGAAGTCCTGTGCAGTGCAAAATGTACTGTGGGTGAAAAGAAGCAAATTACCATGAGCGTACACGGCACAAGACAGCTCCGGGGCAGAGTCCTGACATCAACACAGAAGTATGAGTCAATGAAAGATCACAGTGGAGCTTAAAAAAATAAGTGCCAATGGCGGGAAGGCACAGCACATGACAGCAGTTCCTCTCCGAGAAGGGCACCAGGGCTAAGTCAGAGTGCCTGTAAGCTCGGCGTTTTACTGTAAGCACCAGAAAGTTCGCAAAGGTCGCCTGTGCGAAGTGCTGCGGACCCCTCACTCCGCAGCATCTCTGCATTTGGCGGGGCGGGAGGGGAGTAGGGGGGCTCTACCTTCTCCTTAGCTCCGCTATAGCTGGGGAAGAAGCGCCTCTCTCACGGAAGAAGACATGGTTGTTCCCTTCGCTCGGGCACAGGCCTGCTGAGGAAGGGCCCGGCGAGAGATGCACTTGTGTTTCTCTTCTCGTCCCAGGGTTCCCCGCGGATACCTGAGACAGCCGGCACAAGGCTNAACCCGCGCTGCGGAGGGGCGGGCACGGGGCGGCAGCGCGGCCGGAGGCGGGCCCCAGCAATCCGGCTGGAAAAGCACGCTTCCCGCCGGGGCTTTGTGTGCCCGGGAGCGGCGGGGGAGCGGAGCCGTGCTGCTCTCCGGACCCCAAGTGCCTGCCCCGCAAACGCGGGGCCCGCTGAGCAGGGCCCGGGCGGGAGCCGGGGCCGGAGCCACAGCACTGCTGGGGACAGCTGGGGACAATAAGCAAGCAGTACTACTGCTTCACTGTGCACCCGCAGCGTGTTTACGGCGGCACCAAGGTCAGGGAAGGGATGCTATGCAGAGGGACTGACACACGGCAGAGGTGGGACTGTGCCAACCTAATGAAATTCAACAAAGCCAAGTGCAAGGTCCTGCAATCCCAAGAGCGAGTGCAGGCTGGGCAGAGAATGGACAGAGGGCAGGCCTGAGGAGAGGCACTTGGGGGTGCTGGTGGATGAGAATCTCAGCATGACCCAGCAAATATGCACTGGCAGCCCAGAAAGACAACCATGCTCTGGGAATGCATCAAAAGAAGCACGGCATTGCAGGTCGACAGAGGGTGATTCTGCCCCTTCTACTCTGCTCCTGCTGTGTCCAGCTCTAGGGCCCCCAGCATCAGAAGGATGTGGACCTGCTGGAGCACGGCTGTGAGGATGACTGGAGATCAAAGTTGCAGCTCTCCTATGAAGACAGGCTGAGAGAGATGGGGATGTTCAGTCTGGAGAAGAGAAGGCTTTGGCGAGCAGCCTTCCAGTACCTAAAAGGGGCTTATAAGAGAGGTAGAGAAGGACTTTTCACAATGGCATGTAGTGACAGGAATAGGGGAAATGGCTTTAAACTGAGGGTAGGTTTAGATTGGATACGAGAAAGAAATTCTTTACTATGAGGGTGGTGAGGCACTGGAACAGGCCGCCTAAAGAAGTTGTGGGTGTCCCATGCCATGATGTGTTGAAGGCCAAGTTGGATGGGGCCCTGAGCAGCCTGGTCTGGTGGAAGGTGTCCCTGCTCATGGCATTGGGGTTGGAACCAGATGATCTCTAAGGTCGATTCTAGTCCAAACCATTTTATGATTCTGTGATTATCAAAGTCCCTGCAAAGTAGAAACAACTCTATACAGTAAACCACACTGTGCTGTACATTTAGCTGTGGAAAAACCAAAATACCACAGGTAAATAGCTACCTTTTAATTTATTGACAGTTTTGTTATTTAAAAAAACCCAACACATTAAGAACAGTACAGTCTGTGCCCAGAATACATAATAAAATGAGTTTTTGATAGGTACCTCCTCAATAAGTAATGCCGTAGTGCAATTAGAAAGTGCTGTCTGAAAGAAAGTACTGTGTTTGGAGCAAACAGATGAGAGTTGCATTGACATAGTCCTGTTTTCTGTAGTTGAACTTGAATATAGTGTCCTGTTAAGACTGTACTTGGAATGCTGAAACAGCTCGGCTTGACAGCCTTGTTTGCAAGATTTCCTTATTATCATTATTTTCTCTCTGTAGACCAATGACACCATCAAAACTTTGCTTTGATTCGCAAAACATGAAAAACTCTAGTTGAACATATTCCAAATAAATATAATTTCTTTTAAAATTCTGGTATGGCTATAAATAGAATAATATAAAACACATTTGAATTGAGAGGAATTGTTATAAAACATTTAATATAAGTTATCTTTTCATATTGCCTACCTGTGCACATCTGTAAGTGTTGTGCTTTGTAGGTGGATAAGTTGGGGTGCATAACCATAGCAGCAGTGTGCAGCAGCAATTTTGATTATATCAAATGATGATTTAATTTTTGCAGTAATTTGGTATTACAGAACAAAATGCTTTTGAAAATACATTCAAATAGTTGAATGAGATACAATATCTATACAGATATATATTATGTATATACATACTTATACATGTTCAGGTAAACAGAGAGGAGAGAAATTTATATAACATGACCTATCACATACATTTAAAAATTCTACACAGAAGTTCAGTGGCAGATTAGAAAGTAGATAACAAAGGAAAATACTGGAAATTAGGAATAAAATTCATAAATGCTAATAGTAGGACAGGATGAGCACTTAAGGTGTCAGAGAAAGAAGGAAATGGACTGCATAATTTTACCTTAGTACATTGTATAGCAGCTTCTTTCAAAGGCTCTCAGTATCTTCCACAGACATTAATATACTTTCTAATGGTGTTGTGTGTGTATATATATGCATAACATATTATACATATATTGTATATTATATACACACCATACGTTATATATGTATGCACACCATAAATTTTGTATACATAGTGATAGGTGCATATTTTTTAGATAAATATTAAATAAATACATGCCTAAATACATAAAAATTAATACATGTGAAATCTGAACATACAAAATGATACATCCAGGACCTCACACACAAGAGGGTTTATAACTATCAAGATGAGCAACCTGGGAACTTGGAGCACACAACAATTTTACTAAAGCTGCTCACTTTAGAAAACACAGAGCAAATTTCTGCACCACTGAAGGCCATGGTCACAATTTTGATTAACTGCAGTAAATCTGAGAGTTGACCTACAGCTGGTGTTTCACACTATCCTCACACAAAGTTTGTCTGCCTTGCAGATTATATCAGTACAGCTGTCTTATTCCAGAATTACTTTTTTTTCCCCCAAAAAAGAGGATTCATGTAGATTCCAAAGTGGTGTTTAGATTACAACATTTAAAAGGTATAACTTCTGTATTTACAGGCTATGCCTGTAAAACTTTATAGAAAAACTCACTGCAACTGAAGTTTTGAACCATCTGGACAGATATTGAAAATCACACATTCATTGATAGAGTCATAGGATGGTTTGGGTTAGAAGATCATCTAGTCAAACCCTCTGGTCCCTGTATTCACTGTCAACTGAAGGCAATCTTGAACATCCAGATTTTTTGAATGCTGCACAATTATGCTGACAGTAATGACAAGCTATCACAGAATTTTCAACACGAGTACTAATTGTATTTAATCTTTAACCATTTTGTAGGGAACAATATTCACCTCTGGAGAGATTCAGAAAGTTAAATTTCAGGTACATGAAGCTGATTAAATTAGAAGTTTGACAACAAGAAATAGAGAGAATACTGATGAAGAGAATGGGTTTTCCATTCTGGGGAAAGAGAAGGTAAATGAGACAATAACCTTTATCTTCAGTATTTGTAGCACAAACCTGGTAACAGGAAAGTCTTGGCAGTTTACTTTCAGTACGCAACCCCCCCCATTTTATTAATTTTATTTTGTCTTACAAGTGTTTTGTCTCTCAGTTTTTACCTTTGAGGTGAATCCTTTAAACATACTGACATCCCATTCCAGGACCTTTCTCAGAAAGGAGCTGCCTTTAATAGAGATTATCTGCAACAACTCTACTACCTTTATGTGTTAACATCACCCTTTCACCTCTGTTGTTCAAGTTTGATGGCACCATGAGCCACTCAGGCATGTCCGCATAACTGATGGTGAACTGTTGGGCTGTCAGGTCCCATCTGAGATTATTTTAGGTTTCCCTGTGGTTAATTTATGCACCAAAGTAATTACTTTAATGTTGTAAATACTTGGAAATAAAGTAATAGTAATTGGAAAATTGGAGGAAATCATAAATCCTGTCCTAATAGGGGAAGTTTCTAAGGGGTCATGCTGAAGGAGGTAGAATTGCTTGTGGTGTGGGGTGTGCCTGACCTTCTGCAGCTGCAGCATCCCTCAGGCTGGGGCTTCAAGGCTGCCCCGACAGAGATTCCCCATTCCAGCCCACAGCCCCCTGGGACACAGACACTCACGGAGCTGGCAGTACAGGGCTGCATGCCCTCAGCACCTTCACGTTTAGCAACCTGCAGGAAACACGTGGTGTGAGATCTGATGTGTCAAAGCCTTTTAGAAACGTGCAAAGGGGCATTGTGGTTTCCGTTTTGCCTCATGCCTGCTTTCCACTCAGCACAAGCTCCTAACACCACATAGTTTTAGAGCACAGGAGTGCACTAACATGCCCTGGAGAGCAAAAGAAGCGTAACAGAGTGCAGTAACATACACAAAGGCATGAAAATCGTGTCAAAATACCTCAGATGTACCCTAGCTGTTACACTGAAGTTGTGGGCCTCTGAGAGAGACAGGTACTCCAGCTCCTCGCTTTTTTTGTCCTTAAGAGGGCAGCAGTACGATACATTGGAGCATTCCTCCGACGAGCTTTGAATCGTCTGCACCCTAGTCTGTTTTACTTTCCTTAAACTTCGTGTGTGTTTGTCCTGATACTGTGTAAGTTGGCTTTGTTGGTTGCGTTTTGTGCCAATTATGCAGTTGTAGCCATTTGTCTATTGTGGCAAAGGTTATAAGAGTTTTTAGTTAAAAAAAGGAAAGAGACCCTCATGTTGCTATGGCAGAGCATGCAATAGTGATATGTGAAAATAAGAAACTGAACGAATGTGGGTTGGTTTCATTTTGGACAAGGAACACCTCCATACAGAGAAGTAAGGTCAGAACGTTCCCTGTTTGTTTTTAAAAACAAATGAAAATACTTTTGAAGTAGCGTTAGTCAAACCAAAAGGTGGTGGGCATTTTTTTATATTTTATTTTAGCACACTGGTAAAACACAAACCTCAGGTTTGCACTTGATTCAGCTTTTAACTCATGAGGTTGTTCAGTGCACAGACAGAAGAATACCTCACAGCCCAGCATCCCCATCCTGTACCTCCAGAGTACCTCCATCCCCCCTGAAGCATGATGCCCACTCTCCCTGCTGGGATAACTCCTTCTTCTTCACAGCACAGACTCCCCATCTGATAACTGTTACTTTCATCCCAGGCTGACAGGAGGACAGAGCCCACATCTCAGGCTCACCCAACTGGCCCAGCTCAGGGAGCTCTGCATACACATCTCCCGAGAGCTCCCATCAGCCTAGGGTAGCCCCGAGACAAATGTTCCTGTTGCTCTGATTTCACTCCCATCTCAGGCAGACCCATGTATCACCTTTTGGTGCTGCCACAGCAGACAACCACCCTTAACAACTCCTGAAAAGCCACGACACAGGTCCCATAATACAGACACTTCCTAACAATGCACCACAACCTTTCTGCTTCCTCTCTTGATGCTGGATCAATAATCAGATTCAAATACAATGCAGTTGTTTTGGCATAATAACATCATATCTATTTAAACTGAAAGGGCCTAGGGACCATAAAGCTAGCTTCATCTCCAACCACACAATCACAGCTTGAAAGAAAAACTCACTAGTAGTAGTCACATAGGTGCAATACATTTCTAGGGTTTTGCATGAAATTGTACTTTCAATGGGATTCACTTGTTTAAAGTTAAACAGGCTTGATGGATTTGGTTCCTTGATTCTAAGTTTAGGACAATAAGAAGGAAACATTCATTCAGGAACCATCAGAGGAATAAGCTAAGAATATACAGAAGCAGGCCTATGACTTATTACAGAGTGATGCTTAGTAGACATAGATCTGTCAACACTAATTCATTTTAAGAATAACCTGGTTCTCTGCGAGAGAATGAAAGCTGTCAAGAATATATTTTCTTTGAGAAACAGTCACTAGCACTTCCTGTTTCTTTAGTAGACCATTAAAAGCTGAGCAAAATACTACACAATCTTTGAGGCATCCCTCTGTGACACACAGGGTACCTTGTTACTAGGTAGAGAAGCCTGGTGAATATACTTAACTATTGATCGGGATTTAAGATTTGATTAAATTCTAGCCATTTCAGAAGTTTTACTGTTTACTGGGTTGTTTCCTGTTTACAGGGTTGCCTTTTTATATGGTACAAAATATGGACACATCAACTTTTTCAGTGGAACCACATACATAATATTTATAGAATCCTACTGGGAGTAGGACATCTGATTATACCTGGCACCTCATATTCCTTACATTCTGTCTCACCAGCATAGAAATGAGACTCAGGCTGCCAAAGAGACAAGATTCCCAAAACTAAACCCAACAGTTCATCAAAACGTTAAACAGACAGTAATCCACTAGGTGCTCAGAATCTCTCAAAAGCCTGCTTATTGTCCTTATCATCTCTCTCAGATCTTGTAATGTACCTCAGGCTGTTCCCACGCAACATGAAAGAAGGAAATGAAAATCAGTTATTTTGTCAGAATGATTAATAGCCAAGACTTATGGCTGGACCTGTACTAAGTATATATTTTAAAATTCTGTGTAGTTGTTTAAAGGTACTTTGAAAGATTTTATTTTTTTTTTTGACCTGGGTGGATATTATATTTAGTCAAAAGAAATTGTACTAGAAATATGGACTTTTGGGGAAGCTGTACTTCCAAAGTAGACCTTTTTGTATTTTATGGTGAGAGAACTGTGCAGTTTCTATGATCTATGGGATATGGTCTTATTTTTCCTGTGTTTGGTGTGCATGTTGGTTTTTTGTTGTTGTTGTTCTTTTAGACATACTGTTATTTTATGTTTCTAGTGTCAAGCATAAAATTCTGAGGAGGACTACTCCATTTTTGGTCCTCATTTCCCATTCGGTCATGGTGTATTCATGGACAGATAACTTAAATCACTTATGACTTCACTTTTTACGTAGAACTGAAATATGTCTAATTCAGACATTCTGAGGATTTCTGAGTTGTTCAAGTGGGTTACAGGCTTGCATTTGAAGCCTGACACTTGCTAGTGATTGCATTAAAAAAACCCCTGATGTATTTCAACACACAGTCTGCACAAAAGAACAGAGCTATTGAACAGCCGGTAGGAAATGCCACAACTATAAAACTGCAGGCTGGAAGATAACAGAACTAGGAATGACCCAAAGACAGTCATATTCTGCCTTGGGGCAGGATCAGTCCAACTAAAAATATCCTTAAAAGTCAATTGTCTAGCTTCTTAACATGTACCAAAGAGCCACTGAGGCAATTTTTTCCAGTGTTTAACAGTCCTTACATGCAGAATATTGAGCTTCCCCCCCCCCTCCATTTCTAAACAGCCTCTGTTGCTCTAATGCATCTTTTTTTCTTGCATTGTGTTCTATTCCTAGCAAATATGAGAACCACATCTGTGCACTGGACTTCTGTCTATTTGAAGGCTGCCACTACATGTTTTCCCACAGACTTTTTGTTTAATTATTTAAGGTCCTTTCTTAAAGGCTGAAGGGTTTTGAGCCCGCTTATCTTTCATTCTCAATCTGGATGATATTCGTTCATCACTCTTTCATTATCAAACTGGTTATTATCAAATATTCTGGAATACAGGATCCAAAACTGGGCAAATTGCTCTAGTTTTGGTCTTACTAGGACTGAGTACATAAATAATTAACTCACTGTAGTGTAATATAGAAATCTGTGCTTTCAGTGTCACATACAAGTTAATTAATTGCAATTGTTACCACATTAGGATTTTCAAGATCATTCTATCCTATCACTATGATGAGTAGAGTGATCAATTTTTTCCTTCTTTAACAATAAGCCATCTTTCTTAAGGAGAGTTTGATCTTCCATTCAAGAAATATTTTCTTCTCTATGTGTCCATTGCCAAGTATAAAGGGCACTAAGAGTGATATTCCTTGGAGCTGTAATAAAAAAAAGCTAATATTAGTGCTTATAAATCTGAAATATAAAAGCTTATTTTGAATACAAATTGCATATGATATTTGCTGTTCTGCTTCTGCCTCTAAGGGTTGTCCAGTAGTGAGCTGATGGAAGGATTAAAAAAAAAACTGTGGTGGATTTTGATAAGAAAGAAGTGATTTAGAAGAATATATCCTAAAACTGTAAGTATACACTAAGCATCAAGAAGATTCCATCATGCTGATGTAACTGTTTAAAGGTCTGTATTCTGGTTCTATGTAAGTCTGTGAAGGAAATTTTGTCAGAGAAAGAAAGTAAATTATGCTGTCTACAACAACAGAAATCTATATCAGAAGGGCTCGCTGTAAGTGAGTATCACTGAAGCTGCTGGCTTCCTATCCCCTTTCCTTATGTTTTTAAGGATAATTTCTTGCATGTTGGGTAATGTTCTTTGTACAGCATTTCACTGCATAGCTGTGAAAAACATATAACAGAAAAAAAGAGGAGGTAGGAAACTATATAGAAATTTTCTGTATCTCTAGAGGGAGGAAAGAATACAGAAACAAAAAAAAGAAAAAAAGGAAGAAGAGTATGAGTATACATACTTGCAGGACAAGTTGCATCAGTTTCATTTCTGAAACTTTGGATTTTGCACACACAAAAGCAGGTCAGACTGATGCTGAAACACATACTGTATCTTTACTTTTACATTAAAACTGTTCTAAATACAAGTTAAAAACCAATAAAAATAATGATACATGAACTAAGGGTAAAAAGGTAGTCCTGCTCTCAGTTAAACCAATCAGTATGTTGTAACTGACTTCAGAGTAAGACAAACATTATTTTAAGACCTTTTAAACTGGGTCAAATATAGAAATTACTCGGCTAAGGATTCATACTTGTTGACCCTCAGATTATGCTTCTGAAGATGGGTAAGTAAGATGATGTTTTTTAATCAATTGTGCCCTGGCCATGGCTACACTACAGTGTCTGAGATTTTAGTTTCCAGAGCTTAACACATACCCTGGCTGCTACTTCCCAACATAATTTTGAAGCAAACCCTAGGTTTATAGCTTCCTTTTCTGCCTATCCTTTCCTTTTCATCTGGAAAATATATAAGTGCATATGCTGAGGTTGCACTTCCAATCCACTTTCCTCTGGCTTATAAAGAGTGTCTTACGTTTTGGGTAATGTTCTTGATACAGCACCTCCCTCTGAAAGGCAGATACAGAAGAAAGAAAACAGAAGGCAGAAAGCTAGAAAATATACAAGGAGAGAGGGACACCTAGTCAGGAAGGTGGACAGACAGTGCACGGGGTTCATATAGTCACAGAAACTGATTATAGACCCAGTCCTTTTCCTATAGAGAGATTTTAGCTGTATAAAATTCTAGTGTATGCACAATTTACAGTAATGTGGTTTCCTAAAATACAGTCTATTTAGCAGGAAGGATAAGAATGCAAGGCAGTGGAGGGGGAAGTTCTTGTCCCTGAAATCCAGTAACAGGGCGTGTAGGATTGGTTCAAAGTTGTGCCATGGGAGGTTCCAGCTGGATGTTAGGAAACATTTCTTTACTGAGAGGTTGGTCAAACACTGGAATGGCCTTCCTAGAGAGGTAGTTCATGTCCCAAGCCTATCTGTGTTTAAGAGGCATTTGGCCAATGCACTTTATAACATGCTTTAACTTTTGGTCAGTCCTGAAGTGTTCAGGCAGATGATCGTTGTAGGTCACTTCCAGCTGAACTATTCTAGTCTAGTCTAGTCTAGTGTAGTCTATTCTAATAATTAATAGCTGGCATTTTTCTACTGGTTTTGCATGTAATATTTCAATGATTTAAAGTAATTAATAAGATGTGTAAGTAATCAATAGGTTCCTTTATGTGGCATATCAACATATTCTAATTGTGAATTTTGGTTTCCTGTGAGTTGTTACCTTTTTCAGGTACAGTGAAGGTCAGGAGAGAGTGCTGATTTTATTTTTTGAAAAAAAAACCCACTGTCACTCACAGGTGAAACAATGAGTATGCTATTTTGATATACTACTTCTTTCCCTCTATCTCTCTTTGAACTTTTCTCCTTCTTTTGATACAATTCCAGCTTAAGATAAAAATGGTAAATCACTTTCACAAGTCATCCATAGCATAGCATGCAGAATTTGATAGAGTTATATGAGAAATTATCTTGACCCATCATAAATTCTTCATGAATATATACACTTTCTAAATTTGTAAACTATTCATAACAGGGTCACATTTGGAATATATTTTCTTAAAAGAATGGCTAAGTCATGTTTGTTGATAATTCTTTGTCATTCTTTTGCCATATTTTTTTCCCCCACAGAGATAGATTCTATTAGAAGTATTTTTCATGCCTTAGAGAGCTACAACTCTGGTTTTATTCAGAGAGGCTGCTTCATAGAAAGCAAATTAACTGAAAATTTTTAAGAGCGTAGGCTGTATATCACTTAGAATAATGTACAGTGAAATGAAAAATAATGGCTGAGGTCTGGTCCCATTGCAGATAATGGCAAAACTCGCATTAAATTTGAGCAGAGTGAGATCTGTTGGTTTGAACAAATAGAGAAAGTCTCTATTCTGTCAATTCTTGACAGAGCCTTATTCCTCTCTGTTACTTTGTTGTCAGATATAGCCTGTTTCAGGTCTGAATTCGGCTAATAAATAAGCAACCCTCATCACCAAAGCACTTGAAAGTGTACTTTTAATGCTTTCTAGAGTAGAGAAGAATTACTGGATTAGCCTTATGGAAATAAATAGCCAGAATTTTCTCATTACAAATGCAAAAGTTTTCAAGTTGGAAAATGCCAAATCAAATACAGCTCTATGTCTTCATGGATTTATGGTTTAAGATAATAGACAAAACCAGGACAGTGATTAATCAGTAAGAATAAACAATTTTGTCAAGAGGAAAATTACACACATAATTTATTTTCACTGAAAAGAATAGCAATTTGCAAATTACAGAAACAAAATGGAAGTGCTGATTAAAAGGATTATAAGAAAGCTACAAAGTGGTGATATTGTGTTTCATTTTAATGTGCAAATGGAAAGAGAGCTGAAAAAACAACTGTAATAAAAAAGAAAAATTCACTGTGCTTTATTTCAATTTGTTACCTTAAAAAACCTACACAACTTTAAAATATTTAATCATTTAAACTATTTTCCAAGCACAGATTCAAAGCAATATGCTTTTGGTTTTCTTCTAATTTCTTTAAAGATCCTATTATTTGAATAGTTTACTTTGCTGAAACATTTGACTTGCTTTATCATAACGTATTAAGATTTTTTTTTAAGTGAGGTGTGTATTGCCAAATATTTAAACTAGCACACTAATACAACAATATAGCTCCTAACTTAAAAAAGATTATACAATACAGAAAGTGATGGTACAGGCAGCAGTCTCATACAATTCTTGTATTTTATATCCTAATTTCTCATTTTTCTACATGGAGTTTTTTACTGCTTGCTGAATTCAAAACAATTGTGAAGGAAACTGTTTCTCTGTGAACTTATCTTATTAAGCAAAAACACTCTCTTTTTCAATTTCCAGTTTGAACTGACTCATATTTCATAACAAAACTATTGGTGGATATTGCCTTGCAATATTCTTGTTTCCCCAGCAGACCACTGTTCAGACTGTAATTCTTCTCCGCATGGCATAGGGGAATTGTTTCAAGCATGTATCATCAGTACCAAAGACTGATGCTCAGTGATGTTCACTCCTTGTCTCTGAAATATGAACTAGAATATTCATGTATCAAAGAAGGGTTCATTTTTTTATGAAACTCTAAGGTTTTATGTATTTATACCAATAGTTCCATACAGAGCACATACAAATCAATACTCATTGGAAATATCTGTAATTAAAAGTCATACAAAATCATTTTGAAAGCATGGAACACAAATAAAATATATGAAAACAAGGCTTTTGAAATATTAGGGATTCAAATCTTATCTGTACTTATGTAATACAACTCAGTCCGATACCTTAACTCATGCAGAGCAGGACCTCATTCCAAGAGCACTTCAATTAATATCAGTATTGTAGATTAGGTTTGTACTGAGCTTACTAAAACATATAATATTAACACATTTTTCTCTCCATTCAGGCAACTAAGAGAAATATATTTTATCACTATGTTTAAACATGATTGTTTTTGTAGAGTAAACAAGGCCTAAAGAATATTGACTCTAAGTTAATTAGAATTTGATTTAATGGATTTAGAGGAGTGTAAATTAATCCTTTAAGCAGGCATAAGTCTCTGTGCAAGAGTTGCTTACTGGACTTTGTAAGCAACATGTAGAATATGAAAAGTAACTTCAGATATCTGTTATCCTTAAATCTATAGCATCAGTGCACACTTTTTTCTTTATGGAACAAAGAAGTATACATTAAAAACAGTGGGGAATTACCTAGTTTGAAGGGGGAAAGTACTGCTTGATTGAATAGATTCACTTCCTTTTCTAAAATCTAAGTTTATATGGTCCTGTCAGACACAGCTTTTAAATGATCCATCTTTGTTTTGAGGCATTGCATATTTCAAGAAACTATTTGTGATATTAATGGATGGTTTTTTATAATATAAACACCAGAATACTAAATTTCAGTATCCACACTGTAAATATGCCATTCTGGTTATAATAAATTAATCTTTTTCACTAGCTAGTGCTGGCCATAAGAATGAGGTGAGACCCTTGTGTCCTTCTCAAAGCATTTATGATAATAAAATTCATCAATATATCTGATTAAGTCTTTACAGTCACTTTACCCACAGTAGCTTACTTATTTGAACAACTTCTGCTTTGGTATTCAGCCCCCAAAACAAATTAATAAAGGTGCAGAAGGCCAAGAAGCAAAAAAAAGAAAATATAGTGTGATGCAAGGCAAAAGAACTAAATTAAACCAAGAAATAGGTTCTGCAAAGATTATCCTATTAAATTATATGTAACACTACTGCAGAGGACTTGGACAATAGTTTATATTGAAAAGCCCCTGAATATACACGATTATCCTCATTTGTTACAAACTGTGAAAGTAAAAATTAGGATTATGGGATTTATCAGACTTTATTTTTTTCAGTAAAACCAGCAAGAACATTTTTATTACACGCTAATGTTTTTTCATGCCTGTGATAAAATTATATAGTCTTTAAACCATAAAGAGTACTGCTTTATTTTCAGATGTGCAGCGAATCCTCAATAAAGTCACCAGAATGGGAATAAAGACCCTTGCAGAGGCACTGCTGTAGGGTGGCCAGCACAGCTCACCTACTGTCCTGTCTCATACAGGATAGGGAGTCTTCTCAGCAGTTCTCAGCAACCCCACTTCTCTCTCTTTTTTAGAAGAGTTTTAAATCTGACTAATGAATTTAATGGCTATTTTTTAAAGTTTACTTGTTTAATACATAGAACTAGTCCTGAAGACCAATATGAAAGCAATCTGATTTATAGTTATTTATCACTTCCAGAAAAAGTCTTTCTGCTCTTGTAAAGCCAAGCAGGGGGAGAAGAGAGAAGACGAGTTTAATTCCTGGAGCTCTTTGAGATAAGGTAGTCACACACACAAATATTTGTAGGTTTAAGCCCAATTCTATGATTATAATTACTTAGCGGAGTGGTCTCAGTGAAGTCACTGTGATTTCTAATGAGTTTGTATTTTGGTACCTCATTGTAAAGATGGGCCTTGATCCTGAAAATAGCTGTGCAGATTGATTCCGTATGATGGAAGTGGCTCTGTTGTCATGATGGATCTATTCTGTGCTGTAAATGTGTGTGCAAATCTTTGCCAGATTAATGCCCAAGTTGCCAGAACCACAAAACATTACAGGAAAAGTCAATCAAATATGCAAACTGAAAATCCCCAGATTACTTAATAGTAGTTTCTAATATTCTCTGCTTTCAGTATATGTAGATAATTCTTTAAACAAGACTAATGAAGATAGCTTTTTTTTTAACAACATAGGCCTTCCCTGCATTTAGATATTGTCTATCACACATAAGAAAATTAAGCATCTCTTGGATATCTGTGTTCTTACTATTATGTGACTAATAATTGCTGTGGCGAAAAATCTTCAGTGGTGCTTCATAAACTAAACAAAATTTTCATAATCTGCAAAATCAGCATGCCATTTTTTTATCAGACCCAAAGGGTTCACCACAGATGATGAGGTTCAGTGATCACTTAATGTGCATGGTACTTCCTGCTTTATTTAATTTCTTTTGCAGCATTGCAGAAGAGGAGTGCATAAGGAGTTCCTCATCCCTCTTCGGTGGAGATGCACCTGATAGTAAAACACTTTCAGTGGAGATGTCTTTCAGTCATCCCACAGTCCCTAATTCATAAGGAGGCTTCTGCTTCTGCCACTGGTCTCCTCATTGAAATGAATGAGAGACATAATAAAACCAAGTGACTTTGGTTTCTGTTACTTGTTTTCTTCCTAGCAGAGTAAAGCAACAGAAGTCAGCAGCTTAAATGGAACTGAGAGATGTGTAAATGGTTTAGGAAAACAGCACCATATAAAAAATGGGAGTCAGGTTTTTTAATCACCAGGAAGTCATAGGTCCATGTGTGAGTTTTGATTGACCTCAGTAAAAAGACTCATCCATAAGAGTCTGCCTCTTACTGAAATGCCACCACAGTGTGCAGGTAGGCACATAGATAGGCATCTCCTGATCTCCTGTGCTTCTTGCTCCTGCTCTAAGCATTGCATGATCCGGCAGGCAGTGGTGATTTCCAGCAGTTATAAAGCTTGGGTTGCACTGCTGTGATATTGGAGTCAGCTCTTCAACGTGCTTTGCCACAACAGTGTCCAGGTACCAGTGCTTGCTCTGTATGCTGGGTTATATATGCTTTAGGAATGGGAATATACTGGTCAATGCAGTTTCATTGGTTTACATGGTGACTGGAAGACAGCCATTATTTTTATATGGGGTTGATATAATTAACCAATCACCTAGAGCAATTTTTTTTGGCTAATGCCTTTGTTTCCTTAAAATGCAGAATAAGGAATGCATTAAAATGTATTGCTTTATTACTGTAAGCGACATATATTTGTTTTTCCTTGCAAGAAGTATCAAACCCAGCTGAGTAAAAAAGAAGCCAGGGGGTTTGTTTGAAGGGTAGGAACTTGGCAGGGAATACACGAGAGTGTGAGTGAAGGGAGGAGCAACAGGTGCACTCCAGGTGACGGCATCTGCCAGTCTCAGGTGAGCAAAAGCTTCCCACTGTGAACCGAAACCAGCACAAACCAGGAAACAAAAAGAAATATTCAGTCAAGTTGCCCACGTCAGAGACTACTGAGAAAGCAGGCAGATCAGCTTGGTTAATCATTACCAAGACAGACTTTGCAGACAGTTCACTGCTGATCATATGACCAGATGCCACCTGAGCTAAGAAAACACCCATCCCAAGCAGTAGGAGTTGAGAACCTTCCCTTGCTTGGATGTTCTGACATTATTGTTTTGTTGTAGCAGAAGAGGCTCAACACTTCCCTGTTGTTCCCAGAGCTCAGCCCAGCACAGCTGTTGTGTTGCTTTCCTGTTCTGAAGAGGAAGTGCGAAATTCCCTCCACATGTGTGCTGGCACTTGAATGCTCAGGTTTCACTCCCTAACCAGGAGCTGCCTGTAATGAGCTCTCAGTGGGATTCAGAGAGGAGCTTCCAGCTGTGCCAAGAGTTGTTTCATTTTGTGCCACAGGAGGAGCGGGAGAAGAAATCTACAAAAAGGTGAAATGTTGATGGTGCAAAAACTTTTCTAAGGGTCTTGCAGACAAGGAAAGCAAACGAAAAAGCAGAAGCAGAGGAGGGAACAAGGAACCAGAATGGGAAACTTTTGCCAGAAGTACTGCCTCTGTTTGGAACCTTACATCCCCTGCTTATTCTTGGGGACAGACGATGAGCAAGATGACAAAGTGGGCCAAGTGTTCGCCAACCTTGCTGTGGTAAAGCCTGAATTCCAAGCAAGACAGAAGGACTTAGAACATAAGATAAAAGAGAAACCTTTACCTCCACTGCCTGGCCAGCACCTAGCAAACATTTGCAGATTTGTGGCACTGTTCGACTATGAAGCTCGCACTGAGGAGGACTTGAGCTTTCGAGCTGGGGATAAGCTGGAAGTGCTGAATGCATCCCATGAAGGCTGGTGGTATGCTAGGCTCCTCCTGCCAACAGGATCAGTCTGTCCTGGACGCAAGCTTGAGGGCTACATCCCCGCCAACTACATAGCTGCTGACCAGAGTATTGAAGCTGAGCCGTGAGTAACCTACATAACGTGCACTGCACTCTTTTATGATAAGTGGGTTTGGGACAGTAGGTTACAGCCTTTTCCCTTGCTGAGTAGTACCCTGCCACAGTCACCCTCTAGTGATCCTAGTGGTGGTAGCCCTAGTTGGCGTGTGCAAGGAAAGGACACTGTGGTCACAAGAAAATAAATTACAAAAGGCAAAGTGTGTAGTCTTTTTATTTTGGTTAAAATAATTTCCCTTTCTGATACACCCTAATCACTTGTGTAAGAAACGTATGGGAAGATCAGTTTGGTTTGCCACTGTAATGCTTCATTACTTTTATTCGTGTAATGGTAGGTGTGTCAGATGCTACCAGAGAGTGAAAATGTATGACCCCTGCCCTGAACAGTGTTCAGCCTGAAGTTGCCAATTAATCAGTTACAACAAGCTACCTTTACACCTTACCATTTTCTTACAAATGATGGGTGAGTCTCAGTAACAGATAAGTTTCTTATGATTTCTTCTACATTATTTTCTTCTTCTTTGAAGGCAAGTCTCTAATCTCCAGACAAACTTAACTGGAGGAAGTACTGCAAGGGGCAAAAGAGTAGATATAGCAGTGGAGTACAAGTGAAAGTTGTTAAACTTTCACAGAGTTTAATTATGCATCCCATGTTTTTCTGCCCTTTCAAAACATGCCCAATCTTATCCAGTATTCTGATATAGAGCAGAAATCACAGAGAATCAGTTACATAGCTCCCTAGCAAGGATGAGTAAGGTCTGAGTCAGCCTGGGCTTCACAGTTACTTCTGTGTGTTGCAATCAGAGGAAGAATTTGCTAATGTAGGTCTAACTTCAGTTCCAGAGGTATGTTTTGGCAAAAAATATCAATGTGTAAAGAAGCAGCAGAAAGGGCATTCATTATTAGTCTCAGAATTAATGTTGACTTTAGAGGGATGATGTTGCAGCTTTTCAGTTAAGTCTCATTTGGACCTGAAACATCATCTCTGACCTGATTGGCCCACTGTACTGCCAAGGGCTAGGAAAATTGGCTTTGATATGATTATGCTAGTCTTTTATCATCTGTAGGATTTGTGCTAGAGGCATTTTAAGGCAACTCTAGGATTCATCTCTAACATGAAGACTTTAATTTCCATAGTCTTACCAGCTGTTTCTATTTCTGTATTCAGGCAGGAGACAATTTCAGTGGTCATAGTCAAAAAAATTCTTCCAATTGCAGAAATTAATCCGCAGGGAAGGCATTTTCTGAATCACTAGAGAAGTGGTGGTAGACTCTAATTCAGCTCAGTGTGGCCTTTGCTCCCTTTCAAGAGCTAGCTTTATTAGAAGTCATCTAAGATTCCCTCATGTTGTTAATACTTTGAAATTAATTTTGCCCAGTTATACAACAGTGTCTCAGCTCTTAAGGTCCTTTCTCTATTTGAAGCTATATCTATAACTTCAAATACAAAGTTACATTTTCCAAAGTTCATTGTTGTATAACCTCTGTTTTTTTACTTGTTACTGAAGCAATTTTGTTTTTTTTACTTTTTATATATCTTTCTCCCTTTAATAATAAAGACTAAGTTACAGCAAAACATTTTTCTTTATCAATTGTTAGAATACTGGAGGGGAAAAAATGGAGAGCTTTTACAGCTCTTAGATGGAGTAATTTCTCAAAAATGAGTTTTTCATTTCATGGCAAGACTAATCTGGCTAAACATGTTGTCTTTTCTCTGATTTCTTTCTGTCAGTTTGCTTTAGTGATCTTCATATGTATACAAGACTGTTTGCTGTCAGTCCACACACATATAGCCATAGACTAACTGAGGAGGGCCAGACATCCCAACTCCTACATAGCCAAAAGAATTATAGACTGTTTGCTTTGTTGAGCTGACCTAGCTGAGCTTTTCATCCTCATGGTGAGGACTTTTTGCCTTGTATCAAATTATAATATCCCTTGCTATGATTTCCTCCAAGTGTTCACTTTCACTCACCTTCTGTATTTCATACCTCTGGTATCCTAATGAAACAATAAGAACAAGAGTAATGGTTTAAAGGACTAACACTTATTTTCCCTAAAGTAAAGATTGCAAGTGGAAAGGAAGTTGTTCTAGTGTCTCCTTAATTAAAATCCAATGCTTTAATCATACTCTCTACCCAAACTTAAGTTTATCTTCTCTCATTTTTCCATTTTGATTTTAATTTCCATTGGTGTTGGCCAATTGCTCATGGCCATGATATAGATATTAGTGGAAACAGGAAAAGTTTCTAATGCATCCTTGCATATTGTATAGCAGTCCTTTATGGACCCAGCACAGAACTGACAAAGAATGGAAGACTTATAATCTCATGTTCACCTGCCAAAATGCACATTTACCATATACTTGCAGTATATTGTTTATGCTTTGTAATATTTGCCAGACACAGCTGGCAAATCGTCTTGACCTAATGGAATGCACATTTTGTAGCACCAGACAGCTACTGTATATCTGCAGAGACAACATGAATTTTAGCCTTTTTATGGACTGCATCTTTATCTTATTAGACCAAGACAAACTGGCTATACTTTTCTGAGAAACAGACTTGATTCATGGTGTGACTCTTAGGAAGCTTGGGAAGAAAACCGAACTGACCATATTTTTTAGCAGCTGATTTCAGCACGTTTGTGTAGAAACTATTAAAAAAATTACATTCATATGTATGCATGTCTACTCCATAAATTCACTTGAACAAAGCAATGAAGGGCATGAAATGTTCTATAGTGACTGAGAGATGATAGGAGAACTCTGTAAGTTTAGCCAATATATGCTTGAAAACTCCATGCAGAGCAGTCAAATTTCTTTTACTAACTTGTTTTTCCTGTGACCAAGATTTTTAACTACAAAATATTATCTGGCCCTCTTTTATCAATGTTTTGACGTGGTCTTTATTATAGAGAAATTAGAGATCAGATAGTCCATCTGGATCTGTGTTGTCCTTTCTGGCAGAGAATAATGCTAAGTCATTGCTTGTTCTCAGCAAGTGCTGCAGCAGACCAGTTTGTCTCCTTGCTGAAGTGTCTATGAATTTTTATCAGGAAGAAAGGCTTTTTGTTTTAACTTTTCCTTGGTAAGAAAGAGAATGAAGTGAAGTAAGAAGGAAAGTGAGAAACTTCTTGAGATAAGTTTTTCTTCCTGGAAGTCTCTGACTGCCCACTGTGACCGAGGTAGTGCTGATTAGGTAGATCAATAACTGGATGAAAGGGCAGAAAGGATGTGCAATATCTCCAGTCTGGGGAAAACAAAACATAAACGCTTTTCATATCAAAGGGAATTTTCATGTATCTGTGGCTATCAGAATGTTCAACTAGAACTGAGAAAGAATGAGATCTCTTTACTGTGTTGCTCTCCTCAAACCAATGGTTATTGGGGAAGTTGTATGCTAAAACTGAAGGGTCACCTTTTTATATTAAATTTTGATAATATTTATAGTAGAACTAACTTATGGCAAAAGTCAAATGTTTTTTATTTGTGCATGATATCTTGTTACAAAAAAGTTTATTTTGCTTCTTTCCCATGGTTTGAGCAACTACTTCCTGCATGAATGACTTGGATGAAATCAGTAACAATCTGTGTCAATAGATAAGGTAAAATCCATGGCTTGGGTTCTGCCTGCTGCAGCATTGCAGTCCCAGCATGTGCTGCATAAGAGTAAATACATCCAAGAAGTGCATGC
This sequence comes from Sclerurus mexicanus, assembly GCA_013396755.1. Lineage (NCBI taxonomy): Eukaryota > Metazoa > Chordata > Aves > Passeriformes > Furnariidae > Sclerurus > Sclerurus mexicanus. The sequence continues at coordinate 1,001,247 of VWZF01005177.1, read as the reverse complement.
CTGCTACTATGAAGGCTGTTTTGGACAAGCTGGCCCTTCATTTTTTATGTTTACCGGTAAAGCATCTTCTTCTTCCTGACCTCTTCCAGCACCTGCGGTACTCCTTATACTAACAACAGCCTGTCAGGTGGAGGGATTGTGAAGGAATTGTGCCTAGTGTCTCTGGAGACAGGTGTGTTCTCCTGGCCCCAGCTGTGGTAGGTGGGGCAGGGCAGTCGGGGAGTGGAAGCATTCAGCCATAGTCACAAAGTGAACTGTCTCTTCATGAGGAAATAAATCAGGTACCACAAAGACATCATGTTAAATAATATCTGACCAAAAGCAGACACAAACTATGGTAATGATAAATTAGCAACTGTAAGAGCACTTGGTGCTTTTCTTTTCTCTGCATCACAGGTATCAGTCAAAGCCATTAGCTAGACAGATTTTTCATTTCTAAAGTAGTTTGAGGGAGGTTGTATCTGCTGCATCCCATGAATTTGGAATGCTCTCCTGTTTTTAGACACATAACATCTGGAAAAAGTAAAAGAAAAAACTCAATTTGAGATACAGTCACGTAATTTAAATTGCACATCCAGCAAAGGATGATCCGAAAGAACAATTTGACAAACACCAAAATCAGAATTAAAAGATAAATTTCCTTGGCAAAGAATGTGACCTTCCTGTCTCTGTGCTCTTTCTGTGCCTGCTGTTCTGCACTACAAACAGGATCCATAGTAACACATTCACCTGCCCTTGTTTTATTACTGCCAATTGTTTAAACTAAACAAGAAAATTACATAGTGCGAGTTGTTGTGGACAAAAAATACAGCCCATCTGTGCAGTTAATTTTAATGAAGCAAAAATAAAAGAAAACACCTAACTGTTGGAGTGACATGAATTCTTTTTTTCTGGCTGAAAGGTAGAGTGTACTTATAGGGGGCTCTTGCCTCTCATCCTGATGGACCTGTTTGCTGTTTGTTGAAAGTCAACTTAAAGCCATGAAATCATAGAATAGATGCTGTGTTCACTACTAAACCCCAAGTGCCACATCCACATGCCTTTTGAACACTTCCAGGCATGGTGATTCCACCAGTTCCCTAGCCAGCTTGTTCCAGTGCTTGACAACCCTTTTCATTAAGAAATTTTTTCTAACATCCAATCTAAACCTTCTATGGCACAACTTTTACTCTTGTCCTGTCGCCTATTATCTGGAAGAGACTGACCCCCACCTCACTTCAACTTCCTTTCAGGTAGTTGTAGAGAGTGAGCCTCCTTTCCTCCAAACTAAACAACCTCAGCTCCCTCAGCTGCTCCTCCTTGTGCTCCAGACCCTTCCCCATCTCTGTTGCTCTTCTCTGGACATGCTCAAACACCTCAATGTCTTTCTTGTAGTGAGGAGTGCAGAACTGAACATGACATTCAAGATGTGGCCTCACCAGTGCCGAGTACAGGAGGACAATCACTGTTCTAGTCCTTCCAGCTACACTATTTCTGGTACAAGCCAGGATACAAGCCATTGGCCATCACTCATTCCATATATTCATGCCAACATTATTGACACAAGACTACTTTGCTGAGGGAAGTAAATCCATAAAACTTCCTAGTAGATTAGGTCAAATAATATCACAGCAATTACTTTTAACTTTTGTCAGTTTTAGAAACATTTCTTATCTCTTCTAAGAAATCTAATAAGATTTCTTATGTAGGTATTTCCCAGCTGGTGGAAACTGAGCCCCAGACCTAATCAATGAAACCTCACCAGTCAATTCCACAATGAGCTTTTTAAACAACCCTTTGAAAGCAGAAGTAACTTGTAGGTTATTTTTGTCAATCTCCATAATTCCTTCCTTCTGTGACCTGACTTAGCCTTAACTATTTCTTACATTAACTGAATCCAAGTTACTATATGAGAATATTAAAGTGTTATCTGGACTGACTTGTTTCATAATTTTTGCAAAGGCAGACTTACAGGTTTTCATTGGTACATGTGGGTCATTTTTTTAAAGTGATATTTACAGTCAAAATGTCTAGAGGCTTTTTAAAAAGTGAAACCTTAGATTCTACTGAAAATTTCAGAAAACTGAATGTAATCCACTGTGGTTTCTGTGTGCTCCCTGTCTCTTGCTCTCACAGTTCCTCTCTCTTACTGTAGAAACTCCTGAGGATACCATCAGAATCAGCACTAACCCTTTTACCAAAATGAACTTGTAAAAGAAAGTGCAAGAGTTATTCTTATATATATTTTTAGTAGAGAAGGTCTCTCTATTGCCAAAATATGTATTTATTACAAAACATTGAACAGGCTGTATGTGAAATTACGCATTTTCTTTCAATTGATGTACTTTATATATGTTTTTGTGTGTGTGCATACATGTGTACACACACACTACATAAAGTTTGTAAGACCAATATTTTTAAGATCACGCAGCACAGATCTGTGAGATGAGGTGTGTATTGTAAAGCTAGATCATACTTTTGATGATTTTTGACCTTGCACTCACAGTATCCAAAGTACTCAATGTTTGAAACTAACATGTGTATTGTGGAGTGCCTCTTGAATTTAAACAATTGAATACTGAATTGACTTAATTTCTTCTCATTTCTTAAATATTCAAAGAGTGCACTGAACACAAAAGGAAATGGTTTACAGAACTGTGAAATGTCAGATTTTTTTGAGTGACAGCAGTATTTAAACATCCATATATATCCCCATGTCCAGAAAATGTGTGTCTCTGCTCAGAAAGGTGGAAGGATTTATGGCATGATGAACAGCTCAGGCAAACTTGTCTAATTTAGGTCACCTATTTTCTGGCAGTGTGGTTTTCTAAGTATACAACTTTACCTATTAAAATTCTGAGAAATTATGAAATTTCTTCCTGTCTTGTCTTGAAATTAGTGTTAAATTATATATTATAATCATTAGATACGAGTTTCCCTTACCCTGTTCTGAAAGATTTGGCAATGAATCATGTGAAGACCAGAAACAGCACCCTTAAAAAATATGCTGCAAATATACCCACTTACCTTTTTCTATGGCTTGGTGAAACCCAGGTGGCCTGTACAGTGCCTTTTAGAGCAAAAAGAAAAAAAAAAAGTAAAAGACTGTATAGTAACTCAATAGTCCTGTTTGGTGGGGATTTTTTCAGACCCAGTAGTAGTAAGTATTTTGCGTGCTAGCAGAGGTTAGTTGGTTTTGAGTAATGTTGTTGGCAAAAACATTCACCAGGTATTGTATAATGTTTCCTCAATAGTTGTCTTTGAGGGCTCTCTGCACAGGACAATATAGAGCCATGCAGATCTGAGATCTCTGAGCAGGTTTAGAACTGAGAAATACTAACCAACAGTTCAGCCAGGCCAAGAAGTCCTAAGGCTGGGCTGATATTAAACAAACTAGGTCAGGTATCTCTGTGAAGAATTATTTTGTAACATGTGAAAAGCACTGTTGGTTATAGAAGATTTTCTTTGTGTAGTGTCCTGTCTGTACTGAAGAGAGTAAGTCATAAAAACATAAGAGATACCCTACAAGATCAATTCAATGTCCACCTCTAGCCCCATTACTCTGTTTCAGAGAGGATTTTATGAAAAGTGCACAAGCCTATCTACTTTCTTTGGTCTTTTACCTTTGTACTTCACCAAAGGCTGGAACTGTTGTATAAGCAGTGTCAGAGGGCACATCACTGCCACATCTAATTACAAACCTATAGTCACATCTGTTTAGCAAAACCATGGGTGTTGACAGTGCACAATTCTTTATTTCTGTCGGTGGGCAAAGACCAAGCTATTAGGACAAAAAAGAAATCCCACAAAAATCCCCCTCATCTCTGCAGAAAGTTTTATTTTTCTAAGCAAGAGGGTTTTTTTTTTTTTACTAGATTGTTGGTTGCTAAGTCATGAGTTATGCAGAAAAAGACATGCTCAAAATAGTCACGAAAAGAAATGGTAGCACTGCATAGGTGCCCATGACATTCAGGGGCTGGTCCTTTACAGACCACATGTTTCTGCCCCATCTGCACTAATGCACCAGAGTCAACCCAGGCTACAGGCTTGAATGACTTCACCCTCACAGATTTACCCATCAAGTAATTTTGCTTCCTACCAAAGATGCAGTACTAAACCCAGGATGTGTCCTGATGTTATCCTACAGGATATTATAATACATCCTATTATGTTTTAACATGAGGCTATAGCAGATCTTGCAAACATTATGATATTGAGCAGCCTTCCAGTAGTGTAGTTTAGACAACAAAAAATTTACCTGCTGCTTAATTTTAAAACAATTTAGTAGAGAAAATACGATTAATCAGATTCAGATTCTGTAGTAAAATGTTTTGTTCCTTTTCAAGTTATGTAAGCAAAGTATGCATAGCAGAGAAGAATGTAATTTATTAGGTGATACTTGGAAAAAGACAAAATATTATTACTTATTTACTACTATATGTAAGAGGAAAAACAATTTTCAGTTATTTTTAAATACTACTATATGGGATATATTTGAAGGCCCTTCTTGTGTTAGAATGTTAAAAATAAAGATTAAACTTCTTTAATTAATAGGTTTATCCTTCATCAGAATTTTCTTCAATGTTGACATTCAGGTTTTCACCTCATAACTGTGTAAAGAAAACCATAAGTGCCACAAGAAATTAGAATGGAAATCTACATCTTTGCAGTTTTCAGTTCTCTGGATATGCCTAGAATTCATCTGGAAATAGCTTTTCGGAAGATCAAACAAAATATTGATCATGAAGGTATTCCTCTTCTTTATCACTTAAACCGCATAGAAATATATACAGTTTTTCCATGCTGGTACACTAATTTTAACCAATGAAAACTGGCAAAACAAGGCAGTGAATTAAATAGTAATTGATGATTCCATAAAGGATTGCACTAATTGAAATTTTCAGTACTTCTATTCAGAGTACTCTATAATATTTTACACAGATTTATCTTCAGCAATATTGGTAAGAATTTTTCCTTAGCTCTCTCTTACTAAAGCAGACATATTTCTAGTTTAATTAATAATATTTTTCTGTGTTTATAGCACAAAGAATTTTGCAGCATACCTTTTCAAACCTCACTGCAAAAAAAGAAAAAAAGAAATCTGAGACTCGCATGTGGGAATGAATATGTAACATGAATATCAGAAATTATGACAAATCACCAACCTCAATTTTCCTTTTGAAATTACTGTTATTTTCAGTTAGTGGAAGTCTCTGTAAGAAAATATGGAAGGAGTCTTTGCTCCTCTAAGGTTGTGTAATGAAAGGAGACATACACAAGAACATGCAGAGACAAACCTGTGAGGCACGTGAGCAGGGAGGTGGTGATGAGGACAAGCCTGCTCAGTTGCACTGACAGAGAAGGGTATGCAGTGTGGGAATGTTTTTTTTTTTTTTTAGGATTATCTGAGCACCTTGCCAATAAGGAAAAGGAGGGAAACAAACACACAGACACCAAATCTGACCAGTTAATGTTAATGTTAGCAAAGACAATAATAAAAAATAAACTCAGTCAGTCACACTAGTTGATGAGAAATGAAGAAAAGACAGGCAAACTCAAACTATGCAACTGATAAGGAAGTAAACCTGGGGATGTAAACCAGGATGTTGCAGAGGGATTTCTGTGGCTCTGTCAAGTGGTGAAGCAAGGTTTAGAGAAAGAGGATCAGGAAGGAACAGAGTAAGGGGTAGACAGAAAGAGGTACAAAATGTATTGTTCGTACATAAAATGGGGCCAGTCATTACATTCGTCTAGCTGTGCCTGGTCAGCATGCTCTGTGCTGTCTTCTCATTCAAACCTTTCTTTACTATCTCTGTAACCTTGTTCTCTGCCCCGTGTTGAGTGCTTTAGGGGCTGAGTGCCAGCTACTGGAGGGACTGGTGAGACTGTACTACACCAGCAACTGGAGCCTGAGCCAAGGTATAGATATCCCTGTCAGCTGCTAGAGTGGCTGGAGTCTTGGTGCCAGATGCTGGGGGTGAGTGGAGGTCTTAACTACCAGCCACTGGGTAATGTCTTGAAAACAGATGCTGGGGGGACTGGTGTATGTGAGGCGAGTCGGGGTATGAGGGGCTGGGATCAAGAAGAGGGCTGGATGAAGAGATGGGCTGTGCTGACTGTTTGAGGGAGGATCTGCAATTGTACATGTTCTTGTGTATCTAGAGAGTGTGTGCATGTGTGCACCTTATCTCCAGTGATCTTCTGTCTGTGCCAGCGAAGAGGTGGAGACTTGTGCTTATGTTTTGAGTCCTGTTTATGGGTGCTGTTGAAAGCAGCATCCTGTCTGTGGCAGCCTCTGTAACTGACCATGTCAGTGTCATCTGTGTGTCTCTGAGATGTGCTCCACCTCACCACTGGTTCAACCTGCAAACAGGAAAGTGGCAGCCACATTCTTCAGCATGGACAGGGACCCTATGTCCCCAGGCTGGACTCCAGCAGACAAGCCAAGCAACTGAAAGAGGTGGCTGGTTCTAAATCCCCTTAGTGGTCTCCTTTTTCTCTGCTTAAAAAAAAAAAAAAAAAAAAAAAGAAGTCTTGGCTTTCTGTTCCTTTTATTGTATGCTTTTCCCAAACTCCTACAGATTTATGAATGTTTAGAAGTTTGTATATATTCTCAGCCATGGACATGGATGAATCAGTATAATTTTTATCCATAGAAAATCATCTGATTTTTTTTTTGCTGTTTCAGAATAACAACTTGATTAGCTTGGAAAGATAATTATTAGTTTTCTGAATACCTTCAAGGAAAGAAAAGAGAAAATGAGATCTTGTTCTTATTACAGAGCTAAAATGAGAAATCATCCAGAAACTTCCTTTGATCCTGACATACCTTTCTGACATGGTGTTATGATCTCTTACAAAAGAAACCCTGTGTGAGGGTCTTGTTCTGATAATACACACACTGACATGTAGTTTGATGTGCTCCAGCTTTACTTCTGGAAGTCAAAGATGTCTTTAGTGTGTCACCCTTCCCATCTGTCACCCTGAAAAGGTTAACCTGAAAACTGGAAGACCTTTTGTTAAAAAAACCTGTCTACCCATGAAAGAACTGTTCTGTCGTTTGGCTCGGGGTCACCTGGTGGGGGGGGTGGGCACAGACTGCACAGTGCCTTTCTGAGTCCCTCTGGACACAGAATGTCCTGGTTGTTCTTCACTGAAAATTGACCTGAGAGAGGATACAAGTCCACTAGATTGCTGGCAATAGGCTGAAGGAGGTGTGGGCCCAAGTGAATGTCCAAGAGAGAGCTCTGAAGGAAATGGACGAAGAGATCTGCTCTACCACTAGTGTCTTGGGCAGGCAAAGGGGACTTTTTGCTTCTGAAGGTTTCTGTATTAATTTCTGTACTGAGGTGAGTTTCCCTGTGAGAAAGAAAAATAATTTCTCTGGAATGTTTTCCTCAAGAAAATCGAGTGCCTTTGGAAGCTGTAATGGTGTAAGTGAATATATGATTGAAAATTTTCTTGTCTGTTTGAGCTTCCCTTAATGCTAAATCAATTCATGTTATTTGTGTTCTCTGTACCATGCTAACAGTAAGGCTACCTCAAGGTTTCCACTTTGTTTTCCAATAGTTATGAATAGTAGAGTTATTGCCACTTTTATATTATGTCAGTATTTCAGTACTTTTGCTCATGTATGTGTTAACAAATGCATACAGGTACTAGTAGGATTGATGAAAGATTTTACAGTGCTATTTGGAAGACTCTATGCAGCAGAAATAGGGTCTCAGAAACGTATTTTAAGTTTGGATTTTTTAAAGAGGTGATTATATGCCTGCATTTTGCACCTAAGGTCCCAAACCAATATCTGTTAAAGAAAATGGTAGCCTTTCATTGACTCTAAATACAAGCTGTTATTTTAGAATAAGCTTTAAATGCAATAGAACCCTTATCCATGTACAAAACCACTACAGGAAACGAACTTTGATGATTGACTTTAGGCTTTTAAATTGGAGAGGTACCAGAGACTTGTGTAAATAAAACATCACAAAAAAAGGTAATATGATCACTTTCACCTACTGTTTATTTTCTCATATAGAAGAACTTCAGAGCAGCTTAAATAATACAGCATGCAGATGACCAATATTGTGGAGAATGAATTCAAATATTGAAATTACACAATAGCGAAGCAGGGGCTCACAAGATGAGATCAATTTATGGATATTTCCACAAATTAACCTTATCAGACTGATTTGGTTGCTACTTTATTATCTTTTGTTCCTATTGTGCAGTGAACGTAGTGTTGGCTGTGCTATGTTCATTTGCAGAGCTCATGCACTTGGCCTTATAATACTATAGAGAAATAGTCACTTCCAGTCATCACAGAGTGCAAGAGTAGCCAAAGGAGCAATGGTTTGTCATCCTGCAGCAGACTCAGAGCAAATAAATTTCCCTGTTTGCAACACAGTCAGCTGCTATTATCACCTATTGAAAAATTAGTGTAGCATTAGGCATAATCCCTTTCAACAGAATCAGGCAGCAGTACGGTTATGGCCTACCAAAGTTTTTACTGAAAAGGTTTATACACAATGTGTCACAGATTTTTAGACTAATGCACAGTTAATATTTATGTTTACATTTACAAGACAGTAAATTTGTTCTAGACTGTAAGAGGAAACGCCCACCCTTGTGGTGGGTTTAAACCAATTTACTGTTGAGTTTTCCTTTATCTAAACAATCCCACACAATTCTTACTGTAAAAGTCCGTGAAGTCCTGGCAGGCCCTCTCTTTTTGGCACAGCTTATTATTTCTAACAAAAACAATGGGGTATCACAAAACAAAGCTATTTCTTAGACCAAAACAAGCTTTAGAAGCTCAGTGTCCTTTTTGACACCTGTTGCTCTCTTCTCATGAGATAGTAATCTCCTGCAGTTTCTTCAGCTGGGTCCCCCCAGTGATTTGTAAGTGCAACCTGGGTCTCCTTTTGGGTCTCAGGTACACACAAGGTCAGTCTGCCAGGGTATGTGGGTGTTCCACGTTTGCTGCGGTTACATTGCACTCACTGGGATTGTGTGGAGTGTTCAGTGCTACAGTCGAGTTGTCAGTGAGTAGTAAAATTGAAACCATCTTCTTTTTAAGGTCACTATGCAGTGTAAGTGTGGTGAATCTTGTCCTTCAGTCTAGAAATATAAAGACATTTTTCTGGCAATAACCTGCAATTTCCCATCTTGCTAAAAAGAAATGGTAGAAAAGATTCTGCCTGATTTTGGTGGTAGCTCATAGATGTACAGTCCCCAGAATATGACCTCTGTTTTATCAGTGTTCTCCATATTTAAGCATCTATGCACATTGTATATCCCAGCAAGACAGTGACTATAATATATTAGAGACATAGGTTTAAATTGCCTCATTTTAACTAAAAGTCCCCTTTTATGTGGATGAATGTAGCACTTGTTTTCTAGTGCTCGCAATCATTATCAAATTAGAATGGGAAGAGAGAAAGGAAAAACTTGTCCTTTCTCCTGGAAGAAAAAAGAAGTGAGGTTTCCTAAGAGCCCTTCTTTTTAGCTTTGTATGAAATCAAAATGTGCCCTGAAATAAAGTGAAGCTTATTGCTTGGTCTATCTTGTTTTCAAATAACTTAATAATTTCTGAACAAAACTAAAAGAAAAAAAACGCTTATGCTTTGATGGAACCTCCTTTTGAAAATAGAAACAGAAAAAAAACCCCTTTAAATTTGAAAATTATTCAAATTGAGTGCTTTCACAAATTAAGCTTTAAATTTTTTTTAGAAAATATATTGAGAAGTATAACTTAATTTTCTTTCCCTTTTTTGCTTCTATGTCTCTTATCTCCTCTTATAGGAGGTATAGATGATATATATATATATCATCTCACCATTAAAACTTCTTTCAAGGCTAACATATATTTAGTGTTTATGGAAAAACACCAACCAGTCAGCTATAATCTGCTTACAAGAACACTAGCAAAATGTTATCCAAAAGCCAAGATCAAAATGGGATCTGTTATTTTCCAAAACTCTTTATTTCACACTGTAATGGTTATTCAAAGAAAAATCCCACTGTTGATCTCAAAGTATGGACAGCAACTTTCAGACATACAGATAGATTTTTAAAAACATACATAACATAAACTAGTGCTGCTCTGTTGCTTTGGTAGATTTCTGCTGCTAACATAGTGTAGAAATGAGCCTTTTAATTTTTCACAACTATTCACATGTTCTATGTTTTCTCTGTGGAAAGAAAAACAAACTTATTTCACCCACTCTCATTGTGAAAAAACTAAGAAGCTCCAAGTCCCACACACTATACATACAAGATAGTCTTCATTTTAGTTTGTGATAAGTTATTCAACAAGGATCTGAGCAATATAGATGACTCAGATCTTTACATGTGAAACAAATTCATTGGAGTTGCCAAAGGGTAAGTGTGCTGCCTGACTAACCATTCCTGAAAACCTGAAGTTTTAGTTTTACTTTGAGGAAACTGGATTCTGATTATGGTAAATAAGTAATCAGGACTGAGCTGTGTCACTATACATATACAATGAAAATGATTTTTTATTTCAAGTCCAAGTCAGTTACTTTCTGCAGTGTGTTAGGATTTCAGATAATTTACTTATGCAGACAGAGAAGGGTGTTGTTACCTAAACATTTTTTAGCAACTTCCCCTGACTCACTTTTTGCCTTGGTGAGCAAGGTTTAAAGCAGTGACCTCTGGACAATAAATATGTGATGAAAATTAAACTTAAGGTATTTTCTTGGCAAGTACAAAAATAAATGGTATAATGAACTAAGAAAGGGAAAGGGAAAAGAGCTGTAAAGAGCAATCCTCACAGTGAGAGTTAGTCTGTGAAGTTTGTTCAAGAGAGATTCTGTGAAATTGTTTTCCCAAGTAGGACTGAAATGGCTGCCAAAAGCACATGTCCTGTGGGACCAGGGTAAGATGAAACCAAGCATTTGCTGAGTAGTGCAGCAGCTCAGGCAGCAGCAGATTATAGCCTTTGGGCACTCAATGCAGTCCTCAGCTTTGTCTTGTCTTTATTTTTTCATTGTTGTCTATTAACTCTGGCTTTTCTCTCTTCTCTCCATCCATCCATGTGCTAATAGTCTATGGTCTTCTCAGCTTTGAATTTTTACTGTCCTTTTTTCTCCCTTTCTCCTTGTGTGTCCTATGCATTTCTTTATCATTAGCTTTAAATTCCTTCCTCTTAAATTTTGTCCTTGTTCCATGCTTCCTTCAGTATCTGATAATAAATGATGATGAGAGACAGACAGAATTAAAAATTACCCCAGACACACCTGTAGAAGGAAGCAGGTAGGAAGGGCTGTGTTTCCAAAGAACCTGAAATCCAGTCTTAGGTTTCCTGCCTCTGCACAATGAAAGTCTACAAACCCTAGAGTAATCCCTGATTTTCCATTAAGTAGATTCTTGTGCCATATCTGAGAAGGCTTGTGTTTTTGAAAATGCTCATGAAGGGAAACTTGCTTGCAACTGTTCATCTTCATGGTTTAGCCTGACTATAGATTTTGTTTCTTTTCTTTCAAAAGCTGTCATCGGGTTCACTGTAGACTATAAAGGGAAAATTGAAGCAGCCAGCACTCATCTCCCACACTCTCCTTCATGCACGCAGCTCATCATTTGTAAAGCACATCTGTTTCTTAACTATGTTATATCTGGAAGGCTTTCATCTTTTCAGTGATATTTCCTAATTTCTTGAAATATCAGCTCTTGAAAAAATGCTATTACTTCATTAGTCTTGTAATTAAGATGGCATAGTATTTGCTATCAGAAGAGCTTGTTTAGTTGCTTTTTCCAGGCTTTACCTGATTGGGTGTGAATTTTCTAGGGACATACCAGGTGCAGGCTGCCTCTTTGTCTCCCTGAAAGCAAAAAACATGGCTTAGAATAATATGAGAAGTCCTTTGTGTATGTGCTTTGGAGGAAGGAGGAGAGATTGATATTTAGTAGGGAAGATTGCTGTACTAAAAGTCTGTGCTTTTTTCCTATCTAAAGTAACTTTGCTTCAAACAAACCAAGGCTTTGGAGATACAATTACTCTTTATATGTGATAACCAAGCATATGCATTAGAATTTTACAGCCACATTCTGTATTTTTGGTATTTTGGGAAAACCCAGCAAGTGCTTAGAGCCTTCCTCTCACCATCCAGAGGACTTGCTGGTGGTTCCCTTCATAAACTTCTGCCCCTGTTTCTGCACTCTTCCACCCACAGCAGACTGCAAACCTGGCATGGATCAAAAGCTGCTTCAGCAGCCCTCTTTGTCCTGCATGGATGACAGGAGTGAAGAGTGGTGCACACAAGCCTGTTCAGGTTTCCATGTGCTGAGTAAGGGCAGTGGTCATAGGATGCTCATACGATGAAAGCAATTGAATAAAACCCTAGAGGATCTTTCTCTGTCTCTAACTTTCCATGCATCTCTCCTTGTCTCCTGTGGCAGAGAAGTTAGCACCTATTGCTTCCTGAATAAACTACTACATACTGTACAACATTAAATTCTGTAAAAGATAGGTCCTGAACTTCTTAAGTTGGACATCCAAAATTAGTAGAAAATGCTTATACTTGTTTCTTATTGCCTTAGTCCTTTCTGGGTTGTTTCTTCACTGCAGAAAAAAAATGGCAATCAGAAATGCCACAAAAAGAGTTTAATGAGTGTTTGTAAAGCATTTGGATATTGTAGTCATGAACACTATAATAGGAAATAAGCCGTTCATGTAACTTTGTAACTGGCATTGAGACCAGAGGCTAAACAAAGTACAGTAAATAAATTCTATCTACACAATGACAAAACAAAATAGAGGGTAACTATTCATTGAACAGCATTCATATTAACATTGTAGGGAGCACTGGATATGACCGTGTAATTAAAGATGGTATCATGCTGGATTTTCCTGAAAATGGCTGAGTAGATGCAATGAAAACAATATTAATATTGTCATCTCCTAACTCTGGAGTTCTTGAGTTTGTAATTACTGTTTTCTATGACAGTAGATTTTGAGGCATTTAAAATGTAAACTTCATATACTGTTGGAGCTTTTCTTTGTTTTAGCTATTACACAAGTTTTCTGCACTCCAGAAGAAACTGGGATGTAGGTGATTTCAGTATATATAGTATATGAGGTTTTTTTTCCCTCATCCAAGTCTTTTGCTCTAATTGCACTAATTTTTTGTTCTTCTCAGTCTAAGAAATGTCTTCTTCTCCTCAGCCTAGTACTACAGACACAGTCAACACACTCCAGTTAATCTTCTGGAGGGCCAGCTAGCCTGTTTGTCAACATAATTTGTTCCATAATGGAGACTTCTGGTTGAGAACCACAGGAATCTCAACCAACCCTCTCAGCTGCTGACATTTAACAGTCTCATGAGATATATCCTAATATGAGAAAGTAAATCCCAATTGCAAGCACTTACAAAAAATGAGATGCAAGATGCTGCTAATTCTACAAACTGCTGATCCAGGGATAGGATCATGCTGTCCATTTTAACATCTCTAGTAATTTTTGAAAAAAAAAATCTCATGTGACTGATTCCTGCTATTTATTCTGTTATGGCTCCAAGCTTTTTCTCAGCATTTTTCCCCTCCTTTCCTCTCTCTTAATTCCTATTGTAATGATCTTGGCTTCTATATATGGCTGTACTTTACTGCTGACTCAGCCCTTTTAATTGAACATTCACAAATGTATGTCACAGACCTCTGATTCTAGCCTTATCTTACCTCCAGTGTCCTGCAGCTTGAAAAAGAAACTGAAATAATCCCCCCTTATCCCAGCTACAGCTAGTTATTAAAGCAAATTCAGTGACTTCAGATATGACATTGTGGAGTTAATTCTGACTTTAATCCCATACTTATTAAATCTAAGTAGTGGTGGAGGATAAAAGTGGAAAGCTGTGCTCTGGTGAGCTCTAATGGAAATGGGTGAAATACTCAGAACTTCCACATCATTTTCTCTGCTGGTCTTCAGTGTGGACAATAAAAGAGCACTGAGGCATCTGCTGCAACTTCCAGGGAAGTAAAAAATTGTAGCTGTTACTTCACAGCTGGTGTTTAGTTTGGTTGTGATGATCTTAGCCACATCCCAAAGGGAGATGCACACAAAGTCCTTAATCATTAATTTAGAGTTTCTGTTGAAGTACAACTGCAAAAAGGCTGCTCTAGAAAAGACTTGTGTCCCAAGAAGTAATTCGTCTGGCCCATGACTGGGGTGCTTTGGCTAAGGTTCAGCAAACACCTTGTCTTAGAGTCAGGATTTAACATGTTAGGGATTTAGGAGAGAACAGGCAGAGAGCCCCAGTGTAGGGAGGTGAGGGATCTGTAAGAGGGCTGTCCAAGGAACGGCAAGCTGCCAAAAAAATACTTCCCCTGAGAGCATTTTTGTCTGGAGTGTGGTGAGGAATGCATTTTTTTGAGTTTAACTTTATGTGTTGGATAGAGTTAATTTCAGGATAGAAAAAGAGCCTGTAGTTACCAGATAAGAAAGGTGGTGATGGAGCCAGGTAACACTATCAACTTCTGTTGAACTCATGATCCATTTTAATTCAGACCGGACTGAATGGGTAGGCAGGAGTGAGCATAAGGTAACATGATTGTGACTCTTGGGAACCATCCTGTGCAGTGCTAAGGGTTGGGCTCGATGATCTGTGTAGGTCCTTTCCAACTCAGGATATTTGGTGATTCTCTGATTTTATGATCTCTGTTTCTTAAAAAAATTGCCTTTCTAGTATAACTACTAACATTCAGTTAGATGAAGATATACCTTTTCCTTTGCTGGAAGAAGGTCTCAGCAGTGACACTGTCATATTCAGGGAACATCCCATGAAAAAGGCTGCTATGATCCATGATGGTAATCCTGTAATCAAAAATTGCTAGTGGAACTGATGTCTGATAGAGAAGTGATTACTATGCTCTCAATAACTACAACCCACCTCACTGATATTCCAATATTTAGCATCATCTGCAACAAGTGAGGACTGTGTTTGTTGTGGACCTACATGAAGGTCATGTTTTGTGTCCCCAAAGTCCTCCTATACATGGTGGCCAGAAGTGACCTGGAAGTACTCTGGAGTTTTTAGTGAAGGGATTCCTGATAGCTATGAATGATGGTGGAAACAAGGGATTTTGAGGAAGCTGCTTAGAAACAATCCCCTAAAAGCAGATCTGGCATGGCACACTGAAAAGGGAGTTGGGGTGTTGGATGCAGTGTTGGCCAAGAAAGCATGTTCCTGGGTCTCACTGACAGAAGAGCACTATTGGTGTGCCAGCTAGACAGTTTCTGCTAGAAATGGAAAATTATGCCTAATTCTGAATGCACTCATTTGTGCCATCCCTGATATGGTATGGTGATCTACTGCTCCTGCACTGACAATTGTGACCCAAAGTGATCTGGTTGAAGTTCAGAGTGATACTATGTATGAATTGATAATTCAAACTTCTCTGGGATTGTCTGGTGTCAATAGAGTGCACTGAAGTCAGAAAAAGTGCTTGTTACTTAACTTCTGCAATGGATAGTGCTTCATGT
This sequence comes from Sclerurus mexicanus, assembly GCA_013396755.1. Lineage (NCBI taxonomy): Eukaryota > Metazoa > Chordata > Aves > Passeriformes > Furnariidae > Sclerurus > Sclerurus mexicanus. The sequence continues at coordinate 985,775 of VWZF01005177.1, read as the reverse complement.
TTAATTCTGCTTTTCCAAGTATTCTGTTTCCAAACCTTCCTCTGTCTTTGAGCTATAAAACACAAATTGATTTACTAAGGATTGGGTGTTGTTTTGGTCTGACCTTCCTATCCTGCAGAGCAATATCTCATGGTGAGCAATTACTTTGATTCATTATTACATTTTAGAGCACTTTTCCCTCTAAGATACACACTTTTGGATGAAGTAAAATATTAAACCTTTTGAGGCATAAGTTCAATTGCTAGAAATTGAAATAAGCTCTTCACGCTTTATAAAGGGAACTTTTACTTCCATTATGGTGAAAATGCTACTTTAAATTCAGATGAGCTTTTGTTAAAAAAAAAAAAAAAGTGAACAAATTATTTGCTTTGAAGTTAAGGGGTTGTTATTTCAAAATCAGTTTTGCTTTTGGTACTGTATTATTATTATTATTATTGTTAATTTAGTTCAGTGACTTTAAACTAAGATATTCAAGTGCTGTTAAAAGTAATTTTCCCTATATTTTTCTGAAACATTTTAATCAGATCATATAAAGTCAGGCAAATGAGGTAATATACTATGTGTGTCCACTTTTCATTTTCCATGGTAATTGCTTCACTTACACCTGCCTTCTAAAATACTGTTGCTCTAATTACTTCATTTTGAAAGTCAGGATCTTTTTAAACTGCTAAGTTTATCTGGAGTCAGTATATATATATATATCCTCCATATAACCTTTAATGGTAATTTCATATCGATTTAAATGAAGTTTTTTTAACCAAATAAAAGTAAGCATACAATTTGAAATGTTTTGAAGTCAAAGATACTTATGCCTAAATAAGATTTACTTATGTTTTATTTTCTAAAATTGTGGTTTATATTGTAGACATTACTTTAGATACACAGCATGATACTATTTTAATTTGTATTTCCAAAATAAACCAACAATTTCCTCTTACTGCATGCATTGTTTTATTGCTCATGTTTTCAGCTTTAGTAATTTGAGTAACTAGCAGTGTATGTTCAAATGTTGGGTCACGTAAAGACTATATTTTGACTGTCCATAAAATTCAACCTTGCTAATAATGAATTGGAAGCTCTTTTGGGTTTGGTACAAAATTAAAATTTTTTTGAAAAGATGCTTTCTTCTTAACCCGTTAAGAAAGGAGGCACAAAACTAAACACCTCTTCTTATACACTCTTATGAGAATCAGTCACTTTGAACATTACTAAGTGATATATTACAGTTCAAGGAGAGAAATATTAGTCCTTTTTTTTCAGATCATATAGTTTTTCAGTTTTCAGATATTACTCTCAGAGCAGGTATATGTAGAAATTTCAGAGATCCTAATTCAGCTTCTATAGCAGACAGGTTTTCTTTGGGACGGGAATAGAGTTGTATTTGTACCTCTCATTCCTTTGGCAAGAACCTCACTCAAGGATTTGAATATTTATTGATTACTTAGTTTTCCACAGTCTAAATAATGAATTAATTAAATTAATTGGTTTAATTAATGAGCACATTTAACTAATTAAAATTACGACTAACACATTCAAGCTTTCTAATGAGATTACTTTCCTTGCCAAATATGTATCAAGATCTATTTTATCCAAATCATCCTCAAGTCAGAGTGCAGGAATATGGTCTGGAATATCTGTCTTTCATTTTCTTCTATTAACAAAGTGAGTGTGGGTTAGTGCCATCTGTATTTCCTTCTTTTTATTTCCTCTTTATTAATACAAACCCATTCATCAGTCCTCATGCTTACTCAGCCAAGGTGTCACCCAACATTCTCATTTATTTCTGCCATTCTACTTGATGATTAATGCCTTGCATGTACTAAAGTAGTCTGTTGATGACTCCTTCAGTACTTTTCACTAGTAATTGACAAAGCAAGTAGTTAACTGAATAGGCAATTTATTCGTAGTGTGATACATTGATTTATATTTAAAGTTTGCATAATAGCTTTAGCTATGATTAATTTGAAAAGACTTCTCCTATGAGTATATATGGCTTATTTCTGATACCTATTTATCACCATTTGCTTCAAATAAGAGGTGGAGTTAATCTTGGAAAAAGCTTTGCATGTTTACTGGAAGGAAGCTGAATGCTGCCCCAGTTGAAAATGCTGACTCATCTCTGTCTTATTTACATTTAATTTAACTCAGTGTATTACAGTGGAAGAGCTAAATAGCAGCTTCAGAGGAGGAAACTAAAACTATTGCTGGAACAGGCCTTTGTGAACTACAGGTTTTAGTGAGAGAGGAAAAATTAAAAGGCATAGATAGGCATAGATTTTCACAGAACATGGATGTTGAGGTGTTTGCAGTGACTTGAGGGACATGCTGGTTTTGTTTTGCAAACAGCAGCAGAGCTGAAAAATGACCAGTAACTCGTTTGAGATATTGAAATGGAAGTGAAATGGGGAAGGCTGCAGGGTGATTGACACCATGAACTTGAGAGCTCTTTTGCAGTTTCAGAGATCTTTTGGCTTTTAAGACGTGATGTTAGCACATACTTGCACCTCTACATAGTTCAAGTAGCATCAGTGGACTGGGTATCAATTTCTGCCACTGTAGCCTTAGCAAAATTTCTTGGTGATTTTTTTCTGGGACAAGACTGGTCTGTCACTTCCGAATGCTTGTTCCTTTGAAATCAGTAAGATTGTTCATTAACAGTAAAAGCCAGATTTCACTCAAATGTGTAAGCAGTGTTTTCTAGCAGTAAATTTGTTATGTAGTTCTTGTTGTTTTTTTCTTCATACTATTGATATTTAATTAGCATAGCACAGATTATCTCTTAGTAAATATGCAGCATGTTTATAAAAGCTAAACTGTCTTCCTGGTATGTTTCACTGAATGGTAAAATTAATGGTTTTTATTTGTTCAGATGGTTCTTTGGCCCAACCAAACGAGCAGATGCTGAGAGACAACTGTCATACCCTGGAAACCAGGCAGGAGCCTTCCTAATCCGAGAAAGTGAAAGTCTAAAGGGCGAATACTCACTCTCAGGTATATCCTAGTTTTTCATCTGAAGCAATGCTTTAAAAAATGTCTCAGGTGATCTGGACTTTTTCATATTTGAGAACAATAAACTGTGGGCGTGAAAATGAAATTAAGTTTGTAACAATATTTATTTCCCAGGAGATATATAAAGAAAACTTGGCAAGAGTAATTTGAGTTTATATTTTATAGACTGTGTTTATCAATATGCTCAGAACAGAAATTAACTTTTTTATGCTTAGTACTTCCAGTGTGCCAGCTGCCTTAAAATAGATAGCATTTTCATGATCAAAGCACGAAAAAATATATTGCAATGTACCCTACTGTTCTGATTGGTACACAAAATAAAAATGTTGGCAGATATCTGCATTTTAAGAAAAAGAGATTTCTGCTAGAGCTCACACTTAGGTTTATATTTATTTGTTTTCAGTGGCAAAATGATAGATCTTCAAAGCTGTCTTTTAGAATCAGTCGTTTCTTTGAAAAGTTAGTTGTAAACATTAGTAAAAAATTAAAGTTATGATGATGCATTTTGAAATTTATTTAAGTTCTTTATTTGAATCTGGGAGATTATCAAATAAGGACACATATTTGTTAATAATTATTTTACGCCCTTGCATATAAGTACATCATCTTTTCTCATGCTGTAAATATTTGTCATTTTAGATAGTAAACATGGTTGCTCATTGCTTGTTTTCTGTGAATGTTTTCCATCAAACTTGTCATACAACTGTGAGTCAAGAGCATAGTGTTGTCCCTGAGACAACAGGGCTATACACCCAGGCTTTCTAATGTGCTCTACCTGTATTAATTCCAGACACCAGCAAAGAGTCTTGATGTTTGTAAATAAACTGTAAGTAGTCAAATGCAGAACTGCATCAGTATAATGAGAGGCACCTTGTGCATAGCTGGATTCTTTCATAATGACTCTTTTTTACCTGGATACTTGTCATTCAAATGTTCTGAACATTGCACAGAAACACAGTGTAATGAATTTTTGACACGTTCTTGATTTCTCTTTCCCAGTTATAATGAAAAGGATATATACCTGCAATATCTTGTAATGGAAGGATTGCTTTTCATTGCCAACACAAAGAAATACAGAGTGAAATACAGGGAATTTTATGAAATAAATGTGATATTTACAGTTCTGGGAGAGTTCACTCCATAGTTTTCAGTTTACCCTCAAGGAAGTTGGTTCTTGACATAAAGAACTGAAAGGAAAACTATCACCAGCAAGGAATCAGACTGCTCCTGAGCTGTGACAAAACTGACTCTTGTGCATGCAAATATTCATCCAAGAGCTGTATTACAGCCAAAGACCTTTCTCTCCATGTGCCAACTTATTGCTGTGTAACATAGTTTCAGCTTTCTTCAAGTGTTCATCAGTGAACTGATTTCATCCAAGGACTGGGCTAGACCAATAACAATGTGATCTTATGCAGGGAAGGACAGATATGCCTGTATTCTCTTTTTAATGCTGGCACTTGAATATATGATGCCTTAATAAAAATCAATGAAAAATCTTCTGCTTGTGCATCTAAGAGTGGAAATGCAATTTATTTTTATTATTCTCCAACTATAGGCTTCTAGGAAAGATTCAAAATCTTAATTATTTATCCTGCATCCTAACCACTTCTATAACAGGAAGACAGCAGTACTTTAGTTAAACTATGAGATACTCCAGAGAAAAATCAAAGAGAATGAAAATAAATATTAGGCCAGCATTTGTGGTAGGATGAGATCATCTTTTGATGCTGCTGTTTAATTTTGTCCTTACATTTTGGATAGAAAATTTATTCTGATTTAGTATATGTGATTAAATTATAAAAGCCTATGGCAGACATTTTTCATATTTCTGTGTAAGCTTATTTGGGGAACACGAGATTTGATGATGACTGATAGCAGCAAGATATGAAACCATCACCATGGATTTGTTTCATGCTAGTTTTGTTTGATGAAGGAAGGGAAGGGTGGCACTGAAGAACATCATATACACAGAGACAAGGCTCCAGCTAGAGGATCCAGTTCTCCTTCATGCACAAACATGGGTTGTCCTCTGAGCATGTATGCATGTATACACATATCATCTCAGATTTATTAAACATTTGTGCTCTTTTAGGCAAAGAAAGAGGATAAACTCTGAAGCAGTCTGTAGACAGTATTAGTGACATGATTTCTCAGTGCTGCTAGATCTTCTAGCAGCTTCCCTGACTTGAACGTAGTTTAGCCTCAACATGCTACTTGATCCTCAAGAACTAAATATTATTTGCTGTTTACTGAATAGACCTAACTAAATGGTGTCTGTTTGTGGTGTGCAAGCTCTTTTGCTTCCAACCTAATAGTATCCATCATGGTCTAGACGTTGTAAGTCCATTATCTCATTACTTATTGTCTACTTTTTGGAAAGCTACTGCATTCTAAAGCAAATGATGAAGGGATTTGTGTTGTGGGAAGTATTAATTGGAAAGAAGGTTGTTTAGTTCACCAGATGCTATGGAAAAGGCAGTTTTCCTGGATCTCTACTCTTTGTGTCATGAGATACTAAAGCTGAGGCAGAAGGATGGCTTCTATCTCCATGGTAGCTGATAAACTGACAGAGGAGAAGTCAAAACCTGGTATTTTGGAATATGCCCCTAATTTCTGTTTCCATTTTTTTTGGGTGCAGAAAGAATAGACTCCCAGAGTCCCATCCTCTCTAGGTCTGGTTGGTTTTACTCTATCTTCTATTGCTCTTTTGGTTTAATTTCAGAGTAGATGCTAATGGCTGGAAGAGTGATAACCTGGCTTTCAGAATTAAGGTCTTTGAGAAAATGTTTTAATTCTCTGTCCAGCCTAACATTTAGGTGTAGCAAAGCTTAAAAAAGAAGAGAAATTGAAAAAGCAGAGAATTTACCCAAGAACCCATAAACTGATCTTATGAATTTCGTGCTTGATTTCATACTCATACAGGCAATGTATAAGAGAAGTAATGTTAATTAGGGAAACAAATTATCTCCTTAGGGGAAAAGAAGGAAAAGAAAAAACCGCTACCTTTCATGAAAATGGTACTTTTCACTTCAAACTTTCAGTTTGTAAGATGGAGATAATAAGTAACTATTTAAGTTAAAAACAAAAAGTAACATTCAGAAAGGTTTGTCTCATCTGTGAATGGTTAAATGGAAAGCTTATCAACCCAGATAGGCCATTGAGATGTGTTGCTATAAATTTAAAGAGTTTGACATTTTAAAAATAGGTTTTCCCATTTCAAAAATGCACATGTTGTCGACAGATTTTTATGTTGATGACTCCAGCATCTGGTGTGAAATGTATTAAATTTTTAACACGTTGGTGCCATCTTAGACATTGCCTCTTTTTAATTAAAAGCCATAATTTAGATGTGCTCAGCTTAATTGAGTGTCCTTGCCAATGATAGCAGGAGGCTCTCTGCTTAGCCCAGCACTGAATAATGGTACTTATTGCATTAAATAACAATATAAATAGTTTGTGTTTTCTTCAAACTTTTTTCCCATTCTTCTAAAAATTACTGTGTTGCTCCCTCTAGGCCAGCCTGGATTTCAGCATTAAAAAAATAGGTAATTGTTTAAGGCAGCAGACTCATAGGACTGGCAAAATCATAGCCATAGTAAGAGAATGGTTTCAGATCTGCCTCTACACATGTTCTGTGCTGGTGAGGGTGATCTCAGGAGTCACCCTTCTCCCACATCCCCCCTGGGCATGTAGGCTGAGCAGAGCTCATGCTTGCAGTGCTTCATGGCCAGCGCTGGGGGAGCGCTGCTGACCAGAGTGATGTTGGGACACATTGTTGCCGGCAGTACTGGTGTGCTGGTGTGTCCATGATTCATTTGATGAAGATGTTGAATCTGCTGATGCCACCATATATTTTTCTACCCTGGGGAAAAAGTAGTAAATTATTTTATTCTCATTGTTCAGGTGGCAAAATCTACTTCTGCTTAGTCCAGTTCTATGAAGGTGGATAGCAGGGAGACATGAATCTTTCTGTTAAACTGAAACCATTCAGAAATCTAACAAGGAGCTGTGATTCTTTTGGAAAGGACAAGCTGAGGAGAAAACCACTGCAGTCTTCAAACCCAGCTACTGTCAAGCTGCATGAAGTTGAAGTCACAATCCTGTCCTGATTAGCAGTTTGGCAGAGATGTAGGGATGACTGGGATGGATTATGGGTAGCTCTTCCCTGAGTCACATGTACTCTGTATCATGTTGGCAGAGGAGCCACACCATGTTGCAGAGCTGCAAGTGTGTGGTGCAGGAGTTGTACAGCCGGACTCAGCCCTAGGGATGCAAGTAAACAACCCTCTGTCAAATACTGTACTGATCTCAGATACTAATCACAAGAGGAGATGGTATCAGTGCAGAAATTTTCTCCAGCTTCTTCAGACACATCACTGCCTGACCTGGATGCTGTCAATCATAAGGCTTTGTAGAAGGCTTGTTTAAGAAATTCGAGCACATACTTCAAAGCAGCTCCTGTATTACTGTTAGCTGTTTCACAAGTAATAGTTATAATACTGTGAATAAATAAAGCAAGTAGTCAAACTGCTATTACTTGTGATGTACAGTTGAGACTGGATTAACAGAGTCATCCTGTTGTCCCTTTATTCAATGCTTCATAAAGACTTCTCAGTTTGTCCAGATCAATTTTCCTGTGAACTTTGGAAAAGTCATTACATTTTCAGTCTGTTGTTACTGAATTACTCTTTTTTTCATTTTGCTTCAGCCCAATTTCCAAACAATACATCACAAAAATATGCATACATTTTATAATTAAAAATACTAATTATGGGTGTTAATCTAAAAAGAAATGGCATGTGAAAAGTGTGATGTATTTCTCTTTATAATCTGGATTTTATTTACAAATATTCTCATTCCTGGTCCTTATTATTTTAAGTTCTCAGGTCCCTAGAACACTACCTGAGGTGTATTTTGAACAGCTCCTGTCTGCCCTCTGGTGGACTGGGGTGACAATCGCACAGTATAGTACCAAAAAATATTTGATTATCCACGATCGTACTTAAGGAAGGAGAGATTTTCCTTTCTAACTTGATCACTTAAATGGTGAGAGAAATTATTCTTTATATCAGCTTTTAAAATTGCATGCAACCAATAATTTTCTATAATTTTTTACATACAATATGCAATTAAGCATTCTACTGTTATTATACTCAAAGTGTTTGCCAAAATCCATGCAGTGTTACACTATCAGCTATAGTAAATCCAGAGGAGAGCAGTATCAATTTTGTCAATAATTATATTTTCAAATGTACCAGACCGAGACAGCTTTTATGATTGAAAAAAAAAATATTGCCATTAAATTATTTAACTAAGATTACTCAATGGTCAGCGTGACTGAATTGAATATTTGCTGGAATTTTGGCTACCAAAAGGTATCGCAGGTTAATAGGAGATAAATAACAGAAGGCCTTTCCCTATGACTCCATTTTGCTTTCCAGACTTCTGTGTTGCACAAGGAGCTTGGGACGGGACAGTGGTGATCTCCCAAATTGATAGATGTGAAAGGGACCACCTGACCTGTTGGATAGGTGTAAAGTTAGGTAACAAAGACTAGGATAACAGGAGCATCGTCCTCCCCTTGAGAGCTCTTTCTACACTGTGCTGTTTCATTAAATGCAGGGTGGGATACCACTCTGATTTTTCTGCCCTCTTTTTAGCTATTGCTACTTCCAAAATGTGTTGCTTCACATCTAGTCCTGCTCCAGTGTTTCTCTTTCTGGCTAATCTTCAGACTCACTACATGATCCCCATTCTCCTTTTTGGCTTGATTTGCAATCTCACTGGCCCCCATCCTAACTGGGCCTGTCCCTTCACCTTGAACCCACATCATCTCTAACAGGCAGCAAAAAAATCTGTTCACTCTTTCAAATCCTAGTCTATCACTTAATCTTACATCTTGGTAACATTGATTGAGCTCTGAAATTCCTAGGATCAAAAAACCTCTGTGCACTGATGCATGTATCTTCTGTTCGATACACAGCAAATTTGTCCAACTACTTAAATGTCTTCCCCCTTAAGTTATGTTTTATATGGTCAGGATTTGCTCATTATCAACTAGGTTTATTGTGGAACACTGTAAATGTTAGAGCTAACAGCTGTGGCATAGGTAGGAGCTAAATCAGTTACACTACTGTATGTAACATAAAGTCTCAATTGCCCATTGAAAATGGACTGTGATGTCTAAATGATGGTGTCTTGCTAAATGACACCCATGTAAGCAACTAAATACCTTTTCAGCTCTTCTGAACTGCCCTCTCTGATGATTCTGAGCCCACCATGCCAACTACTCGTATTCCTCTAAAAAGGATATCTCTAAGCTAGTGGTCTCCAAGCCTTTTTTTGCTTGTGTACCGCTACAACAAAGAAAGATTCTTGAGCCTTCACCCTAGATATATCTTTATTATTTTCTTTGTAAATACATGTACTACTGTACTGATAGATTGCGTATGTTATAGAAGATACAAAAACAATTAAAAAGCAGGATATAAAGATGAAATAAACAGTATTATAAAAATATTTATTTTATTTATTAGTGGTACAAACCCACTTTTTTTCTCATGCCACAGTGGATTGTCTTGTGCACTCCCTGGGTTGCATGCACCCTGCTTTGGAGATCACTGCTCTAAACTGTGTATAATGGAGATATCAGAAATGGCAATTCTGAGCCTAATATTCCTTAAATAGCATAGTAGATGAGTGACTGCATTTTTTGTCCTTCTCTGATCTGGTCCCCAGCCCAGCCTTCTTTCTGACATATCTAAAGAATGTTCCGATAGTCACAGGGTCATGATATACAGGTAAAAATCCTACAGGAGGTCAGGAGAGCAAAATCCTGTTGATTAAGAAACAGCAGATTAGAATAAAACACATTTCAATGGAAAGGAGTTAATCTACTACCTGAAACAGAGTATTATTCACCTGATTTTTACATCTTCCAAACACACACAAAACTCAAAAAAACTCTTGGAAGATGTGAGTGCTTTTCAGGGAATTGTGGTCATGTGAATGCCATAACGCCTGACAGCCTAGCAGCTGCTGTTTGGAATGATGACCCTGATAAAGGAAGTAAGATGTTTCTGATTGGGGTGTCTTCAAAGATGGAAAACATGAGCTGTCTCACAGAAGATGTATTTTTGTACATCCGCACCAATTCTTATGGTGCAAGCAAGAATCTCCAAACCTGAATAGCTGAAGACTGGTAGACGTAGATAGTATTTAGCTATCTGAAGCGTGGGCTTTGGTTTGAAAGAGACTTTTTACACTTGTCATATTTGAAACTAAAATAATTTATTTTCACATCCCCATAAGTATGTTTAGGAACCTTTTGATGGTTTGGTCATAAATGGTATTGTACCACTGTAATCATTCTGGAAACTTAATGTATTTAAATCTTTTCAGTTTTTGATGGTGCGTCTGTGAAGCACTACAGGATCAGAAAGCTGGATGAAGGAGGCTTTTTTCTAAGCAGAAGGAAAACTTTCAAATCTCTGAATGACTTGGTTGACTATTATAGCAAGACCAGTGATGGCCTCTGCGTGTTACTGAGAAAGCCATGCCTAAAGGTAAGAGTGGATGCTACGCTGTGCAAAGTATTTATTGTAACCTAACTCATCAAGTATCTGTCAGAAGGTGTTGACCCCATGTCCACTTCTACCATTTCAAAATGTTGGTGATCTGCTTGTTTTCAGGAAGTTCTGGGTAGTGTAACAGTTTTGTTCTTGAGGCTGACAAGTTAATAATAAAAGACCATGCCATTTGGAACAAATCATCAAGTGGCTGGGGGAGAAAACATGCCAAATTGTGATTTATGAATGCTTTTTTATAAATATATATGGAGATGAAATTTCCAGCTTCATAACTCTAGCTGTCCATAAGTAATTACTGAGACAAAACCACAAGGTTCAGGCAAGCAGTATGTCACTGTTCAAAAAGCTTGCTAGAGGGATGATTTCTAATTTTTACTTTTAATAGCAATACATTTGCTTTATAATATTTCTTATTTCTAAAGAAAGCACCCAGTCTATGGGTTGTATTTTATATTCTCAGCTCACTTTATCATGTGTGTGTACTCTAAGGAAACTATATCTGTTCCAACATAGTTAAAAATTATTTGTATATATTGTTGAAAAAATATTAAAAGTCTCAATTATTGTATTATTTATTTTCTTTTATCAGGTTCAAATTCCTGCTACTTTTGATTTGACATATAAAACTGTGGATCAGTGGGAGATAGACCGACAATCTCTGAAACTGGTGAAAAAATTAGGATCTGGTCAGTTTGGTGAGGTATGGGAAGGACTGTGGAATAATACTACCCCTGTGGCAATCAAAACATTAAAACCAGGTATATGAATTACTGTTAAATGCTAATAATGTGAAATGTTAGCAAGGGTGCTCCTTTACTTTTTAAGTGCTACTGAAAAGAGAGACTGCCCATATATGCAATCACTCTTAAAATCCACACAATTAAACATGAATATTAGTAAAACTCAGAGTCCAAATATTCTCTGGTAGTTTGAATTACAATTTTATGCAGTTTTCAGTTTCTAGATGAGCTGAGCTCATTCAACATCTATATTACATAGAAGCACAACCCCAGCAAGGGTTGTGCCTCTTCTACAATATTGCTTGTATGGAATTGAATAGCTGTATTTTATCTGTAGGTGAAGTAATTGATTTACTACAGGTTTGTCATCTGTACAATTTTTCTAGTGATTAGATGAGATATTATAATTGTTTCCTTGGTAATATAGAATATGTACTATGCTAAGTTTGTACTTAAGTGTTTTAATCTTAGTATTGATTGAATAAAATTTCTCAAAGTTTTTGATACACAACATTAATACCAAAAATTTCCACATAATGCAAGATTGTGACTAATACAGCTTTTAGCATCTTTTTAAATTATGTTTCATTAACTTCAAGTAATTAGTGCATTTTAAATTGACAACATAAAATATCTACCAGCAGATGGCAAGAACCACATAGATAAGAAAGGTAGCCTGGATGATATACATGTTTTTTTAAAAAGAGATAACAACATGAGTTGTTGTTAATTGAAAAAGTTTGTGTTGGGCATTAATGAACATGGTTCAGGAAGCAGAACATATTCAGATCTTTGGTTCAGAACAACAGCAATATGCTTGAGCCCTGCTTGAACGGTCTCCTGAACAGGGAGGAATTTAAGCATGTGTTTTAAAGCTCTCTTGTATCAGGGTATTATTTGTGTTTTGAGCCTTGTAAATTGAGAGACAATAAGCACTTTTGGTTTTTTTCTCTCTGCTTAACTGAAAATATAAAAACTTCTCAGACTAAAGACTTTCTATAATTCCTATGAAGGACAATACTTTTTGTCAGTGAATAGGTGCATCTCCCTAGTAACCCAGTAAACACAGAAACCACCTTGAACTCTCTCACTGGAACAAGCATAAGACTCACTGCAAACTTATTATTACATACAGACTAGCACAGTATCGTGGAAGAAACTCCTTCAACTGTGACTCTTTTTGTAGTATCATAGTTCATCTGGGAAAAAGGGCTCAATTAATCAATACTTTTTTATCTCTGGGTTTTTTCACTCTAGTCTGACTCCTGTTAAGGTCAACGGTAGTAATATCATTGATTTCATGGTGGGTTGTATTCAGTTAGGGCAGACACAAGCCCCACCTGAATGTGGTGCTTGGATAGCAGGGACTTTGTGATCTAATACTGTGATAAGGAAGTCATGCATTGCACGTAGTGTTGCTCAGAATGAAGACTTAAATTCTCAAAGCCATCTTGATAAATTATATAGTTAATACCGAATCTCTTATCACTGTACTTTGTGAACTATCTCATTCTACAAAACAGTCCAAACAGTCGTGAAATGGAAGCATTTAACCTTGTAGTATACTTCTCTAGGGAATTGTCCTCTTCTAATACAATGTTTTTCACCGTTTGGAGTGCCTTACTGCAATCAGTTAGCACACTGCTTTTCCACAGCTCGTTCTCATTGTTACTCATGAGGAATAGCACTTCACTCATTAAAGAAAAGCCCCAATACCCTCACCTTAATCTGAGTAATAAAGCCTTATCTTGATACTCATTAAATTTTAGCAAAGGGTAGGTCTGGTAATTTCATTCAGCATGATATAAAGAAGATAAATGAATGGAAAACATGTATTAATTAATGAGTAATCAAGAAATACATTGTGTTATATGTTGATATTTGAAGCTTCTGACATTCACATATGCAATATTTCAGGCTTCAAGTGTAACACACTGTAAAATGATCCTCTGCTGTTTCTTAGCTCAGAGATCTAAATCAGTTGTCTTTACACTGGGACAGGAGGGGGCATATTTTAAACTACAGACTTTTCACTAAGCTGCTTTACAGTGTAGATCTTCTGGAAAAGAGTCATCAGAACAACAGATGAGTGTGTTAAACTCGAAGTGATCTAGCAGATATAGGGGGCTGAGATGGAGCAGGTTCTGTTAAAAAGGCTTTACCACCAGAGAAATTGTGTAATGGAACAATGCTCTCATTGCCAAGCAGGAAGAGGTTGATCAAGTAGAGTAATCACATGGTGGACAATATAGAAGAGCATAATGGAATTAGTACCTCATAGATTTATAGGCCTGAAGGGCAGAAAGGATTTCTTTGAGTTTTTCTGTTGAGCATTGTTTTGCAGTGTACATCTGTTCTAGATCATATATATAGTCTGAATACTTTGCTGTTATACACCATTACACATAATTTCTCTGCTGAGATTAGAGTTTATGTTTACTCTAAACACAGCTTGTTCTTGACTAGATAATAACTAGAAGTCTTCTTTTGCCAAGATGAAGGCACTGTAAGAATGTGGGCCTAATTTTGCATCTGAATTTACCTAATGTCTTCTTTTTAACCCTTGTTATGTCTTCTTGTAATAAAATAAAAGCCTCTTTGAATGCATTAGTTTTTCTTTCTGTTTTGGAGGTACATACAGAGCAAGTTAAACCATTTTTCAATTTTCTTTAGAAAGGCTAAATAGTGTTTCTTTTTATATAGTATTCTCATTTCTCAAACGTTTTTTCTGGACTTAAACTGATTTCTAGCTATTGTTCCTAAAAGGCTTAAAACTAAAAAGGACAATGGCATCCTGCCCTGTATCAGAAATAGTGAGGCCAGCAGGAGTAGTAAAGTGATCGTTCCCCTGTACTCAGAACTGGTGAGCCGCACCTTGAATCCTGTGTTCAGTTCTGGGCTCCTCACTGCAAGAGAGACATTGAAGTGCTGGAGCATGTTCAGAGAAGGGCAACAGAGCTGGTGAAGGATCTAGAGAGTAAGTCATATGAGGAGCTGCTGAGGGAACTGGGGTTGTTTGGTCTGGAGAAGTGGAGGCTCAGGGAAGACCTTATGACTCTCTACAACTACCTGAAAGGAGTTTGTAGTGATGTGGGTGTCTCTTCTCCCAGGTAACAAGCAACAGGGCAAGAGGAAATCACTTCAAATTGTGCCAGGGGAGGTGTAGATTGAATATTGGGAAAATTTCTTCATGGAAGGGGTTGTCAAGCATTGGAACAAACTGGCTGGGGAACCAGTGGAATCACCATTTCTGGAAGTGCTCAAAAGGCACGTGGATGTGGCACTTGGGGTCAGGATTCAGTGGCGAATGTAACAGTGCTGGGCTAATGGTTGGACTTGGTGATCTTAGAGATCTTTTCCAGCCTTGACAATTCTATGATTCTGTGACCTTCCAACCTACAAGAAAAACTAATTTCCCAGAATTCTGGTGAGATGACAGTGATGGGTTTTTCCCAGAGCCAGTTCTCTCTTGATGCAAATGTGTGATTCCTGACTTGTAAGTAATTAGGGTATTCAGAAATCTCTTTCTATTCCAATTTGGAGCAAGAGCCAATTTTTCAAATATTATACACAGGCTGGAAATTTCACAACTGTTTATTTCAGAAATATTGATGTGCAGCATACTAGCTACACTTTTCTTATTTTTAGGCATCTAACATCTGAGATATATTAGTTTTTTTAATAATTAGCAGGAGGAAATAAGCACTCATATCAAATCATATTATAGATGAAAAATACACATCACAGAGAGTAAATAGCACATGATAAAAGCACATTTCTTTCCATTGGTTGTGATGTGTAGGTGCCAGGAAGCCAAAAATCTCAAAACACCTTCCCCCGACCCCTCTTTCTTCCCAGGCTTAACTTCACTTCTGAATTCTCTACCTCCTCCCTTGCAGTGGTGCAAGGGGGCAGGGAATGGGAGTTGTGGTTGCACACTGTCTCTGATGCTCCTTCCTCCTCAGAAAAGGGGCTCCTCACACTCTTCAGCTCCAGGGCTCCAGCATGGGGGCCCTCCCAAAGGAGAGAGTTCTCCACAACCTTCTCCAACTTGAGTCTTACCCATGGGCTACAGTTCTTCACAAACTGCTCCAGTGTGGGTCCCTTCCACTGGGCGCAGTCCTTCGGGAACAGACTGTTCCGATGTGGAACACATATCCCTCACTCCTCTCCTAGGGCTGTTGCTGTTGTTGCGCAAGTTTTCTTTTCCTCCTTCTTAAATCTATTAACTCAGAGACACTACTACGATCGCTGTTGAGTTTGGCCTTGACCAGCAGCAGATCCATCTATAAGCCAACTAGAATTAGCTCTATTTACATGAGGGAAGTTTGTAGCAGCTTCTTGCAGAAGCCACCATTGTAGCCCCCAGCAACCAAACTTTGCTGCATAAACCAAATACATTTTACACCTCAGCTCTGTGTATCACATATTTAGGAATTACCATTCAAATCCACATTCTTCACACAAAATTCATAAACTTCACTCACATAAAGAAAAAGAGTTCTCCACATCAAAATCAAAATACTATAATCATAACACCAAAGAAAAGTGAACAATTTACACACAGTCCACCCCTTGTCCCTTCAACACAATTTCAACAACTGAAATTCCCGATGATCATTCCACCCTTTGCTCTCAAATACACTCAGCCCATGTATTGCCCATTATCCCTCCTTATCCTTATTGCAATCTATTGACCACTGTGACTATAAAAAAAGAACAGTAGTGATGCCTTCATTCAGATAATTCTTTTATTTGTTCACTGGTATTTGACTCTGCTTTGGAGGCATCTGTGGCATTTTATCAGCCAAAACCATAGTGATGGATGTGTGAATGAAAAAACAAAACATAAGAACGTCTTTGCCCTAAGGAACATCTCTGGCTTTTGAGTTGTTGACCCACAGTTGTCAAAGAGGTGTAGGGATCAGTAGATAGGAAAACAGTCTAGAAGCCGGCAGCTGCTATTACTGTTCTTGGCTCTGCACAGCACTGTCCTGATGCAGATCCCTGAACATGTCATTTTACATTTCTGTTTTTATTTCCTCACTGAGACATTGTTTTTTTCTGTTTAAATGGAAATCATTGCAGCAGGGATTTGCACTTCATCCGATGCTGAGTGTGATGGATTTCCTAGAAC
Organism: Sclerurus mexicanus; assembly: GCA_013396755.1. Classification (NCBI taxonomy): domain Eukaryota; kingdom Metazoa; phylum Chordata; class Aves; order Passeriformes; family Furnariidae; genus Sclerurus; species Sclerurus mexicanus. Next base: position 969,297 of record VWZF01005177.1, on the reverse strand, counting down.
CTATTGTCTGGGCTAGCTTGCTTCTCCAACTGTCAGCATGTGAAGCAGACATCTGTCATCACCAATTAATTGTATCTGATAAAGTTCCTTATGCCTGTTCAAGTTGACAGATACATTTGTCATTATCATGTTGCAAAGCATCTCCCAAGCTTCTCTCTGCATGGAAGCTGCCCAAGCATAATTTTTATTTTTCAGAAGACTTTCCCAAAATAGTGTCTGGGTTGCAGACAGCAGAGTTTTTAATAATATTTTCAGTTCTTCAATGTATCTTCTCTTTAGGGAATATGCACAGTAAAAAGCTTCGCACTTGGGAAAGTCCCCCGATTTCCCTGAAAAAAAAGAAATCATTTTATTCCATTTGATTCAGTATATGACTTTATTCTAACTTATAAGTTTACTTTTGTATGGCGACAAAGCTGCTTGAGAACTTCAGATACCCATATCACTCACCTATTAATGTGAATAGGATTTTTAAGTCTTTTGTGTTGCCAAATACTTGCTCTTTTTAATGTTATTTCTTTATTACTCATAAACTTCTTCAGAAGATCAGAGTTATATGCTTAATGTAGTCTCCACGTAAGTTCATTTTGTATAAACTTATACAGAAACTTGGTTCCTCTGAAGTACAAGGTTACTTTGAGGTAATTTGGGAAGGTTTATTGAAAATTGCAAACAAAGCGTCTTGTGAGGGGCTTATCAAATATGTAAGGGCCACTTATGTTTAGGCCAGTGGAGTCTGGAAAATCACTGTCCTTTCTGTCTAACTCATTCCTGGATTATCAGCGTTTATCTTATAATATGAAGCTTCTTCAAATCTAGAACAAAATATTTTCAAAAAGAAGGTAATCAGAACTGATATACCTGTTTTAAGATTAAATTAAAGGTGATTACTATTAAAGCAGCATGTCATCATAGAATACATCAAAGAAACAGATTCCATTAGATTCCAATATTTTGTCTTAAGAATGACTTTGACCTGTGAAAAAGCGTTTTTCATTCAAAAAACAAATTATCAATATTTTCTTCAGGTACCTGTAAACCTACTCCCAAACTGGTGTCTTGCACAAAAGCAGCCTTTAGTTGTTCTGGTAAAGGTTTCTGTTAACTAATTGTCTTATGATCAAATGGTTTCTACTTACAGTAACCTGCTGTTCATACTGTGTTTAATACTTACAGCTGAAAATGTATACTTCATTAAAAACACACATATTCAACTGCAAGCTAAAAACTCCTCAGTTATTTGAAACTCCATGTAGCATGTATTTCCTTCCTCAAAAGTATGTATTGTAACTCCTTTGCCACTATTGTGACAGGCTTTATCCACCTCATTTGTAATACATATTTGCTTGCTTTTAGAGGCAGTTTTTACTTTGCTTATCCAGTTGCTAAAACCTCATCTTAGGCAAAACACTCATAAAGACACTTCTAAATTTTTTTTTCAATTAGCATACAATCCTCTTATTAACTACAATGTAAAAGCTACAGGGCTCTGAGGGGTTTGGGACACTGTCTGCTTCTTGTACTATTTAAAGATATACACTAACTAAAACTGAAGGTTACCTATGCTCTTTAAAATATGCAGGAAATACTTATTGATCTTTGTCACTAGTTTGTTATCATTATCATTATTATTATTTTCTTTTACAGCGTAAAGAAGGATGTACAGCTATTCAACTAATAGAATACTTCCCTCCTGATCAATTTGTTGAAAGTTGTCATATATGAAAAACATGTTGCTTGGTTTCACTTTGTTGGAAGAAGTTTACAACATGATTAAACTGAGAAATTCCTTATAGGCAAACTTTGATGATGGGAACAAATCACAATGTCGTATTCTATGGAGTGAAGAAATCCTGTATAAGGATCCACAGATCCATGATTTGGTAGACCTTAAGTGAGCAAATGCTTTATCCTTTTTAGGAGCGACTTGTAAATATTGACACTGATGTTAAATCATTAGTTATGCTTATGCATTTGCTTTTGGAGGCAGAACGCTTCACACCATGCAGCTTCTCTGTAGATTTTAGGTTGATTTCTATGACTCTTGAAAAGAGTAAGCAAATGTATCACAGTTTTAAATAAGTATTAAAGTGAGTCTAAACCCTATAAAGACAACCCTGGACAATTTTTTTTAAAAAAAATCTAGAATTAGTGGAAACTTCAAATAAATCTTGTAAAGATTGTGCTACTCTAAACAGAAAAAGGGCATAGAGTAAGCATTGCAGATATTTGAGGTTTCCTCTCTGACTGTCATAATTCCTGCTTTATCCAGACCAAGTATGATCATTTAGTTTTCAGGCAGGCCCCCCCTTTCCTCTGACAGTGACAGAAGGAAATGAATGTAGCCTGTACCTGTTGAGGAGATGTATTTTTGGCTGCTTTCCATTTATTGATGGCAATGAAATCCATTAACTTTCACCATCTCTCCTAATTACATCCTATAAAGTATTTCCGAATTTGATCCTATGGGGTTGCCAAGGGAAGTATGAGGACATGGAGGAGAGGAGCACTTGTCCCTTGAAGTAATCTTTGCTGTCCCAAGTTGCAATGTCAAGTGGCTCTTTTTTTCAAAAAGTCTATGTCAGAAGTATTCTGAGTCATTCCTCTTGCATTGATGCAAGTATATGAAATCACACATCATTAATATGTTTTTGGAAATAGGCTGGAGCATTTTTTAGGAGGTGGCACTCAAGGGAGGTGTGGGGCTTGCCAGTTCATTTTGTAGAACAGATTTTCTGTTGGAGTTTTATTGCTCAGCCATTTAACATTCTCCCAGAATTTTACTTAATTTAAATATCCATATTTGGATCAGTATCAAACTTCCAAATGAACCTTGTTGGTTACCTAATGTTAAAAAAACCCATAGACACTTGTTCTTGCAGCCTTGGCTTCTCAAATGACTCAGTTTGCTTACACCAAAAGAAGAGGTTTTTTAAAACATGACATAGAGCAGAATAACGTGGATAGATATTTTTCCTCTCCAATCCTTACTGTAATATATTCTTAATTAAAGTATTTTGATTTGGGAGGAAAGAGACATTTGAGTAGTTGAATAATTTCATATTTATTTCTACAAGCATTTTGAAGTAGATATTATTTACCAACTTCCTCAAACATCTGAGAATATCTGATCACTACTGAATCATTCATAGAGAAAGCTTTGTTTCTTTATTTGTGCATGTTTTTCTAATCAATCCCCTATTCAGGACTTGTGAGCTTTAATCCTAAATTTGCTATGACTTAAGCTCCCTGTGCCATTTCTGATTGGTTCTTTGGCATAGTTTATGCATTGGCTCACTGTGTATATGAATAGAACTAGAAATGTTATGACCTTATGTAATGCTTAAAAGGCATAATTTGCTGTTATGACAATTCAACATTTAAGGGATTTTAAAATTAATGTTACATCTGTGCATACATTGGTATTTCTAGTAAGGTTGCTATTATATGAACATTATAAATAGTTATTTGTTTTTATATATATAAAATGCACACATCTACTCTGCATATGCTAAAGTGATTCCAGTGCTTTCAGGCTTTGGTTGGTGAGGCTGAAAATACAGTACAAGAATGTCTTATCACAGTACTAGTTTTCTCTCAGAAATTTCATATTCATTATCTAGACACTCACCTCACTTTCTGATCTTTTCATTAACAAGTTGTTTGCTCAAACTGTATATTCTAACATTCTAGCCTCACTTTTCTTTCCTGTTTAGGGGAGGTCTGGGGGTGGTTGATTTTAGCCTTTATGTTTCTCGTGGCTGAAACACATATGTTCTCTGTCCATGTGCAACTGGCATGTTTCACTCATTAACTGGTTGAGCTGCACTGTCTGTTTTCTGTGGGAACTGTGAAGATTTGAGATGCTAATGTACTTTCAAAGACAGAAAACAATCTCAGTTATTCCCTTAAGACTGCCAGACTGGTAGGAAGGCCTTTAATAACCTCAGCTTATGTTTTGTTACATGCTGTTGTTTCAGGTTCAATGGATCCAAAAGACTTTCTGAGGGAAGCACAAATAATGAAGAACTTGAGACATCCAAAGCTTATTCAGCTTTATGCTGTCTGTACTTTGGAGGACCCAATTTACATTATTACTGAGCTGATGAGATTTGGAAGTCTTCTAGAATACCTTCAAAGTAAGCAAATGACTCTAAACTTATTTTAGGTGTGCCACAGCTGTCAGTTTAGTAAATACACTAACATAGAAAATAGAAATACAACACCCTGGTTTAATATAAAAGCTGCATTATTTGTCACATATGGGGATGAGAAAAGCAGGAAAAAAAGTTTGTGATTTTTTGACATGCCAAAATATTTGAGAAGTAGGAAAGAATCACATTCACAGTTTGATTCTTGCCTTATAATGACCCATATTTTTTCACCCAGTTCTATGAGTAGATGTGACCATATACTAATGGAATAAAAATACAAGCATCCAGAAGGATAGGTCATCATATTTGACATGAAATAGAGGCACTTCCACAAAATGTACTTAACAGCTTTGAAAACTATTACTAGTAAGGAGTAGCTTTTCACTATGAATTTGTCCCTTGCCTATCGCATCAGTGCTTTTATCTCAGCAGCACTTCAAAGTGCACTTTTGAAGGCAAATAGTAATTAAAAATAAAACTGTACAGCCTGGAACAGACTGGCATAATGATTGCACTTTAAGTTCACTCCTGTTATTGAGAAATGCTTGATTCTAGTGGTGTTACCCATTTTCAGTTTAGCAGATGTCTGTTAGATGCTAAATGTCTCTAAAGCTGTAATGATCTCTTGAAGACAAAATGTTTGCTGCTATTGTCATGCTTAATTTCTTCTCTGTTTCCAGCCCATAAAGCAAAGCCCTGTGAAGTACCACAGACAGTATTTACCATGACACATGCCTTCCCCCATCTTCTCTGCAGAACCATTTTTTAAATGAGGCTCAGTCCATAGACAATTAAAGCTAAAAAAATCTCTGATAGAGAGCCAGCCTCACCAGGAACTGTGTAGAGAGTGTCTGCCATGAGCTTGGGCCAGATCATCTACAGTTTTGTAGGCATTTGTTGGCTAGAAATACCAAGGCACACATTTCCTTTTAGTTCTCATCTTTGGTGCCTTCGTGTGCAGATTGCTGCTTACCTGATTGAAAGAGCCTGGCACATCAGGAAATGGTTGCTGTGCATGAAAACACTTATTGCACTGGAGAAATAGCTCTGAGAAAGCCAAGATGAGCCACAGCTACTGCAGAGCTGAAAACTGGCCTGTTCGTGCACAGAGTGCAACATGTTCAGTGCACATCAGCCTGTGCATGGATCAGGTGCCAGCATATGCACAGCAGCTGCCCTTGTTGTGGGCAGTGCATGTATGCAGCCTGCTCCTTGCCAAAGGACTCACTCCCATAGCCCTGCATCAGAGACTGTGGAAAGTCAGTTGGTTTCCAGGCAGCCATCAAGATAATCGTAAAAATGTCCAGTTGAAACCCAGCCTAGTGGTATCTGTCCTTCTCTGATGACCTGTGCACAGAGAGGTACACAGAACTAAGAGGTGGAGGGAGAGATCCAGGTGCTTCAGTCGGTATTGTTCAGAGAAAAGTAATTGCTGTCAGTGAGACTAATATAGAAAGAGATTTGAAACTTGCCTAAAGCTCCATGAGTGGAAGTGAGCTGTATCAGCTGGTGGAGAGTGGACAGTTCCTAATAAGTGTTCTTGAGACTCAGCCACTGCAGGGAATGGGAAAATATTTCCAGAAGGCTTCTGTCTCTGTGTGCTCTATGGGTAAATATGGCAAACTAGAGCAGAGAAAAGTCCAGAGATATTCTCTGGTTAAGTTTCCCCTTCTAGAAGTGCATGGTATGCTTTCCCTGCTTTAAAAATCTCTAATATTTTATTCACAGTTACTATCACATTCCACCATCATGACAACTGCTTAATAATGATGGGCGTATGAATTCCCTGTGCACTCTGCAAATGCGCTTTGGGATAGTTCTTGATGAACACTGCTATACAGAGTTATTGAGCTGCCACCACTATGAGGAAAATGCAACTGAAAACGTTTCTTTGTTATTGAATGTGAATGAAATTGTCATAAATGTATGAGTGCTTTTATCAAATCTGATAGACCTGGGGCTTCTTCTGTCAGGGACACAGTTTTGAAGTTCAGTGAATTATTATGGTGGCAATGCCCTCACTGGAGAAAGTGCTGCTTTATTTTTCATTTTTTTTTTATTGTCACATATCTGTCAATAAGAATATTTTCCTGTCTTTTCTATATGAGATATTGTGATTGATTGCTTAGAACAGGGTGCAGACCCCAAGACTTCTTTAATATCTTCTCTAATGAATTTTTCATATAAGGGCAATAGTTTTGTCAAAAAATATTAGCAAAAAAGGGCATGGAGTTGTTACGTTTTCTTTATTGGTCCATGGGAGAATTTTATAAATTCCCCAGTAGTGCCTGATTTTGAGTGTGGAATTTATATGAACATATACATATATATATATAACACTTAGAGCAGCCTTCCAGTGCCTAAAGGGGGCCTACAAGAGAGCTGGAGAGGGACTTTCTAGAAGGGCAAGGATGAATGGCTTCAAACTGAACAAGGGTATATTTAGATTAGGTAGTTCTTAGAAATTCTTCACTATGAGGGTGGTGAGGCACTGGGACAGGTTGCCCAGAGAAGTTGTGGATATCCCATTCCTGGAATTGTTCAGGGTCAAGTTGGATGGGGCCCTGAGCAACCTGATCTAGTGAGTGGTATTCCTGCCCATGGCAGAGGGGTTGAAACTAGATGATCTTTAAGGTCCCTTCCAACCCAAACCATTCTATGAATCTATATTAAACTTTTTTATTGTGTTTTTTATTGTTTTTCCTCCCTTAGAACACTTTAAAACAAATGGCAGCACATGTAAATAAATGCAACTTTATTCTGAAGTGCTCTGAATCAGCCAAGTGGGAGCTGGGTCTGATCTGGAAACTTCTGTAGGTCTTCTAATTCAGTGCTGTGCTTGAACTTGTATGCTTTGGCTGGCCCAGCCTGGAGTTTTGGAGGTGTAATCAGAAATCTTTATGAGACAGCCATACATGATTTACACTACAGATCCCAAAGAGACATGTGCTTTCATCCTCTATCTTTGTGCACAGTTTGCAGCTCCTGATCAGCTGAGACTCCTCCCTAAAGCTTTCCCTTCTTTAGCTCCGAACAGCTGTAGTGCACAACTAGCTTACAGAGGTAAATTATCCAAGAAATACTGCAGCAGCCAGGGCAACAGTGGCCTCTTCCTCTCCCTCAGCCCAGAGGCTAAAGGCAATAGGTCAGCCCAGTCTGGTACGCCAGACAGGCCCTAATAGAAGAAATAGTCTTTTCAGCTGCAACTCTATGGTTGGAGGTGGATCTTGTGTTTGTCCTTTAACATGGTGCACCTGAGTGCTCTGCAGGGAATAAGACAGAGAGGGTTTAGCAGCTCTAACCCCCATTCTCCACTGAAGCAGCTCATTAAACACAAGGCTTGTGAGTCATCCCTTTTTGCAGGTGACATAGCCGTGTTCTGCTTGTTGGAGCAAGCTTGTGTCAGGCTATCCTGGAGCACTGGCAGATCAATGTGCTCAAGTTTTGTCTGCACTCTTGTCTGCTCTCAGTGGAAGGTAGTTCACAACCTGTGCAGATGAAGAGGCTGTGTGAAAGGGACCGTTTAAAGCTGACTCACATAAACTAGCTTCCAAAACCCAGGTACTTATGAAAGGTACCTGTACATATTTAGGTATTCTCTGATTAAATACAACATGAGTGTCATTTGTGGATTTATATCTTTGTCTAGCAAGATGACTAATAAATATTGTTGCCTGCCAGTTATCAGAACTGCAAAACTTCAGTGTTATATTATTCTGTGGCCTGAGTAGATTTTCACATAGCCTAATTTTTCTCCTTCTCTCTTTTAAGGGTCAATGCAACTATGAAACATATGTGTAGGAGAGGAAAAGATGTTCTGAGTCAATAATACAAGTGAATGTTCTGAGTCAACAATAGAAGTAAATAATCTTGTGCTGGAATTTAGCCTCAAAAAGGAAGTGGGGTAATACACATACAGGACAAATTTAATAATTTATTTTATTTTTATTTTTTTCACTTATTCATCTCAGAGCATCCAGATGAGCAGGAAATTCAAGGCCTGGAGATTGCAGAATAGATTAGTAAACAACGGAATTTCACACTCTTCATAAAATGGGATTGCAAAGTTATGTCAGATAAAGTGCCAGAACTGGACAAGGCTATGCTAAACAATGCTAAGATACACTGTAACTACAAATTAATTAAAATAAAAAGCAGAAAACTGCCAGCTACAAATGTTTTATTTCTCTAACACAGAGGCAGCAAGTGAAAGTCACCAACTTGATGAGAAAGGAAAACTGCCAATAAGCCTAGCAGCAAGCCTTCAGCTTTTTGATATTATTAAGATTCTGAAACAGAAACTTGAAACTGTTTTAAGTGTTAGAGGCCACAGAAGTAGGCACTCATGCTTCAGTGCTGCATCATTTGGGATTGGGTGATGGTGGTGCTTGAATATAACATTGATACGATTTACCTAGATTACCTTACAGTATAAATTCTTTGCTGTGAGGAGGTCAGCTCTCCCCAAAATGCCACAAAGGTCCTGAATTTGTATTCTAATTTGGTATACCCCAATGGTTTCTTTTCATTACCTCTCGTACAATTTTTGGCTGCAGATTTTTCATGGCCTAAGACTCTCCTTCGTTTGTGGAGCCAAGTTGCTCTGTTTAAAGTTCTTCTACTGCTTTGTTTGAACAAGTAATCTTTGATTGCCAAATCTCAGTTTCTGGGATTTGCTGATTTTAAAGTGGTGGGAATGACATGCTGTTTTAGAAAGTCCTACTAGAGATACAGGCAGCTTGAAAGCAGCTCAAGGAGTCTTACTGTTGAGTAGCAACAACAGAGATAACAGTGTGAAGCAGTCAAGTGGACTGGAAAGTGAAAATGAGAGTTAGACTTGACAGCAGATGGTATATTTCCTAGTAAGAATAATTGGAGAACAGGGAACAAGGATAGTTTTGTGCTTTTCCATCTTTAGTCAGCTTTGGCTACAGCCAGTGGGTACTGACGTTAACTCTTTCTCACAGTTTGGAACAGTTTTAGGCACCTGTTAGAAAGGTGCATACTATGTTACTATCAGTAGATAAGCAGCTTTCACTTTGGACTGTGTCTGCAGCTCCTTCCAGGCCTATATCAACTCTCGCATTTAGTATCTACTCTTTTAGAGGAGATGGGACAGGCACTGTTACCCAATTATTGTGAAATAAAGAGTGTCATTTGCTAACCTCTGTCATATGGTTGGGATATTACTTTATTGTATTGCATGGTTTTGTTCATTTGTGTTGGCTATTTGAACCAGCCAAGTTTTCAGTTATTTATATCTGAAAGCTGTACATATGTTGTTCTCGTCATCTTCTTTTTAAACAGAAGATGGAGGTTCTCAAATCTTCCTGAAACATCAAGTAGACATGGCTACTCAGGTGGCTTCTGGGATGGCATACCTTGAATCACAGAACTATATCCATCGAGACCTGGCAGCCAGGAATGTTCTTGTTGGTGAACACAATGTTTACAAAGTGGCAGACTTTGGACTTGCAAGAGTTTTTAAGGTAGGTTGTGAGAGGGTCAATTGCTTCAGCTTTTGACTCTGGAGAACAAGGTGGAAGAGGCCAACTGAAGGATCAGCTGTAGCCTCTGAATTGCTGGGTTCACGCAAAGGCAAGCCCAGGGAGAAATGGATCACTAATGTGTTCACTTGTATCCTCTATCTGCATTATCCCATGCAAGGTTAGAAGTTGGCCTGTGCCTTTTTGTCAGTCTGAAGCAGGCATACTGGACTTTGCTTCCCACCCAGTCACCAGGGAAAGAGCCTGGCAAGCACTACCCTTTGCTGGACAACCTTTATCCACAATACTAGTGCCTGCCACATGGAGAGAGATCACAGGAATGATGGAAAAATTATGTTCTTGAGCCTGTAAGGGAAGGCATATAAAAATGTATTGGCAATTATTCTCTCATTCACTTCCCCACTGACACCATGATGTTTGCAAGTCCAGGTAGTAATCATAAAAGGACCTTATTCCTCTCCACAACTAAACAACAAGGTTCATAAAGTGAGCTCTCAGAGCTTTAAATGTGGTGTGGTTTCAAGTTCTTTACCACTGCACTGGTTGGTTTTTTTTTTTTTTTTTCTTTTCTCTAGCCCTTAAGGGCAGGGAATGACAAGTATCACTGACCAATATCTCCCTGGGAAGGAGCTGTGATTTAGAAATGAGATTTCCTACATCTGAAAATGATTTGGTCAGAGTTGGAAAGGTTTGATTTGTCATATTGTATGGATTTCAGTATGCAAGCCATAATTTCTGAGGTATTTGCCTGGTTTTTTTTTAATTATGTTCTTGCACTGAAAAGGAAAAACAGAAAAAAGTCCTCTGCTTCTCATTTGTTTTTTCCCATTCAAGCAGCAGAAATTGAAGTTCATAACAGAATTGGATTTATTACATACTGAAGTATAGAATAGTGGCTTGACAATGGCATCAAGGGACTTTGAAAGTGCTTTATGCTTAATTTTGATCCTTCTAGATATGCATAAGTTCAGATTGCACATTTTTTAACATGAAAAAAAATATTTTAAATGAGCAATGCTCACAGAGAATATTTCTCCTTTGTCCTCACTAGAGAGGGTAGTAATTTACAGCTGTTGACATTTCTTGTTAAAACTAATCTTTATTCAGTCACAGAGTCATTTGGACATACTTTTTTAGGAATATTTTCTCTCCTAAGCCAAAACACTAACATGGTCACATGCAAAGATCGCAAAGGATTAGGTGTGAGAAATTAAATCAGTATTTCCATATGCATTGATTAGTATAATGAAATAATATCTTGCTTCTAGAGATGAGTGTTATGGCCAAGATACTGTATCAGTATATAGAGACAAATCCCTAACAACCACTATTTTTGAAACTATAGGGCATTGAAGATGGGAGATAAACATTTTATATTAAAACAAGGATAATCTGGTACACATCTGCCTGGATTTGCAAAAAAGAAAACTTGACCAAGGCTTGGATGTATCTTATGCACACTAAATTACGTGTAGGAATTAAAGAAAGAATAAATTTTCACAAAATTTAGGTGTCTTGCAATAAGCCTTTAAGGACACGATTCTACAAATTTGCAAGCCAACAGTTTTTCTATGTGTCTTTCATCTTCACTTTACATTAATTAATTTGACTCACTGTATGCTACTATGTTAATTTGAATCAGTCAGAGTTTATTCTTTGGTCCCGGAAACCTGCTTAAGTGATTGTTATCAAAGTCAATGGCCCTTCAACACCACAATAAATCACAGAAGAAGGGTTCTGAAATTCATTAGCTCTTGCTCTTGCCTTCTCTGTTTACTGAAGACCAGACGTGAAGCCATTTGGTCTCTAGTGTCAGCAGGATGCTTACACTGCCACTCCTGACAGACTTTTGAAATCTTGCATGCCAGGTCCAGAATTCACAGTAGCAAGTCATAATTAATCAGGAGCCACTCCAACACTGTGTGCTTGCTTGAAATGATAAATGTTTTAGAAAAGCTTCTGATGAAGCCTCCACATCTCTCAAATGCAAAGACATTCAGTTATAGAGTTCAGAAAATGTGTACTTTAATGCCACGAAAAACAAGTTCTTGGCTAAAAGATGATAAGATTAAGCACATGCTGAGTTTAGTCAGGTACTTAAGTGCTTTGCTGAAGCAGATCTGAAAGCAGGCTTTCTTAATTTTATCCATGACAGGTAGAAAATGAAAATGTATATGAAGCTAGGACTGAAACAAAACTCCCAGTAAAATGGACAGCCCCGGAGGCAATCCGCTACAACAGATTCAGCATTAAATCAGATGTCTGGTCATTTGGAATACTTCTGTTTGAAATAATCACCTATGGGAAGACGCCTTATGCTGGTAAGTCTTTTCACCAAAAGAACAACGTCTGATTTTTTTCTTGCTTTCACACACACAAAATGATACACACACAAAAAAGGTTGAATTCCTATACTATGGGCATGTTAAAGGATTAAAACCATAAACAGAGAAAGAAGGCTGTTCAGATGAGGTTTGTTTATTGGGTCAGACCTTCTGGCTTCCCCAGGCTCCCTGGAAGCTTTCCAAAGGCTGTGATTAGCATACATTTAAGCTTCCTCTTGCTGTAGTCAACCTGCACTGCACAGGCACCTAAGCCAGATTGCTATTTTCCTCCAGGATCAGATCAAAAACGGCAATTCTTGGAATACGAAAAAAGGGAAGAAAAGATGGAAGGGTTTTTTATTCCCCATACTATCCTTTTTAAAATTTTTTGGTGAGAATATCTCATGGAAGAATAGGCTGTATATGTATATGTATATAATGGCACAGGCACTTCAGGAAGAAGGTGTCTGAGAAATAAATCAGTGTGTTTTTACCACCTTCCCTCAAATTTTACCATTGCAGTGAGAAGTCTTCATAAAGAGAAGGATCACAATAATTAAATAAATAAATAAATAAATAAATAAAAGGCCACCAACTGCAAAAGTAGATATAATGGTCTGGGAGCAACTATTGTTCCTAGCACTGTAAGAAATGCTCAAGGAACTGTGGCTCTGATAACATCAGTGAAATGATTGACTGTGACTCATTTTGTGCTGTTGAGGAGAACACAAGGGAAGGACTAAAGCAAAAAAAGTTATGTTGCATCTGTACAGGCCTGAGGGGTGGTGCATTTGCCATAAACACATAGGTCCCAAACTAGTATTTCCTGTAAAAGGAAAAATTGATCTTACTTTTTGATTCCCAACCTCACCTCCTGTGAAATTGTTCTGAAGAACAGATAAAAAAGAAAGTAAAGCAAAAAATCCTGAGGTCTTATATAAACTATAGATGTGTGCATATGCACCCACACAAAAGTAAAATATTTTAGTATAAACAATATACAGCACCATGGTTCTGGGTATTGTCTGTAAATATGTTCAGCATTATCCCTTTGCAAAGGCATAGTTTACCTGTATCTTGGCAGTAGAAAATGTCCTTTTGCCATAGCTATTTGCTTATTTGGTATTACTTTCAGGAGTTTGTTCTCAGTAATCAGTTAGGAGAAAAGGTTATGTTGGTTTGTGATAGCAGTGGGTAATGTGAAGAGGAAACACCATTCAGAGATCTAGGGAAAAAAAAGTTAAGATTACACAATTTGAGATTTAATTTAAAGAGTAAAAAATTGAAAGAGAACAGGATAATAGCCTTAGTATATAAAGGTATAGCAGAGGTAGGGGAATGGTTTCTTGTCCGTGACTGGTGGTGGCAGAACAGGGAGGATGCCATCGCACAGCTGCCCTTGAGGAAATTTAGGGCTGATTTTAGGAAAAAGTTTCTAAATGTGAGGAAAATTCAGTAACAGGACAAGTTTTTTTTTTGAGAGATTTTGGAGTCACTGAGACTACAGGGATTTAGGAACAGTTTAAGCAAAATAGATATCATAAAATTTTTGGCAAACTCATGTAGTGGAATAAAAACCTCACACCCAGACAAACACATTTGCAATCAAGGTGCAGTCAGGGTGAGGTTGTTGGGAAGCACTGGAGGTGGTTTTTAACTGCTGGTAAACAATAAGAGATGAGGCCCCATCTCTGAAAGTCTTCAAGGCCAGGCTGGAGGGGGCTCTGAGCTATTAGTCTAGTGGAAGGGGTCCCTGTCCATGTCAGGGTGGTTGGAACAAGATGGTCTTTAAGATCCCTTCCAATCCAAACCATTTTACAGTGATTCTATGAAGAAGAGACAGAGATGTGTGGCATCACTGAGTAGACCCTGAGTAGTTTGATGATTTCATTTTTATTTGCAGGTATGCCAGGACATCAGGTGATCCACCTGCTGGATGATGGGTACAGGCTTCCTCAACCAGAGACCTGCCCAATGCCACTCTACGAGATGATGCTGTGGTGCTGGAACGCACAGGCAGATGACCGGCCCACCTTCGATGCCCTCAGCGAGAAGCTAGAGGGCTACTTTGACACTGAGTCCTATTCCTATGCCTAGGCACAGGCTATGGTGCAAGGAACCCCCAGGTGGGTCCTGAAGGACAGGTGCTAGCCAACGTAGATGACAGGGGGCTGTGGAATCAGCCTAACCTCAGGCATGGAGTTTACTCGGGGTGCTGAGGAATCCTGTTATGCTTTCATCCCCGAACTGATCCTCAAAGACTTAAAATTTTTTCTCCTGACAAGTGTTTTGCAAGTAAAAGCATCAGGAACCCGGAGGGGTGGCGTCTTCTAAAAAACAATGGATCTTCTATTTATTTTTAAATAACAGATTGCAAGAATGAACAAATGAAATGAGTCTAGCTCAGTAACTATTGTAGCTTTTTGCAATTTCTTTATTGGAATAATTATTTGCAGTTGCTTAGAGTTTTAATTCTTACCACGTTGTTCTCATGAAGGAGTGTAATGGCTCTGCACAGCAGGATCTGTGCTCCCAGAGTCCTCTCACTGTAAAAAGTAATAAAAGTGATTCCATGACTGTGATGATCGTAGAATCCAAATTAATTGCCTTGCTTAGACTTGGAGTACATGTGCTTTTGCTATATCAGAAAATAAAGAGATGTTCACTGGAGAAAAGGAATTATTTTGTTTTATGGATGCAAAGGTTAATCTTTTTTTAGTTTGTCTACTGTTCCTCTATTACAAGAATAAACATAACTATTATTAGATCCCAGAAGCTGTTTGTTCTTAAGATTGCTGAATAATGCCATGGAACTGATAAATTATTGTTCATTGAACTGTAAGGATTTATTTTATAGTACTGCATTTTAGGAGTATTGGAGGAAAATATATTTTAAAATGAACTTAAGACTGCCTTAGCCTTTTAGAGTGACACCCTTCCTAATCCTGGTCCCCCAAATCATGGACCCTCTCCAGCAGGACAAGGCCCAGGGTTGGTCTAAGTATTTTACAGAGGAACTAGCAATCCATTCTTCTACCTTCTCCAAATGTAACTTTAATATAGGAGATTTAAGTAATAGATTACTCATTTTGTTTTACTCCAGTGGGAAATGGAGCCCAGGTGCTTCTTCCAACAGTCTTTATAGCTATAGATGTTAAAGTTTTTTTGCCCTTTTTCTGACTAACAACAATACTCGTTCTGCTAAAATCTTGTATCACTCTGACAGTTCTGTGTTCTGAGCTGTGAGGCTTACAGAACCAAGAATTAATTTTTACTGGTGATTCATCAGTTAATTATTTAACAACATAATTCAGGAATTAAGAGCTCTTAACATAGTGTAAGGTCAGTATAAGTGTGCTACCATTTTCCTCTAATATCCGAAAAGGGTATAAAAAAAATCAAAAGATTCATTACTTTATGGGCTGGGTGGCTTTTATTACATCTTTTTCAAATGTTTTTCTTCTCTTTATACTTCAAATCTATTCATCTTGCTTGCTGGCCTTGCTTCTAATTTTTAATTTCCTTTTCTTTGCTTTTGGAAGGCAGCACACTGCTTGTTTTTTCACACACATTTCTTATTTATTCATTATTCAAACCCCCTTTCCTTATTTATTGTTTTTCTCCTTTTTCTATCTCACTTCAGTGTCTTTATATCATTGTGTGTGTGTTCATTTTCTGTTCAGTGTTTCTCCCTACTTATCCTCTTTATAGTAATTAAATTTGTAAAGCACAATATAGCTATAATTAATTAGCTGTCATACCATCCATGTGATTTTGGAAAGTAATCATCCTCTCAGAAAGAAGAAGAGGTTAAATGGCTCTGCCAAACCCATCCTGATAAGAATTGGCATGGAAGGACCTGGGAGATTCTCAGGCAAAGTCTCCCACTGTCCTCCGTCCATGTTTGTTTTGAGACTCATGCTAGCTACTGGCTCATGGCCTCAACAAGATGTTATTTATGATTATCAAACCTCCATCAATCCACGTGGACCTCATCTAGCTAGGAGCTGTGTTTAATTCTGTTACAATACAAGGTTAGCAAATCCCACAGAGTAGGTTTATCTAATAAGAATAGGAATGCTGTTATTTGGAAAGATCTCTGTGTCAAACTTGGGATCTTGATGTTCAAGCAGTATTTCTAATATGATTTTTCAGACTTAAAACATTAAGAATGTTGCAACTAAAAGTTGAGTTTCTGCAATCAAAAAAAACCCCAAACTGCAGATAAAATCTTAAAAAACACAGTGCAGTTCACAGGAGACTAGGTGCCAGGAAGAAAACCAAAACACTGACAGCAGGGAAATGGCAAAGTTTTCAGAATTCCAAATTACGCCAACTGGTCCAAGATGCTCTGTGCTGGCCTCTGCCCTCAGGTGGAAGTCAGCTGCAGGATCTTGCAGGACTCCACAGAAGTGACATCAGTAATTCTGAAGAAATCCCACCTGTGCAATAAATATATTCCTAAACCAACATATAGGAAATAGAAAGTCTATTTGTCCAGATAAATTAAATTTTCTGTCTCTTTAATTTCTTCAATAGTCAAAGGAGAGAGAGAGGCTCCTTGAGATGATCAGTCAGTGCCCCAAAACAAACTGCATTTCTTCTCTGAAGCACCCTTGGCAGGCTTCTTCGTGTTTGCTGCTGTAAAGCTATCTGGCAGAGATAAGACCCTTTGCTGAAGGGTGTGTGTAATACCCCACATGTTGTAAACTGAAATTAGCTGTTTGAAGTTCCCTCTTCCAAGTGTGGCTTCACATGCCACCTTAGGTTGAAAGGAGCAGAAGCTGCAAGGAATCTGCACCCTGCTGAGCTGTGCGAGAAGCAGGCACCTGCATGTGATGGCCTCCAGGTGATACAGCCTGGCACACTGGGCTGCTGCTGGCAGGCATGTTCCCCTGCTGCTCCATCCTGCCACTTCATCTCTTCTGCTTTCTCTTTGCATGCTTGCACAGACGCAGATGGTTAATGGAGTTGGGATCTGCCAGCTGCCTCTCCTATGTGCTGGCCCAGGGTGGGAGACAAGCAGCAGCACTGCCTGAAAACAGCAGGTAAGTTCACTTTGGTGTGTCTCGTTATAGGCACTACATCGAATAAATTAATTTTGTGTTCATCTTTGAGGCAGCTTAGGTTATTTGGCCTCCCTAAGATGTACTGCAGGTGAAAACACACAGTCAGTCTTTGTCTTCCAAGCCTCAGCACTGTTTCCACCCCACTGATGTGTGTCTTGAGACTAGGGAACCCTCTTTTCTTAGCCTAGGTGGAAAGCAAGGAAAGGCAGGAAAGTAGGTTGTTCATTTTTCTCTTGCTCTGGGTTGCACTGACGGTCTGGTGTCTGGTAAAGCCCCTTTGACACTGTCAACAATCCAGCTGAGGTCAAGCTTGGAAACCACAGATGCTGATCTGAGATCCATTCGTTCCTCATTCTGGCTTAAATCCATGCACTTGCTCCCTTATTTTGCCTCTCTGTAAACTGCTGTTATGCAAGTGAAATGCTGCCACTCTAACATGAGCTCTAATTCTGGGTCTTTGCTTTTCCTTGGGCGGAAGGGGGAACAAAGGAGACGAAAATCACCAATGCAATGGAACCAGCAAAGCTCTGAAAATAAACAGTAATGTGGAAAACTAATCTTTTGTTTTCAGCTCTTTTTTTTCCATATTTTTTTCAGTCAAATGGATCTGTTATTAGAAAAGACTGGTGGGAGAGGATGGCAAAGATTGATAAACCTTCACAGAGTTCAATTTGCTTACAGGCAATGCAACAAGCAAAACTATACCTTTCCAAGCCCAATTCCATTTCACAATAATTTTATTTATATGACAGATAACAATTACAGTCAAAAGTCTTTGCTATGACTTGATTTAAATTAAACCTCAAGGTTATCATTTCCAGTTATAATGCACAGCGAGATAGGTTTAACATATCTCATTCTATTCTTGAGGCCTTTTATGTTCAAGGTTCTGCTAGAACTATTTATTGCACTTGTTTTTGCCTGATGGATCATGGAGGGAAAATAATGGATTCAGTTATGAGAAACAGTAATAGATTTTTTTGAACTGACATAAATTTCTATGTTTAGATAGAATAAAAGGATTAGGAAGAGATAAGTTGAATTTTCTACAATAGACTGGTCCCTGTGAAATTCACTTCAAATAAATTGTACTGAGATGTCTTTTATATAATGTTTTATTTATGTAATTCAGTTATTCTATGACAACTAAATAATTTTATGTGGTCTTACAAATGATAACTTAAAAATGTCCAACCAAAAAGAAAGAATCTCTGTTCTTCTTAAACCCTCCATTCATCGGGAAGTTATGGAGCAATGCAATTGAACAGTATTAGAGAGTCCCTAGAGTTTGTATTTCAACTTCTATTAGAGAACTTTGTTCATCTTATCTGCATTCAAGACCATATGCAGGGATACTAAATGTGATAGGGCAACAGGAAACCTTCTATCTCTTGTACTCCTTTCTTTTTTTGTCTATTGTATCTTGTACTTGCTCTCTGAATTACTTGACTATAAGCAGCAATTTTCTTTGTGTAGATTTGTAACTTAGAGCTTATAAGAATCTGAACCACCTGAATGCATTATTCTATTATGATTCAGACTCAACAAACTATCAGCACATAGAAATGGACTACGTGACTTATTTGACTGCACCTTATGCTCCTCTGTTTCACTCCTTTAAAAAGCACTGTACCAACATGTCCACTCAGTGCTCCCATGGTCACTGCGACTGGTCAGATATTTTTAGTGTATGAATCTTGGAGCAGATGAAAATGCTGCACGTATGAGCTGTGTCACTGTGCTCAAAGGAATGTAGATGTGTGGTGTATTTTTGTGGAAAGCTCTGTGGCTTCCATTCTGTTGCAACAACATCTGGGCCAGTGTGTCTCTCAGTCACCTGCTGCAAAAGTTTGCCCGGAAGAACTCTGTGTATGCTCAAAAAACCCACTGAACTGGGGTCTATGAAAAAAGACTTAATTCTATCCACGCTTACTGTTAGCATGACCGTTTAATTTATTTTTTCAGTCTCAGGCTTCTCAGGAAAGACTAATGCAAAAGAAAAAAAACCCCAATGACATGTATGAGCAAGCTGGGGAAATCACTGAAAAGTACTTTGGCATTTTAATCTTCACAGATACATTGTGCTGAAAAATTCAGTCTGGCCTTGTTTTCGTATAGAGAAAATGAACATGTACATTTGAAGCATTCAGTTTTCTAGAAATGAATTTTAGCCAATTTCTGGATCTAAATACCACTAGAATTGAAAAACATGATTAAATTTGTGCCTTGGTTCCCACCACTATTTTCAACAAAATAAATTCTGCAAAAATTAAGCAGATACGGAGAAGACGGATGCGCAACTTTTTCATTTCTTCCCCCTTCCCCCATTTATTTACCAATATTATTACAGGGGGATTAAAACAGAGTGAAAAGACTCTTTAGTTATGCTAGGGGAGAAAGAAATTTTTCTGTTCCTTTCTCCAAAGGAAAAAAAAATAAAATTGAGCCTTAAAGATTACTCATAAATCTACCCTAAAAAATAAATAAAAGAGATGTAGGAACAGTTTTTCATACTTTCACAATTGCTCAAGTCTTTAGAAAAGACAATGGTAAACAGTTCAGAGCAAAAAAACTGAGCATTTCAGAAAGCTGCTGCTGAATTTGTAAAAAACACTGAATAAGCTGATTATGCTGTCTGCACTTTAAAGGAAAGAAAAGCATATTGCACTGCATTTTTTTACTTTAATTACTTTGACATAAATATCTGAGTAAACTGACTGGACTTCTCTGTTTTAATATACTAGAGAATTCAAATATATAGGCAGCAATATCAAACCAGTTTCATTTCCTGTCTCTGTTGCTGGACACATCACTCAAAGGACTATCTAAACATGTTAAATCTTTCTGTTGTTGGTCATGATGGTTTTCATGTTTTTAAAGATTGTTTTTTCTTTCACTAATCTTTTCTGTTCTTGGTATTTAAAAACTCTTTCTTGGATGTTTTTAGGCTGTGATCTGCTTATTTACATATGCAAACAGAAAAACACATTCATATTCCAAAGTGCTTCATTACTCTGCCAAAAGTTTAAAATGACAAAAAATAGAACACAAAGCATTTGGTGGGTTGTTTTTTTACTATGAGGCAGTTTCTTATAAGAAATACCTCTCTGGTCTGTGCCATCACCAGCATCTCAGCTCCCCATCTCTCTCAGAAGCCAGAAGAATGCAAACTGAACTTGCATGTTCTACTGGAACTCCTTGGCTCTGGGTTACTTTGCACCCAAATCAAAAGTTTGAAAAATATGCATTTCTTTGTTCCTTTAACCTCCTCTTCCAAAAGTAGGCACCAGTTCTCCAAAGTCAGCAATGTCACCTGAAGCCACACTCTTATCACAACTCTTTGATAATAGCTGTCTCTTCTTCCAGTTGTTCCAGCATTGGCATTGGCTCTCTCCTCAGCAAGCTGGCTCTCATCCATACTATCATCTCTGCCAGATATCAGATAATTTATAGAAAGAGAGACATGCAGTAACAAGCTATAAGCCCAGAGGTCTTCCCTGATTTATTTAACTGTCCTTCCATACACTGGATTATGATAATAATACAGACTCCTATTGCAGTTGACAGATTGCCTTTGGAGCTAATGAGCAATGACTCAGTGCAAATCTTTGGGAACCCTCAACTATGAATGAACAATATTACTATAGTCAGTTAATAAGGTACTGAAATTTGGAAGAAATGAGGTATAAGAGCTGCTACTTCACAAACTGCACAACAGCCTGACCTGAAATAAAAACACAGGCCTGTTTCTGTATGAACGGGATGATGGGAAAAGAAATTCATTGATGGTAGGACACAAGAGACTGTGATGGTTTCCTAAATTCCCAATGTCAGGGTCTTAATATTTATCTGGAATTTTCCTGTGGAACTAGAAATAGAAAATGGACTAGACTTTTAGTGGAAGAAAAATCAGTGATATAGGATGTGACTCTAATATAAGGTGCTAATAAAGCATAATCTGAAAACATGGCAAATAAGTTCTTTTTCTATTTCTACTGTGACTACAGGAGTGCTTGGCTCCTGAGCAGTTTGCCTCAAAAGGCAAACACACACTGGAGACCCAGACTGACAGGAAATTTCATCATGGTCTGTTACGTCTAAGAAAACTTCTGCCTTACAATGCTGTAAAGCAAACACTGGTGACAAACTTTAGGTATTTATTCATATACTGTGGATGTGTGTAGAAATACCCCAACTGGCTTCAGCTGTCTGTCTGCAGTAGCTGCTGTCGTCTGACTATGGCATGTGAAAACAGCTGTTCCTGATCAGAATCATTCTGACTTTTGATATGCGTGAGACATTGGATTTCTGAAATGTCACTGGTAACTATTGGAGCTCACACCCAATCAGGACAATGTCCTTGTCTTGGAAATTCTTCAGAGAAAGGCTTTGTTTTGGAAAGTGTTTATACCCTGCTCTGCTGCTTTCCCGTGATCGTTGGTGTGTTTTACAAGACCTCAGGCTGCAGTAGCAGCAGACCCGTTCCTACTGCCATTGACTTTCTGTATCAGCAGAAGTAGATAATGGACTAAGTAAGTTAGCATAGTTTCTCAAGAGAGTGTAGATAAAAAAGATTATTAAGGAAGCAGAGAATTCAGCGTAATAAATTAATTGGGTTTTGAATCAGTTATCCATTTACATCTTCAGGCTTGTATGGATATATCATTTTGCCCTTTCCACTTGGAAGTTTATAAAGCTATTTTTTTACCTCTCAGGAAAACTTAGTCCTAAAAGAGCCATTAATAATTTCCAGAAATTCTAGCTAATTTTAATTTAGCTTGGCGAGTGTAACTTTGTAGTGTCGAACTGACCAAATTAGGTGAAAGTTGGAAGTGCTGCTATGCCAAGCTCATTTCCCTTCTTCTTTGTAACATTAGCCCTGTATAGCCCACTAAGGCCACAGGTTGCTGAGTTGTCAAGATGAAACAGCTTCAGGGTGATCCAACAGCTTTTCTGTCCTGGCACCACAGTGGTCCATGGTTGTATCACTGCATGTCTGTCTCCTGAAAACTTTTATCAGCTCCATTTCAGGAGCATGCAATGTAGCTGTTATTTTCCTCTAATCAATTGTCACACTAATAAAGGAAGTGTGTTTGCTAATCCCTGCCTCATACAGTGATAAGATTTCATATACTTGTAGTTTCTGGAGGTCCCATAAGCGCATATCACATCCTCCTATAGGTCCCAAAACTCTAAAATAATTTTGTGAAGTTTTTCTTTATCACCCTGAATATAAAAAATGTGGCTCCAGCAATCAGTTACCATGTGAAATTATTCTTAAGGGTAGAGATAAAACATCCAGAGTATTAGAGAAGAATCATATTTTATTTCCTTAGTTCTTCATATAACTAAATTATGAGTTATAATGAGATATTACACAAGATTTATTTAGGATGGAATTTGGAACTTCATTGCAAAAAACATACCTACAGTTATAAATTGTTTATTACATTGGTCCTTCTTTAGAGTGAACTGTGTAATAACTGTATTCTCTACGGTGAGTTCTTAATGTGCTTTAGAGCAATACAATTTAAATATAGTGCAAGTGTCAAATACTAATTTGGAGTTAACTTATGACTGATATATAAATTATAATGATGCTGTTTCTTAAGGCTACAAACAGCTGACCCCTTACTTTATTATCTTTTATATTTTATTAGCAAAATTAAACTTCTGTCCTAAAATTAAAATCTGCAGTTGCATAGTCTCAACATCAATACATTTCTGTGGCTATGCAAGCAGCTTAGAAACTTTCTGGCACTTCAAAGAAGCTTTTTGAAATTAGAAAATAACAATATTCTCTTTGGTATTTCTGTGCTGCAGGCAAAGGTGTAACTTCATTCTCTATGAATATAACAGAGAAAGCTTTACATCACCAGATAGCTTGGTACCATTACTAAATAGTTGTAGAAAACTAGAACCTTCTATCAGCCACAACAGAGAAAGCTGGAGAAATGTATCTACAAGTTAGTCTCTGAAGTTTTCTGATGGTTTGTTCTCACTGTTAGCAACCTCAGCATGAACTGGTGAAGATGCATCAGGTATTCTAGCATAAGTTTCAACAACTGCCATGAAGATACATATTCTCTGTACTTTTGAGAAATTGATAACAAGAAGGATTAATGACTAGTCAAGTTCAGTGTTTTGGTTTCAAAACTGAAAGATAAAAGTTTAGTAGTCTTCTGAGTGGCATTTTGGGATAGCTCTTCAAATGCTGTTGTTTCTTATCCATCACAGGTGACTTGGAGCTCAGTACATTGCAGGTATTCAGCTGAGTGCTGTTTGTTACCCTGGGTTACTGCAGATGTGCTACTGCTGGGTTCAGTTAATGGATTGGGAATGGCCTGTACAAACCACAGACTTATGTTTGATTTACAGTGTAAAACACTGAAAATAATTTACTTGCCTGAAGTGGATGAGGGTGAGATTAAAAGACAAGCAAAGAGGGAGAATGCCTGGGGGGATAAAGTATTCCTGTTTAAAGACCAGCACTGCAGTCAAGAATGTATGTCCTCTGTTGGATGTTTCCAAGATAAGGAGACTAAAAGGCTGTGTCTCCTCTTGACACTCTGTGAGTTTCATAGGATTTAGATATCTTTTGTGGATTTTGACCAGAAAAATATTCAAAGAAACCCATCAAGTTTTTTTTTTTTTCAAAGGCACAAATTCCTGTGGCAGTTTGACTGCCTTTCCTTGTGTTGACATAGAAAGTGGTAGTACTGGTATGAACTTTACAAAAGGCTTTTTCAAAGTTTATGTGGTGCATGATATCAGCAAGCCTTCAGTACACAGTCTCTATAGGAAGTGCAGCAATGTGGTGTGTGGCATTAGGAACAGCCACTTCTATCTCCAGGTGCTCTGACACACAGCAGAACTGGGGCAGACCCACATCTCTTGGCATCTAGTAGCTTAAATTAACCACTTGGTTTCTGCTGTAATGAATAGGAAGCTGCAAAATAATGATATAGTTCTAATTCTCATATTTATGGAAAATGTGACCAAGAAGCTAATTTCTTGAGTAGGGGGTTTCCAGCCTGACCCTCACCCTGGTGCCTCTTCTGCTCTCTTCTATTGCTCTGTGTTTAAGATTAAAGAGGGGACACTCCAGCAGGCCTGTGTTCTTTGCAGGTTTTATTTAATAATAATTTTATTTTTTTTAAAGATGTTGGGTGTGTGACTGTGAGTTTTGTATGTGCATGGTTTGCTTTTGCAAAGGCATAAACAATTTAAGTTACAGAACAGTTTGGGAGGCAATGTAAAAGCCTGTGTGGAGATTCTTTTTAGCCCAAATTTCACTGAAACATCTTTCAGTCGTGATGCTACAGAGAGTATTGACATGCAGGTATTTGCTCAGACTGACTTTACCAGCTGTGATCCTTGTAGCTGTGGAAGTCCTTGCTAGTCTTGAACTTGAATTCAACCTTTAACATTTCTGAGAGAAGAATTTCCTTTCCTGTCTTTTCTGATGGTGTGGGGGGATGGGGACAATGGAAGACAAATTCTGGATGCAGAGGCAGATACTTGCTTGCACTTGCTTGCTTGATTCATCCTCCCTTTCCTTCATGGAAGCTTACTGAAGTCCAGGAAAACAGTGGAGCAGAAACAGGCTGGTATAAATTATTCAAGGATGCTGCTGTTTCTGAGAAGAAGCCAGGAGGAGTCTGCCTATAAAATATTAACATGACATTTTTGAATTGTGATGGGTGAGTTGGGAGAAGAAAGCTTAAGAATGAGTAGAACACTGCTCTAAGGAAACAGAGACTCCTTTAAAAACTACAAACAAGCACCTGCTTTATCACTGAGATGCACACAGGTTTCCAGTGATTATGAGTCTGAGAAAAAGGGAGATGGGAGTGGAAGAGGGCATATTAAAATCTTACAGAGTCTTGTCAATGGGTTACAAAGAATCTGTTCAGTGCTGCTATGGGTAATCAGAAAGAGAGTCAGAGTCCATGTGGGTTTCTTTGCTATTTCACTCCTTGTCTAAAATTTCACTCCTTTGTCTAAAATTGGGGAGTGAACCACTTGCCCTACTTAAAATGTTGAAAAATCCTTTTCCTTCTAATTGGCAGTTTGAAATCTTAACACCGTTATGGTCTGCCTGATTTCCCTGGAGACTCCAAAGCACAAAAGGTGCAAAGGTGGTGTAATTTTTTTTATTTAGCTTCAGTAGATAGATAGCAACAATACAATGATGCCAAATTCACTTCTGTTATAGATCACTTTTTCAATTGGGGAGCCCTATGGCAATGTCAGATGCCCTCTATTTAATGACATCCCTGTATTTTAGAGCTGAAATACTATTTTGGACAGCCTGAAGACAAGTTTCCAGGTGAATAAAATATATCCCAGGACTACAGACAGTGAACAATGTCTTATGTTGAATGGAGCAACTATGTAGAATTCATGAATTTGTCACTGCATTTTTTGGCTTTGTACCTTTAGTTCAATCTTTCAAATATTTGACTCCTATGATTTAGTCCTATGGCCTTTCTCTTTTCCCCCATAGGTGATTCAGATTTTCTGTTCCTAATGTAGGCTTTCTGCAAAAGCAGTCTGCTACCTATACAGAAGCAAGGCATAAAAGTGATGCTCACAAAAGGCAAGCCTACTGAAGCAGATTTCCTTCTCTCTTTCTATATATAATTTGTATATAGTACGATTTTATTCCCAGCTGAATTTCTTTCTTTACTGTTTTTGTCCCTCCTGGGTTGACTTTTTTCTCCTCTCTGTCCTACAGTGTATGATTTTCTTTTTATCTGCTCAACATTCCTTTTCCCCCAGATATACAATGCCAATAATAGTTGAGGCATATTTTTAACAGATGAATACATTTAAAATGATGCAAAGTTATCCTGCCCGCTTTGCCCTGGCAGCACAGGAAAATAGCCCCTTTGCATAGATAGCCAAAGGTCTCTGATTAAGTTTTCATCAAATAGAGGTGCCTAAAATGGGAATAACTTGTGTGGTGTAGATCTGTTTCAGCTTCCCCTTGCTATTGAATGCATGGCCAGAAATGCCTGTTTTAATGTTTTTAAAAAATCCCTTGAAAGGAGACTTCTGACTTTTAGGCATGCTTACAGCATGGAGGGGCAAATTTGGGGCACTGAATGTCCTTCCTGGCAACAGCAATCAGGCATTCCCCTGCAGACCAGGTCTCTGTTTCCACTTAGGCAGGCCCATGATCTCATGTAAAAGTAAACATCCTTGCTTGTGAATGGGGGAATACTAATTGACACAAAAAGAGGGGCTCCATCTGCCAGCCCATGAAATTCTGAGCAGAGAAACATTCTCTGGTGTTTGCTGCTTGTGTTTGTAGCACATTAGAAGATACTATTCAGGCTCTGTACTTGTTTTCTATGCAGTTTTGTTTCTTTCATATCCTTCAAGGTATCAGCTTCTGCAGCCATCCACACATGCAGGTGATGGCTGAGAGCACCGCACAGCAGGTCACCCTGGCACAAGGCACCATTTGCTGTGCAGCTTCGTGCCAAAACTCTGCTGCTAGAGTGCTCCAACTGTTCGCTCTCCATTTTTGTCTTGGCTCAAGGAACAGCCACCTCCTGCCGTGTCTGCTACTACAGGGCAAAAACTGGATTCCCACCATTATCACAGTTCACCAGCCAACTCCTACTACTTCTACCAACTGCAGAATGGGCACGAGCAGTCAGTCACATTTACTCAGTGTGCATGCTTCCCACATGCTAACCCAGACGTGCCTTTTGCTTGCCAGTCACTTGCTCCTGTGCCGTTAGGATAATACATTTAGTGCTCCTCTGTCTATTGGATGGAGGTGAGACTGACAAGATCTCACCTGTGAACCCCATGCTTGGCTTCACAAGCCAGATAACTTCATTCTCTGAATTAAAAACACCAAGTCACAGTGCTAAGATGAAATCTCTTTCATAAGTTTGGCATGATGCTTGGAGGTGGTAGGCTGAATAGCCATGTGGGAAGTCTGAGAGTCTTCAGTCCCCAAGGACTGGATGTGAGAGAAAGCTCAGCTATAATGTGCTGAGTCTTTGGCATGAACAAGCCAGGCAAAGCAAGGAATGAGACTTCACTTCCAGCTGCTGGTTGATTGATGGGAACTGAGTTGGCGATAACTCTATAGGGAGATGTTTGCCCTGTCTTCCATCTGGAGCTGCTGTGTTATGACTCACAGAGATGGCTATTGAACAGGCTAGGCTGGCCGACCTTCTCCAGCAAGTCAGTCTGGAAGCTGTGGAAATAAGCAAGTTATCCAGGGGTGCTTGGAGTGAATGCAGTTTGATGTATCTAATGCTGATGGCTTTCATAAAAACACAAAGTGCTGGGAAAGCAGTGTCTCTCTGTCTTTAAGACAAGGAAACAATTGCAGATGGCATCTACCATCTCTCAAAACTATTGCTTCCTCAGGGCCAGATCCTGCCCTTGGGTCTGCTTGATGTATCACTGTAAAGTGCTTTAATTTAGCACATAAAGTGGTACCAGCTGCCAGGGTTTAAATTACACAGAGACTTCTCTTTCCTTGAGTTCAGTGTCCCATGCCTGAGATTTATCATAAGGTTCTGAACCAAATGGGTCACTGCAAAACAATGTGTAAGACATTGTCTAAACATAGAATTCTTGAAACATTATTCATTAATGGGTATCATGTAGTATTTCTTCATGTACAGCAGGTGTAATATTAATAACTTTCTTTGATATCGATGGCCCAGGAAAAACATAAAGGTCTCAAGAGAATCCAGGAGAACAGAAAGTATAAACATAAATTGTGCTATATGGTACAATGAAAAGGGGTATCACATGGTGAGAATCACAAATGAGGTGTGATATGTGGGGCCGATATGCATATTGCAAAGTATTTGGAAAATACCGCTCAGTTTCTATGGCTTTCTAACTATATGGAGGAAAAAAGGAAAAGAAAATCCTAGGAAAGTTGGCCACACGTGGCACCTCTGTGCTTAAAATGTACTGAAATCAGTTTATGTACAGAATTTCTGCTGCAGTTCAGAGTAGAAATATGCAGAGAAAAGCCTTCTAACTGTATTCAGAGAAACAAACCCCCACATACAGACCGCTGGGGATGCGAGGTCAAACTGTGTGTGGTAGCTATTTAGCTGGTTCAGTTTTAAGCAAATGATTTCTGCCTTTTTAGCTCAATATTTAATTTCAAATTCTCATTTTACTTCTTAATATTTTATTTTTTTTATGTCTAATTTGGAATATGGCTTAAATATGCAATTGTATGTAGTCTTTCAGACCAGAAAAATACATGCAAATTTACTTCTTTTGTATCTAATTTTCTTTGTAATACTTATTTTTGTGAAAAAAAGATATTCATTGAAAAAAACCAAAAACACTTGCACTGTAACTAATTTTCATTTCATAGAGTAGAATGGCTCTTAAAAATAAAAATAAATGAAAGGCCACATATTGAAGGCAAAGGAAGTGCTTAATTGAAAACTCTTCTAATCGAAAGGTTTATAACCCTTGGTATCTATCCAGAAGTCCCACCTCTAAGCTCTTTTGCATTCAAAGCAAAGTGCCTAGCATACAGAGAAGAAACATGCTGAGAGAAATGATTGCTGCTCATTTCTTGTCCCTTTAATGTTGTTGGAATTCCTCAACCGGCTCTGCAGTATTTTTTCCTTCCTGGTGTCCTTGAAAATGACATTTTCTTGTTGCTGGTAGGCACAAGTTTGCTGAGCAGGTTGTACTTAAACCTGAAGAGTTTATTAGGTTTCTCAAGCTGAGAATCTCTCAAGTGACTTCTTCCTTCCTCCACTTGTAGCTAGTGGTCTGGCAAACCTGTAACATCAATAGGATTTAAAATATTTCAATTGCTATGTGTCAAACTTGAAACCACTTTCTATATAATCTGAAGAAGATACCAGTGCAATTTTTATCAGGTCTATTAGGGTAAAGAGGAATTCTTCTTCAAATGGTTGAGGTAAAAAAAGATATCACCACTGAATAGGCTGTCTATGCAAAGTCCTTTTTGGTGCTGTTTGTCCTTGTCCACTGTAAAAAGATGATGTTAGTTGCTGTTTGTTCCTGAAAGTTCAGTAACAGAACTACTCAAAATTTCTTCACACACACAAATATCTGAAATATAAATTACTATGAAAAAAGACACCAGTAAAATGTCAGTTCTGCTATTTTTCCAATTTTTATTAATCTGATCAGAGGACTTTTAAAAATGTGCATCCAAATAAAAACATTTTGGTTTACAATGTCAATACAATTTCTTAACAATACAGTGAAATACTAATTTTCTTCAGTTGTTAAGATGTTTTATTTCACTAGAAACAGAAACATCTTTCAGTTATTTATAGTCTAATGGTTTTAGAATTTTCTCTGAACAAAGTGAGCACTTCTGCTTTTCATTTTAATTATAGGCTTCCTGGAAAATTTTAATATCTCTATAGAAATAAAATGCCATTTTCCTTTAAGCAACTTGATTCACACAGATATTCTCTAAGAGACTTTCCAACTCCCTTAGAGAAATTACAACATGAAGTGAACATTTAGACACCTAAAAATCACATTTTTATATTATTTGAATCCCGGGAGTGATATTGTGGTTGAATGAATTATCTCTAGCCTATACAACCTCTGAACTATTAAATGTTATATTACTTTAGATCCATGAATAAACCCTGGGTTTATGGAAATTAAGATGTTATTCCAATTAATTCTGGTTTTAAAAAGTAATATCATTAGAACTAGTATTAAAGATTTAGAAATTGCCCAACAAAACTGCATATTTTAACATTACAACAATAGTCAATAAATTCCACATTAACATGCAGTGAAAACCTGTTGAAATGTTCATTTAAGTAAAACAAAACCAAAACTGAGTATAGTGTTTCACTTATCCCTAAATAAGATAAGGAAAATAAGAAAGATGTGATTTTTGACATAAAATGTGAAATGTGTTGACTTTCTACCATGTTTTGTTTTCCATTTAAAAAAAAAAAGCATCAAAAACCCAAAAGTAAACAAACAAAAACCCCAATACAAGTTAAACAATTAAATGAAATGGACACATATTTAGAAAATATGTTACTATTAGATGTAAAGTCCATGTGCAAAATAAGATAAAATCTATAGATGCAGACAATGTATTTTCCTATGCCAGCTAACATACTAGGAAAAGATAGACAGAATTAGTGACCTTGTAATGGCTTGAGAAAAGTCTTCTGGGCTTTCTTTACTCTTCTACAGTTATAGTATTTCTAATTACTCCATCAATAAACCTTTATTTGCATATGTCTAAACACTGTTGGTGTCAGGATACACTACAACTGGATTAATACTAAAAAACCCAAAATCTTATGTTATACCACTTTATAGCTGCATTTACATTGTATGGCACATCTGCGCTTAAACCCTGTGTTTAAATGTTAGATAACTTCTTGCTTAGTTATTTCGAACCTTTCCTAGGCTTTCTTATCTCTTGGTCTCTTTTGGATCAGTATAAAGGAGCTCAGGTTTTGCCGTCTATTGCTGTTTGGTCAGTTGAGCTCAGAACAGACAAGAACAGAGGGCTGACATTTGCTCCAAACAACAGCTGGGCACTTGAGCCACCCCTTCCCAGCTGGGCTGCACACATAATTGTGGTCACAGCAGACCAAAGCATGGAGTTCAGGTTCTGGCTGAACACATAGTGAATGCATATTTTGCCAGTTCAAGTTTTCCTGCCAAAGACAAGGTATTCAAAAGAAGATACTAAAGAGGCCAGACATGAAGAGGCTTGTCTCTCCCTTTCCAAAGGACCAGACTGTCCAGGCTAAAGTCAGGGACAATCTTTTTACTGTCTGTATGTTGAATGTTGAAAACTGTCCAAATTACCTTAAAGGCTCCAGGAAAAATGTCATTGACTTCTTTGGGGACTGACTTATCTCTTAATACATCTTTGACAATGAGGCACAGACCTGCTCTTTGTGGAAGAAATGTGAACTCCTGCAGATTGTTCTACAGCCACTGCACAGCTCTCATTACCAAGTGAACTATTTGGTGTAGTCTTACTATTTAAAAGTCACAAAACTCATAAAAGGCAGAAAAACAAAATTCTGAACTCCCAACGCATATACTTAGACCATGCTCACCATTTCATTTCTGTGATACACAAGCTGTGATATTTGTGTTTTGCAACTGCCTGGCTAGTCTCTTATTGCTCTTAATGCTTTTCATGGCCTTTTATGTATGGATGTTAAGCGTCGCACATCTCCAGAAACATCTAATGGAAACAAGCGTATGTAAGCACAAACATGATAAAGGGCTCTCAGAGGAGTGTATTGTGAAAATGGAGTGCAGTTTACTGTTTGCATGCCTGGGTAAATGCAGCTGTTTTCTTGCTTCATTCTTCTGTATTTTTCCCTTGGTGGGGGAGCTCTAATTTTATTTCTAGTGTAAGCACAGATAAAATCTATTCAGCAATAATAAGAATAATAATAAACCCCCAAATATTTACATACGCCACTCTATTATTTA
Source organism: Sclerurus mexicanus (assembly GCA_013396755.1). Classification (NCBI taxonomy): domain Eukaryota; kingdom Metazoa; phylum Chordata; class Aves; order Passeriformes; family Furnariidae; genus Sclerurus; species Sclerurus mexicanus. The sequence goes on along the minus strand of VWZF01005177.1, from coordinate 937,762 downwards.
GCCTCCCTTCAAAATGCCTTTTAAAATGTAACTGTGGAAACAAAGAAACCTGTGAGAGACTCACTGTTTACTCTAATGAAGTCGGGCTAGTACACCCCCCAAAAGATTTACTCAAAGAAGGAAGGATGGCTGTCATCTGTTATGGTTCTGAGACTTATTTTTCACTAATTGATCAACATATGTTTTTATTTCTATGCAAAAAAAAAAGAATAATTGCACCTAATTACTTAGGGCAATATATTAATTACAGTGAGGCCTGTTAACAATCAAACTGTGTTAAGAGGCTTAAACTCATTTTTTGGTCAAGATGTAGCACAATTTAATTATTTGATGTCCATCCAAATTATGTCAGTTACAAGGTGAGAAGATGAAATCATCCATATATAAATCAAAAACTTGTGAGGTTGTGGATCCTGTGGAATGCAAAAAGATTGCAGTTCTTTAACTGTTCCTTACTTTTGGGGAGAGGTTGAAAATTACCCTAAGACTTAAAAATCTATTACAAAAAATCATACTGATGGGATGATCTGATTCTGCGAGATACACATACATATTCCCCACCACAGTGCAATGCCTCCATGTCCCAACATCTATCAGGATTAATATCTTTTAGCCAAAATAGTGAGTGTGCTGGCAGTCTTCACATGTGAAGGAGCAGAGGTTTTGACTTATTCATGAAAGTTTCCATGCACAGCAGACTCAGTGAAAACCTGATCCTGCTGTCCTGTCGTTGTTGCCTGCTGGAACCTGAGTCAGAAATGCTCTTTCTCCAGATTACTGAGTCTTCTCCTATTTTTCACAGCTACCTTTCCCTCAGTCCAGAATGCAATCAAAACTCACATGATCAGCACACTGGAGTTGAAGAAGATTCAGTTATCTTCAAAGACAGTAGACTGCTTCCTAAACATGCTTTCCTTTTTGTGACTACAAAGAGAGTCTGGGGGAACTTAGTTGTATACATCTACATTTGTTGACATCTTGCATTTATTCAGATGAATCCCATACTTAATTAATTGCATCTGTACATTAATTAATGAATGTGCTGCCTGTGGGATGCTATGTTAACCATGTTAAACCAAGCAGAAATGGCAGCTAATATACCTTCTGAACAACATTCTCCAAGTATCACAGTGGCCTCCTGTACTTTCTTTTTCATCAAAGTACATAATGCTGAAGGATGTCTCAAAAAAGCATCTGTGATTCTACTTCTCTTGCACAAAAACCTGCAAAAAATTTATCTAATGTTTGAGTAAATAGTATTTTAATAATACTGTCTATTTATTATTGAAATTATTCAGAGGTTTTATTGGGGAACATTGTGACAAGGCATGTAGTGATAAACTTTCAAAACTTCTAAATCTCTATTATGACCTGCACACATATACTTTCAAACTAGATTCTCCTGTAACAAAGTGCTAACTGCAGATAAACCAAGACACAAAATTGTGTGACTTGCAGAAAACCATAGCAAAGTAATGAAAAAGAATCAGAGTCAAGCTTGATGCTCAATGTAACAGCCACGTCTCAATCTGCTAACTAAAATCAACGTTATTCTAAAATACAGGCAAGTTTAAAAAAAATCTAGTTCAGCTTTGACAGTAGAACACAAAACCAAAAGATAGTCTGTTTACTCTTGTTGATTTTCTTATCAGAAAGAACAGGTGTGCCTTTTCATTCTCACCCAGGCAGTGCAGGTGTATTCATCAGAGGCATTGCGGAGTCTTTTGTAACTCAAAGTGTTTGTCTTAAAACAGAAGTGTTTCCGTTTGTAAGCTTAGAAACGTGAACAATCTGAGGAGTGCCTTCCCCCTTGCAGTGTTCTCTGGAGGACGCATGATGGAGCCAGCAAGTTCACAAATATTGGTTTCTTTCTGCAGAGCTTCTGCAGTGAAAACCAGATAACCTATGCTGGCTCCCCTGAAATGTGTCGAGGGACCGAGGTGTCAAGGTGCTTCTTCACCGGTGCCATTCACGAATCTCCACTAGCTCACACAGCAAACAAAACCAACTTTCTGGCAGAGTCTAATGTTTCAGCACATTTCTTTGGCAGAAATACCTACACTGGGAAAGGTGACTGAATTGTTCAGATACTGGCCCAGAAGACCTTGAAAGATCCCAGTCCTTCCCAACTTCTTGCATTGCTCCCACCTTTTTGAGACCCAGGTAGGTGGATTTGAGCCTATATCCTCAAAGTATAGGCTTCTGCTAGGTGTTTGTTTTGAAGCTTTGAAATACTTTCTTCAGGAGTTTTTCATGAGGAGGATTTGAAGAAGATGTAATGATGCTGGGTAAACGAGGACTTGTCAAGGGAGGAGAAAAAGCTGGGATAGTTTATGAGCCTGTAACAGTAAGAATGTCCTGGAGAAGTGATGAAACTTTTCTACTCTCCTTCTTGGCCTTTGGGCTTGGTCAGATACCGGAAGCAACTTGAATGGCAGATGCAGAAGCAAATCAGGTGGGGACTGAAACAGCCCTTTAACCCTTGCCTGTGCTCCCCTTGTGCTTATGGGTAAGCTATTGGTTTACACAATCAGTATAAGTGGTTAAACACTGCTGTCTTTGGCTGGGTCAGTTCTCACCTTTACAGAAACTTGAGTGGAAACTTATTTTTCAAGTTTACACTTCAGTGAATCCAGAATAGCATTCTGTAATTACCATGAAATGGCCAAAGGAAAAAAAAGTTTTAAATATATTTACACCACACCCCTTGTAGAGCTATAGAACAAAACTTCCACTCTGCCTTTCTTCTGTACCTCCAATCCACAAATTAGTGTAAATTCAATAACTGGTTTGGAAAGTAGATGGGGCACTGCAGCCAGCAGTGCTCTGCAGAAAATATTTCTGTGTTGGTAGAAATAGAAACAAGTTGTCTTCACATATTTTTTTCACCTATAATCTTTGGAATTTCATCATCCTTCTGAGGAGGTTTCAGTTTTTATCTTTAAACTTGATCTGACAAGTTAAATATCACTGTATCTTAAAAGTGTCTACTGAAATACCTGTTTGTGTTCAAGGTCTGTCTGGGTATATTCAAAGGAATCTCTGAATTTCCACACTAAAAAAATCTCATTTCTTTCTTCCCTGAGTGTGTTCACAGGCACAGGATGCTTCAGAGAAAGCATCTATTGCTCTATTAGCCAAATTTTATCACAGGAACAGATTTTACTCTAACCAGTACAAATTAACTCCAGTACTGCAGCCTTCACCTCCAGTGAATGATCTGAAAAATTCAGAATTGGATGGTTCAAAACCATTTTGAATGAATTCAGAAGACAATAATTTTTGTAATCTCCAAGTCACAAATATATATTTGGAACTAAACATTACAGTTTAAATAAAGTTATGGGTCGGATGCCAAGGATATCCAACCAGTGGAACCCCACATGGCAGATCAGACAACCCTATTGCTATAGTTCCTTTTGCCTTAAAAGCTAGGAAAAGAAGGGAAAAAGAAACAGGAGTGGGGGAAAAAGACAAACAGAGAAGCCTAGGAACCTTAGCAGTAGGAGTTTTCCTCTCTTTTTTGGTGTGTGCATATGTGGCTGCAACAGCTATTGTTGGTAAGATATATATATATATACACAAAGAGTGTCTTGAGCAAAGATAGCAAAAGAATGCACTGGTATATACAGATAGAGCTGAGGTGTTTGCAGTGGGGGACATTCTTAATGGAGAATCACATGAAAAATGCAACTAGTCAAAAAATTGTGCTTATGAGAGAATTTCTCCTGCAGTCCTAGTACTTCACTGTTCAGCCTGGAAATTCTGTAAAAATGTAGTGGATCTCTTCTAACCTGAGCAATTTCTTTCCCAGTTGGAACACTCCCAGTTTTCTTTCCCAAGGGAGTCAGGGTAAAACATAGGAAGGATTGTATTGGGACCTACTAAAATATGGTTGTAGATGCATAGGGATACGTTAACAGAATCTGGAGCTGGGGAGACACTTCTCTGGCTAAAAAGAAATAAACCAGAGCATATCTAAATGTCTTAGAGATGCTCCACAGAGCTGGTGCTGCACAGTCTCACTGTGAACTGTGAATTGAATAAGCATAACGCTAAGTCTGAGTAAGTGTTCACTGTTTTCAAAGTCTGAGCTAATAATGCTGTTAGCCTGGCACTCTGCTGCACTCTGTTGAAAGATTAACTCAGTCAGACCTAGCTAATGTACCAGGAGAAATATGTTACTTTTGAAATATTCACCCCAGCTTTAATTGCTGGAGGTTAGAACAATATATTAAGTTACTTGAGTCAATACAGGTGGATTGATGGAAGTTATTCAAGGTATTTTTAAATATGTAAAACTGTGTGATAACTGAGTGAAAAGTTCGGAATTAAATGAACGGTACTAAGTAGGTAGAACAAAAGGATCAGACCTAACAAACTTAGCCAATAAATCATGTTGGTGAAGAAAAGATTTCAGGGGAGTCACTGCTATACCATTCAATCCCTTCCTCTTCTAACCTAACAAAATCCACAGTGGCCTGGATATCAAAGCAGGACTTTGCTACCAAGGTATATTTCTGAAATTGCTAATCTGAATGGAGTAATTCTCTTGATCACTTTGTTTAAAGCAGGAAGGAATTGCTTCATCAGTAGGAAGTGCAGCAAATCTAATGCAAAAAGATAGAGAAAAATTAGTTATGTCTAGCAGCAAGAGAATTCAGCTGATCAATTAATAAATTCCATTTTTGAGACAAAGTAGTGATTGCAGTGATACTGCAATGATCTAGCACTGTGCGACTGAATAAGTATGATTAACAAGTTCTTTTAATTTCCTTTCTACTACACTATGACAGACTAAGATTATGAGAGATTGCACATTCCTATCACATATCAAGGGTCAGAATTCGAATGTCTGTTTTTACAGGATTAAATTTACCCTGTTGAAATTCATCATCAGGGTCAGCAGGCAATGACATGTTATTTGAAAGGATTTTAAGGTCTATAATAAGGCACTATCCCCTTCACCAAGAGTATCAAAGCAGATCAGAATATAGTATGAGCACAAAAGCATTCCTATCCTATTTGTGACAAAAATAGAATTTGGGTTTTTTATGTGCACTTCTGTGTTTAAGCTCACTCTCATAGAAGGATTGAATTGGCATTATTGGATGAATTTCAGTCTTCAAACACAGAAGAATGAGATTCAAAGATACTTACTATCAGAAGATGCTGAAGTCCAGATACTCAGATTTCTTTATCTACTTCTTTCTGTTTAAAATGTATGAGAACTTTCTGAGTCAAAGAACTTGATCTGGCAAATCAAAGGCTTGTACTTTTATAGAACTCAGACTTAGCTATGCAGTGGTTTCTGTGTATTCTGCAATTGTAGTAATTCTTCTCTGTGGTTAAGAATTTAGTGAGAGAGATCAGAGGGCAGAGAAAAAAAGAATAGATAAATCAGGGCTGATGCAGAAAGATAGCAATATCTGGGATGGTTTAGCCAAGAAAGGAAAAGACAGAAGGATATGTAAAAGATGACTATGACATTGAAGGCAATAGTCTCTTCCTTGATACATGTCTGTAGGACAAGGGGGGCTTCATTACAGCAGAGAAGACTTAGATATTGAGAAAAAATATTCTCATGGTTAAGAATACGAGCAGGCTGCTGAGAAGTTAGTAAGTTCACATTCCTGGGTGTTTTTGAAACAGACTGGACTAGCTTTTGTGAGGAAAGACATCAGTACAGCTAGTCCCACCTTTGGGCAGGGGGCAAATGAAACAACCTTTGGATGTTGCTTTCTAGTCTTACTGTCTATAATTGCAATGATTTATGAGGCATAGAGCAGACCAGGTCCTACATTTGTTCCAATTTGCATAGCTGAGAAGTTGGCTTATTGTGTGCCTAATTCTTTACTGGTCATTAATTTGTAGTTAATTATCCTACCGTTCTAACATGTTAGATTGATTTACTATATAGCATGGTCTGCATATCCATTCTGAACAGCATTAGTGGTGTGCTTGCAATCTCCTTCCTACTTATTTTCTCTGAACTTCAACATGATGTGAAATTTGTCAGACTAGGCTTAACCTCAGTCTTCATTGCTAGTTTACATTTCTTTAATCAAGTTCTCTGACAAAAGATTATATTAAAGAGAATGGGCACTTTTTAAGCTCTTAATAACCACATTGACCCCTTCTGGTGTAATGACAAAATATTGTTGAAATGTCAGAATTTTTAATGTCCAACTTGTTTTTGTTGACATACACTGTAGCTCTGTTATTTTCCATAATGCATTTGAATGTTGTCTGCATTCTCTATTTTACTCTCTAAAGAGTATTTGTCTGGAGATTTACATTAGAATTGTACTGCTCACTATTCTGCAAGGATGTAAGGAATGTTACTACATATTTTGTGGTATCCTTAAACCATATGTCTCAGCAGATACAGCACTGTCAAGGAGTGATAAAATCCCAGCAGAGGCTGTTGTAAATGGAAGAACTGGGACAATTCAGATCAGGCCCCAGAAGGAATGAAAGTTAATAGTTCAGTTCAAATTGAAGTGTGTTTGAAGGATCCCTTGTCCTTTCATTTGACTGCAGGTTTTATTCTAGTTTTGATATACTGATCCAATGCTCCAGAGTACTCTCTATATATTAAAGTACTACTGTTCTCCAGACTTCTGTTTTAGCTAATAAGAATTTTATCAGAAAATTTTGAACAGAGCATTGAGGGCTTTCTTCATCTTTGATTTTCAGTACCTAAAAGTTACAGTCTACTCCAAGTCCAGTACCAGAGATTAATAACCCAGAGAAAGGACTTCTCTGAGTACTGATTTCTGAGGCAGCCTGGTCCCATAACTTAGGTTTGGCTTGTAATGTAAAATCATCTAAGTCGAATGGGAGAAATCTAGGGGTCAGGATACTAATAGATAACCTTAACCCAATGTCACTGTTTCCACCTCTCACAGTACTATGATTAAGGGGCAACTTGTAGCTGTGCCTTGGCTGTGCAAAATAATCGAACACTGGGGAACACACAGCTTTTCTTCTGTGTAATTATTGCTGGGGGCTGGTGGTGTTTATGTGTTTTTCTTATTTTTTTTTCCTGTTTTCTTAGCACAGGCACAACCTTGAATCTATATAGCGGCACTGGAAGGTCAGCAGGATTACCTTTGGATCTGGGAGAAAAGCTGAAAGGAGGTGAAAAAGACTGAAGAATGCTCTTGGCTACTCAATGGCAGAAACTTCCAATAGGGAAGTGTGTGAACGCCAAAGTAAAACCTTGTGTATCAGTAGGCCTTCCATTCACTGAACTCCATCAATTATAAACAGTTTTCTAATCCAGACAGAATGATCAGAAAGGAGACCCAGACCACCAGTCACTAAGTGCACCTACATTATAGTCAGCCATCACCTACAGGCAAGCCTCCACCACCATCCACATATAGCAGTCAGGCTTCCTTCCCCCATGGTGACTCCTTACAGTCTGCCAGTGCCTCTCATGAGACAGCAAGCTTCCATTGAGAAACTTCCTGAAGTAGCCTGGTTGACTTACAGGCATGTCTCCTAAAAGAGTGGAAGCTGAGGAATAATTTCCACCTCTAACCTGCAAGAGAACGCCATATATCATTGCTGGAGCCTGTTCATCACCTTCTGAGATGGCTGTCCTGTTCTGCAGATGGTGGGAGGAAAGCTTGGAACGGCTCACAATGCACTGCCGCTCTCAAGCACTGCCTAAATGAGGGAACCAGGGCAAGAGGGAGAAATGCAACACACTCTTAGGGCCAAGTCTCATACCAAAAGCCATCTTAATATCCTCTCTATCTTCCCTGGGACTTGAATTTAAGTACATATTTCAGGGGCAAGGCATAGGTATTATTAACCTTGAACATGAAGATGGCAGCAGTGGTTTGCCAACACCCCCAACAGAAAAAAGGAAAAGGTATGATAATGATGGCAGAGTCTTTTTTACTATACTGGTATAATTACAACTCTCTTCCATTTTAAGGGCTAAGTGAGAGTAATCCCTGTTTTTATATTTCTTGTCTTCCTCTTCCAGAGAAGACACGAGAAAGCCTGTATGTGATTTTAGATGGTCCAGGAAAAGAGGCCCATCTCATGCCTTTAAAAGCATTGTGGCTAAATTGAGTTTGCCCTGTTAAAATAAGGCAACCTATGAGAATATATTCTCCAGATACAGGCTCCATTTAACCTCAGTAGGCGTGAAGGAAGCGTGCCCTTCTTCATTCCCAAAAGAAAAAAAGTCTCATAAGAAATAGACTGCAAGCAGGAGTTCAATGCCTATGCCTTCCTAAAAGCCTTTTAACACGAGGACATAATTTCTGCTTTCTTTTGACATCAGGAAAGTGTTTTCTTAGTAATGAAAACAGTAATTTTCTTTTACAGTGGATAATATGTATCTGTTAACTTAAATCGATACTTGTGAAAAGCTGCGGAAATGAAATCCTACTCACAGCACCTAGATGGACCTAACTGCAGGTTTTAGTGGGAGTAGATGGTAAGGTTCACATTCTGGAAGAGAATGGAATAAGGATTTAAGGTAGGGCAACAGCACTTGACTCATCAGGGAGTAAAAACCAAAGTGATATATGAAGATTCTCTAGGCAGGCATTGGTCATAGTCCAATTATTTTGTATGCTATGATACAATAGCAGAATTGCAAACAGAGGGCAGAAAAAGTATTATTAAGGCCTTGGAAAATCTTTTTTCCTTCCCATCATGAACAGAGTCAGCTTCCATCAGGGTGAGGCAGAAAGGTGAAGGTAGAATGAGAAGAAAAATGAGGCAGAAAGGTGAAGGTAGAATGAGAAGAAAAATGTCTTTGGTACAGTTACTGGATCCTCAAGTCTTTTGGATGCATAAGAGTGCTCCATGTGTTATGTTTACAGGTGTTCACTGTGTGGGTACCAGGAGAAAGCAATTACCTTCCAGAGTAAAGCAAACTTTTCTGTTAGTCAACATGATGAAGCATGCAGTTTTCCTCACATTCTCAGTATCCATGCAGTACATTGCAAGATACACCCAAACTCTGAAATATGAGGATGTTTTGCCTTTGCCCTAGCCCTCTAAAACCAGTCTAACTGTGCACAAAAGACTTGTAATGTGATTTTTTTTAGTTGGAATACAATCAAAGAGTACTTGCAAACCTCTCTAGTAGATACTGGATCAGAATATCTCATCAGAACACTAGTGCAATTGTCTTTCCTGCTTTAGGGTTGTGCTGATTTTTAGGATGTCACAGGTGACAAACAGGAGTCCAAGCAGAAAATGGTTCTGTACACTCCACGGCAATGGACTTGCTGATACACTTGTTGCTCTACAGGTTCTATTCATGTCTAGTATAGATGTCTTCCAAAGACTAATACCTGATCAAATCAGGACTGAATTTAGATGTAGAAATAGGACTATTGCAATCAGTCTCCCTTTGTTTCAGAAGGCAGAGAAACAGACTTTTTGGTTTTGGACATTTGTAGCCTGCTGTAATCGTGAGTCTGGAGTTGTCAAGATACAAAAGGTCAAGATGTGATTTCCCACAATGGTGCCATTGTGCTGGAATATAGTTTAGTGTGCCTGGAACAAGGTGCAAGTCTTGTCCTTGAACGTAACAGATGAAGTTATCTGCACAGCACCACATGGTTGTGTGGGAACTAGCTTCTTGCTTTTTTCTCCTACTCTATCTCATATATTTCCCCTGTGGTGCTAATATTGCTAGGCTAAGCCTCCTGGTACATCAGTGTCGGGGGTGGACAATGGAGTGCACTGGACTCCTTATTACAATGAAAGAAGTTATAAAGTACAACATGATATAGAAGAGCCCATATGTATGTAATCACCATAAGGACTTAAACATTAGATGTCTGTTATATACTTGGGCTTGGGGATCTAGTGTTATCCCTAAAATCTCTCATCTGTGTATAGAAATCTCGTAAAGGGGGTATGCATGGAATATTCTAGAGCTAAACTGTGAATGCAGACAACTGCTTCAGGCTAAGTCTCCTCCACAATCCTCAGCAGTGCTCTAGAAGATCAACAGGAATGTGTCCATATAGAGGCTCTAAGTTGTCACAGTCGCCTTCTGTCACACGTGTTCAACTCCCATTGGCTTCAAAATAATTAGACAGGTGCTTAAGCACTTAGTATAATCAGAATGTTAAGCTCTTTCCCACCACATATAAAATGTGATTTCAAAAGTGAATTTATTAAGATTACCTTTAGCTCATTGTTTAATATCCTCCTTTCTTGTGTCTTTTGGAATTTGTTTTTTTTTTTTAGCATCAGTGAGAATATTCTAATTACGGGGTTTTTTTGTGCTTATTGACAATTTACTTAGGCCATGTGCACCTGTTCAGAGGTCCTTTATTAAGAAAAGTATTTACTCTAGTTTTGACATGCTTTTATGTATGTCATACTTTTTTACATATTAGAGTTAATAATGGTTCTTGGAAAAATAAAGATCAGGTAATAGTGAAAGGCTTATAAGCTTTTTTTCATAATTGTTATTTTTGCACATACAAGTAATTTAACATCCTCTCTACCAATACTTTCATTTTCTAAACTGAATGCATCACATATTAGTTTAATAGTGGTCAAAGGCAGGATGTAATATTTTTTATCTAAATGTCAAGTTTTATTTGGGAAGAAGAATGTATTGTTACTTACTTGAATTATCTGTGGAAAACCTGTTCTACCAATGCAAGCAATTTAAATTGCTAATATTCATATCCTAACACAAGATCATCAGACTCATTCTTTACTAGTATCTAAGAGTGGTAATGCCATATGTTGCTGTCGATAAAAACAATTCGAGAGGACCTGTGCTGTTATTAAAAATGATCAATATTAATTTTTTTTGTTGATGATAAAATAAAGATTGATTTTAATGAAATGATTTGCTTTTTCCTCTGGATAAAATATTGATTGTATTATATTGTCTTAATTATAAACTAAAGAAAATAATTACTATTAGCATAATCCCTACTTAAACTTGATATTTTTAATTTCTGTGACTGCTTTTGTCTTTGGCATATGCAATATGAGCTGCAATTCATGACTGTCAGAGACTGAAATAGTTAATGGCTTAAACATTTTAACATCACCAAAAGACTTTTGTCCACTCTAGCAGACTGAAAAGAAGTAACTGCTCACCCAGCAAAGCCCAGCCTTTCCTGAATATGCCTACTATGAAAGGACCTTTAGATAGATGAGTGGGTGCCATTGTCCAACATTGTCCCAGGTGCAGAAGGGTGTGCTTCCCTGAAGCTACAAACTGGATTTCCAGATAAGGGAAGAGATTGATAAGAGGCAAATCCTGTGAGGTGGAATAATCCTTCTTATCATGCCAATGTCCTCCCTCACGTGAGGACTCCATTGTAAAAATCCCTCCGGGGAACCTCGAAGACATTTCACATCTGGCCTGGGCTATTCATGCCAAATGTTGGACAGTGGTCGTTGAGTCTTAGGAGGGGTCAGAAATTTGTCCACTGAAACTATCCATTGTAAAATTCCTCACCTCAGGGCAGGTACAAGGCATTCCCTCCTGAGCTTGAAATGTATAATAACTCATGAAGTCTTTGAGATTTTTTTTTGAGGGGGGCGTTCCCCCAGTCCTGGTGGATCAAGACCATCACTTTGACAGGACTGCAACCACCACTTGAAACAACAGACATGGAAACTGCAACTACGAAGTTTCATTGCTGGATCTACTGAGTGGTGACTAGAGGATCCTTATCCTTTCTTTCTCTTTCTCTCCCTTATACATTTCCTTAAGTGTTATGCTTTAATATTGCTGTATTACTACAGATGGTAACACCCAGAATGGCAACATATCTGTTTATCTCTGAAACAGAATTGTTCCAAAATAAACTCTCCATATATATGTTAACAAACACCAATTATTAAGTGCTTTTTCACTCTAATCCACCCCAAGGGATTTATTAACAAGAACCTGAGTTACCCTCCCTTTCTGGGGTGGATCGTAACAATGACATTAAGACATCCCAATGTCTCTGAAAATGTAAGTAAATGTCAATAATGAAACCTTCATCAATACTACTGTAAGAAAAAAAGAAATAAAAAGAATATATAAAAAATATATAAAATAAAAGAAATTTGTGGTGTTGGATTTTAAGCACTAGGACTGCTAGCCTTGAAAAGTATGGTAAGAAAACAAGATTTCTTTTTTGGCAATCAAGTTAATGGTTATACTTATGTTTTTTTAAAGGCAGCTAGACCCAAACTGTCCTTGAACATGAAAAAATTGTACACATTCTTTGCCTAGCCACTGGTGACTGAACACTGAAGCAACCTCTGCTGTCGTGTCCCTATGACATAGGAAACCTATGCCAATGCTCAGTCACTCTTGTAATAAAAAAGTGTATTCTAATGTTCAGATGGAACCTCCTTTGTTTCAGCGTGTGCCCATTGACTGATTCTGTCACTGGACACCACAGAAATAATCCTGGCTCCACTGTCTTGCCATGCTCTCTTCAGATATTTATATACATTAACAAGGTCCTCTCCATGCTCCTCTTCTTCAGACTGAACAGTCCCAATTCTTTTAGCCTTTCCTCACATGTGATGTTCTTTCGTCATCTTCATGGCCCTTCTCTGGACTCTCTCCAGTAGCTCTGTATCTCTCTTGTAATGGGAACCCTAGAACTGGACCCAGCACTCCAGGTATGGACTCACCAGCACTGAGTAGAGGGGAAGGATCACCTTCCCTGAGCTATTGGTAGTACTTTGTCTAATACAAACCAGGGTACCATTATCTCTTTTTTGCATCAATGACATTTTGCTAGCTCATAGTCAGTTTGGTGTTAGCCAAGGATCTCCAGGTCTTTTTCTGATAAGCTGCTTTCCAGTAGGGTTATGCCCAGCATATACTGGTGTCTGTAGCTGTTTTTCCCCTGGTACAGGTCCCTTCACTTCTCTTTGTTGAAATGCTCGAGGTTCCTGTCAACCCATCTTCAGACTGTTGAGGTCCTTCTGGATAGCAGCATGACCATCTGGCCTATCACCACTTCTCCCTGTTTTGTATCATCATCAAACTTGCTGAGGGTACACTCTGACCTGTCATCCAGATTATGAGTAAAGATGCTGAATTGCATTAAATGCAGTATTGACACCTGGGGTGCATGGCTTGCTACTGGCCTCCAATTAGAGGTGAGACTGGGTCTTCCTTCTTTACCTTGAAGATAGGAGTGACATTTACTTTCCCTCATTTTTTGGGTACCTCTTCCAGTTGCCATGATTGATCAAAAGTTATCAAAGTGGTGTCACAGTGACATCAGACATCTGCCTCAGCACTTGTGGGTGCAGCCAGTCAGGGCCCGTGGCATTTTATAACATCCAGAGTTCTTGAAAGAAACTACAAATATTATCAACCTATCTGTCTGTATATCATCTCCTAGTTTTAAAATGAAATCTAAAATTAACCATGATGTATCACTGTTTTATTTTAAACATATGTGTTATTGTCTCTATCCCCAAACCACAAAATCTTCCTGGCATTTATACTGTATATTCACACATAACAAAGCTCACCATGAATTGAGAAACATAGTGAGAGCAGTGTAAGCTATAAAGTCCTGCAGCGTTATCAGCATTAAAAGCTACTATCAGTTTCAAGTGGAACTTCAAAAAAAATTACATAGAAAGCACTATGCTTTGATTGTCCTGCTTCTTACCCCTCCTCCAGCTAGTAAGAGTTCAGCATTTCATCTTAATGTCTATGTTGCTTACCATAATTATGGACAAGGCAGTTGACCTTACAGCCTGTTTTAGTGATTAAATTTATTTTTAATTATTACTTTACAAAATTCCTGCATGGTAAAGGCCACTTTCCCTCTGGCTCTGAACTCTGCCTTTTAGCATTTTTCATATGTGGGCAGAAATTACAGGTACAGAAATATAGCTATTTTCCACTTTAGATTCACTAAACCATTATAAAAATGTCTGAGTTCAACCACAATTTCTCAAAGTTATCAAATGATTTATAATTTCTCTATTGCTATGGCTCAACATGTTGATCTTATTACCCAATACAGTAAACACTTTGGCCTGGAAACCACAAAAGCTGAAAGAACAGTAAATTGTGAATGACCAGCTATACCAGAATCCTTGTGAAGCAAGGTCATAGGAACATTTCAGAGTTGCCTACAGGCTAGATTTCAGACATGAAAAATCTACCTTAGCATTTTCGTTTGTGCAGATTCTCAGGCATATCAGAAGTTATTTTACTACTTCTCCTGAAAGCTTTCATTAACATTCTTCTCATTTCTGGAAATAATTTATTTTTAAAACTAGACTTCTCAAAAAATGAGATTTCAAAATACATGACCTTGATCTTTGATTCTGTGGAAGAGAAAGTTCTTTAAGAAGAGAACATTCTTAAGAAAACTAGTCTTTCTCTTGTAGCAATAATTGCTGTTGCTTTTAAAAATATTTACCAATCTAAATCATCAATCTAATCATCAAATCATCTAATCATCAAAAACCATCTAATCATCAAAAAATAGTGAATAAGAAGCAATCAAGGATGATATTGACTTTTGTGTATCTGTTCCGTTTAGTAGTAAGTTCCTTAGAGAAGAAACAAGATTTATTATATAGAGTTTAGCACAATATAAGGTATTGTGGCAAAAGTTAGTAAAATGTCAGCACGCCAAACCTCTATTTTGGCATTTTTCTTAAAGATTTGACATGGCTGAGAAATTTCACTCTCCTCTAGGTCACATGTATGCTTTGTCTATATATTGACCTACGGATATGCCAGCTGCATTACTATCAGTCAGAGCAGAACTGAAGAACAATACCCAACAAATTCCCCTTGATGAGGAAGACCATTCATGTATGGGAGTAAGTCAGAGACATAGCAGAATATACAATGGTCTCTGTACGTGTGAAAACAGGACCATCATGTCAGCAGTTCCCTGCTTCCCCAGAGAGCTTAGAAACAGGCACTTCAAGGGAGGTGGGAGAACGTGATGGCTTCTCAACTGAGCACAGAGACAGGGAAAATCAATTCAATACTGGGTGCTGAGAAGTTCTTACTGAGAGAAGAGGTTTGGTGGTCCATACACTTGGGAGATGGGTGCCATGCTAAATGGTGCTAGAGAGGATTCATTGCACTACAGCCCACTGAGCCTTTGGAGTAAATTCATACCTATGCACAGTGTCCTTGTGACAATGGGTCACGTGCCCTGTTATTGCAATGATTATCATGTAAATTGGCTACACTACATAAAAACATACTGTATGCTGTGCTGTTGCCACACAGAAAATATTAACAGTATTTTGAAGGTCACCTGGAATTGTTTATTGCGTTTTTTTTACTCTTTATCTTAAAACAAAACAAAAAAAATCCAAACTCAATCAGCCAGCCAATCAAACCAAACACCTCCCCCACTCCCCACCACCACCCCTCCTCTCCTCCCCTCTGTCTTTCTCATAGCTAAATTTAGTTCATGGATTTTCAGCTCTCTGGGGCAATCTTTAACAGCTGAGCATCTGGGCAGAATTAAAAAAAAAAACCAACAAAAAAACAAAGAGCAAGAAAGGGGAAGAGTAATGTTACTTGTAGATAGCTTTCTTCAATAATTGATTTTTTTCTGTAGTTGCTGCAGATGTGTTGGTTACTTGACCAGCATGGTGTGTCTGTTGCCATAATAAACTAATTGAGCATTTGGATGGCAACGGCCCACGGCTGTGTGTAGCGTGGCAAGTTTCACCACCTGGTCTGCCTGCAGTTTTCACCATGTTCACATGGGAATTTTGAACTGACTCAATCTCCTTTCATCTCTGACTCCCTTTATAGATTTTCAGCATGTGTGATCCTTGCCCCAAGGGAGACAGTTCACTTCAGAAGCTTGTCCTATAGGTAAAAGCAATACGCCATCCATTACCCTCTTCCTTCCACTCTCAGGTTAATGACTACATTAAATATTAAACAAGGTTCCATCTCCAGAGTGTCTGTATAAGTGATTTTACATTATCTCATTCAGCCCTTCTCTGATTTCTTCTAAAGTGTGTTGCTTCTTTCTAGCATAACTCTAGCAGTGAAAACCATGATTCATTTGACAACCATTAACAGAATGTTTAATATTAAACTTTCTCATCAATGAGTGAAGACGATCGTGAAAATGGAAAGAAGAAAACAGGGATATGATGTGAAATTGATTTCCCTTATTTAAAATGTTATTTCATATACAGCTTCTGCAAATTATTACCTTGTAGGCATGGACTACAGGCTTACTGGAGGGATGAGTGAGAAATAAATGGAATTTTTTCTACCAATTGGGATTAAATTCATAAATAAAGAGTCATCTTAGCAAATCATAGAATTCTTCATGTTGGAAAAAAACTTCAAGATCATTGAGTCTGACCATTAATCCCACATTGCCAAGTCCACCACTAAACCGTGTTCCCAAGTGCCACATGTACATGTCTTTTAAATTCCTCCAGGAATGGTGACACAACTGCTTCCCTGGGCATCCTGTTCCAATGCTTGACTACCCTTTTGGAGAAGAAATTTCTCCTAATATTCAATTTAAACCTCTCCTGGTGCATCTTGAGGTGGTTCCTGCTTGTCCGGTCGCTTTTCACTTTAGAGAAAAGACCAACCCACCACTTTGCTCCAACCTCCTTTCAGGTGCTTGCAAAAAGCAATAAGGTCCCTCCTGAGCCTCCTTGTCTTCAGATTAAACAACCCCAGTTCTTTCAGCGACTCCTCAGCAAACTTGAGCTCCAGACATTTCCCCAACTCTGTTGCCCTTCTCTGGACACACTTCAGCACCTCAGCATCTTTCTTGTCGTGAGAATCCCAAAACTGAACGCAGAACTTGTGGTGTGGCCTCAGCAGTGCTGAGTACAGGGGAATGATCACTTCCCTGGTCCTGCTGGCCACACTAGTTCTAGTACAAGCCAGGATGGATGGGGCAGGCTGATAGCTCAGCATATGTACCATATGTATGAGCTATATGGTCTGTTGACCAGCACCCCCAGGTCCTTTTCCACTGGACATGTTTCTGGCGACTCTTCACCAAGCCTGTAGCACTGCATGGCATTGTTGTAACCCAAGTGTAGAGCACAGTACTTTGCCTTCCTGAACCTCATACAATTGGACTCAGTCCATCAATCTGTAAAGCCCTTCTGCAGATTGACTCTTCCACCCAGCTTGGTGTTGTCTGCAAATTGACTGAAGGAGCACTCAGTACTCTAAACCAGATCATTGATATTTAACAGAACAGGCCTCAATAAAGTGCCATGGGGAACATACCTGTGGCAAGTGACATGGTACCCATTGTCACCTGTGCTGCTCCTTTAAATCACTAATGCTTTTATTTGTTATTGCATGTTTTGCTATGTGCTACATATAACATTTGAACCAAAACAATGCTGGCCTGTGATGTCCACACAATGACCTCTGTTGCAATTTTCAAGGTGCACATAAAATGAGGTTGTAACCAAATGAGTCAAACACAGGAAGTTACATCTCTAAGGAAAAGCTTATTTATTTTGAGGCTGACAGAGTACTGGAACAGGCTGTGCAGAGAAGTTGTGGGGGCTGAAGATGTTCAAAACCTGCCTGGACATGATACTTTACAACTTGCTCTTGGTGAGCCTGCTTTAGCAGGCTTCCAGTGGTCCCTTCCAAGCTTGACCATGCTTTGATTCTGTGAAGTAATGTGTTGTTAACCTAGGATTCGAGCAAATACCAGAAATAGCTGCAGTATAATATATCCCAATCCCTGAGGAAAAGCTTTCCAAACTACCACCACAGAAACCAGCATGCATTTTGACCCAGGCTGGGAGTTACTACCTAACTTGTGATACTACAGAGAGACTATTAAGGTGCAAATCAGTCCATCTGCCAAAGTCAGTCAGTATTTAGCAGTAAATGTGAAGTATAGAAAGATAGAAAGAAATAGGAAAGATAGAGTGGGAGGACAGAAAGAGAGTGACAGAAAGACAGATTAAGTAGAAAAAATGTCACCACTCTATGGATTCCAATGGCATCCTGTTAATCCTCTTCTTGTGGCCTTTTTGGTGATGAAAGTCCCAGTCTTGTCAAAGGGATGGTTGCAGTCTGGATCCGCAGAGGGAAGCCCAGAGTGCTGAGTGAAGATCATGTTGGTGAAGGTCCTGTATCATAAGGGAAGGAGGCTGTGCTAGGGGAAATCCAAGTGAGTCCTTGTAGCCCAGGATGGTAAAGAAAGTCCTGTGTCTTGAGTAAAGTCTGCCCCATATTTTATCAGGCTTAGGCTAGGTGGGAACACTCTCGGTACCTCCCTTGGGACAGGGTGTTCTTTACACTGGATGATGTAATACTAGATCAAGGACATTGCATGAATCTTTGACATCTTCTAAGGCGTTACACCTGCCTGTTGCATCAGCACAGGTGGATGCATTATGGCCCATCATCAGAAATTAATATCTTCAGTCTCTCAGTGAATTGTCACGATGTTTTCCCAGTGGAGAGTTATCACAGCAGAGTTATTTGTGTTAGGACAAGCAAACACTACCCTGCCTCATAGGTTTTACCTCTTTCCTTATCTTGTTCAACACCCGCCTTGTAGTCTGAGGTGGTGGGTGTGTGTGAGGAACTGGATTGTTATTGGGTCAGAAGTAACTCAAGTGTATGTGTGTGTGTGGGGGGAAGGGCTGACAGAGCCCACGTGGTAGCCCCCGGAGCCCATGTGGGGCAGCCTTGGAACAGCTGTAAATTAAAAGGGCAGTCTGGGACCACATCCATACCACATCCACTGGGACCCTGACCTGGCCTCTGATCTGCTACACCACTGCTGACTCTAACCTGGAGCCACAGAGTGGCCAGTGACTGGGAAGTCCCACCTAGGAGACGTGGCCACATGGGCCCAGAGCACATAAAAACAGCACACATGACATCCATCCTGCTCTCAGGACCTGTCACCTATCTTGTGAAGGCTGGGCTTCCAAAGGACTCTCTGGTGGTAGCTATTTCCCCCCCTCCCCCTTATTCTTTTTCCAGCTTTTTAGTTCTTCTCTCTTCTGTCTTTGGTCCTTACTTAATAATTTTGGGTCACTTAAAACCGGTGGATTGGATTTTGCTAAGTTGTGTGGGATAACATGTGCTAAGTCCTAGCTTTGTGGAATGCTTTGTTTTGGTTGTATGTTACCCTTTTAAACTTTTGCTAAGATCCTTATTTTTTCCTTTACCTTATACTTAGCAAAAGTATAAGATAAGCGAGAAAATATACTACTGTGTATAGAAAAGTATACTCCCTCATACTTAGTAAAAGTATCTCCTGTGAAAATGTATGCAGCATTCTCTCGTTAAATTACCCCTACAATCTCTCTGTAGCTCCCAGCACTCTCTGCTGTAGGTTGAACTCCACAGAGCAACAATAAGGTGCACTGATGGGACAGCTGAATGGTTGTGCTCTGCATGGAGCTTCACTGCTTTAAACCTAATAAAACATTCACTGCAGAGGAAACTTCGTTTTCAGCTTCCTCCTTGTTTTCACCCCTTAATTGTAGCTAAGTAAAAATGTGTCATATGGGTTTTATTTGTAATCTAGTCTTTGATCTCCATGAATTTAATGAAACAGTGTTTTTTCTTCTCCCTGTTCCTTTTGTTTCACCTCTGTTTTGATCTATCCCCTATTACATCTGTAGTCATCATCCTTACCAAACCAGCTTGCTAAATTGTCCTCTGAATGTCAGAAGAAAGCAGTCTAAAATGATGATTTAAAGGAATGATGCTTACCTGGGTCAAGTAAAAGACATAAAAGCCAAGGTGGTATTTTCATACTTTCTTTAGTTCCACTTGAATTGCATTTCTCTTTGTCACCTCCTCTGTCATTACTGTCACCTTTCCCCAACAATTCTCTCGCAATTAACACTGAGGTAAATTGGTGAGATAATATTTACCATGACATTGCCATTATTCTGTGGTTACATAGCAAATCATAAGCAAGTGACCAAATGGGTTAAAAGATTAGAATCTAATGGCCAAAATATAAATAAATAAAGAATAATAAAATGCCAGGTATTCCATAACACTTTGTAAATGGTGCTATTTATTCTATAGAAGCACCAAACAGATTTTGCTTGGTATTTATCTTCATTTGTTTTTAACTGGAACAGACTATGAAAATCACAAAGGACACATACTGTCTCAATAAATTTAAAAAGCCATTTTTCCCCTTAAAATCTAAACACCAGTTAAAAAGACTAAATCAGAACAGATTTAATTGATATTTACACAAACCAACATTAGCAATTAGTAAAGCATCAGCAGGGGGAGAAGAACAATTACTGCACCCAGTCTAATTGGTCTTTTTGGATGAATTAAAAAAAAAAAGAGTCAAATTTAACCAGCTGTTTGAACAAGGAATTTTTCTTTATTTTCATAAACATGTTTATTTGAATGAAATTAATCCCCATTGGCAGTAAGGCAGGATTAGAGTTGTTTTCCTCCTATTAGTTTGTATATAATTTTGGGGAGTATCAGAGATTGTAAACATTAACAGCTTGCTTGCTTGGCTTAATGATCATCCAAGTATGATAAAAGATGACAGATTAATAGTACTTTTACTCATGTGAAATAACATTTGTCCATGGATTTGCTCAATATGGATTTCCACCTAGTTAGAGAGATTAGGAGCAAACACTGATTCACCTCCTCCCTCCTTTCCCTTTATGACATTATAAGCAAAATAGTAAAGGATATTTGAATATGAAGATGCCTTTGATCCTTCTGCAAGTCAATACAATACACAGAGAGCTTATCTTGCTAACTTGCAAATCTCTTCTAGCTGAGAAGGTGAAAAGTAGGAAACTGAACTAATTTGCCTTCCCGTGCTTCTCAACCACTTTGTCCTTCAGTGTCTGTGACTGATGAGAAATACTGGACATATTTTGTGAGAATTTGACAAGCTGATGCCCATTCCTGAGTTTACAGCTCTGGGTGCTGTAGTGATGGATAGGCGACTTGCTGTTCTAAGAGTCAGTGCCATGAGATGTAATTTGGGTTTAAATCGGAGAAGTCTTTATGAAAACAGCTGTCAGTGACTATTAAAGACAGAGTTTGGAACAGAAATTTCATCTGTGTCTAATTTCTTTTCCATGCATATTTTATTTGGTTTCAAGTAGGACATATATTTTTGTGGGTTTTTTTGCTATAATTTTTTTGACGTGGTAAATTTAAAACAGGAAAGCTTAAACATGCATAGGACTAAGGAAACACTTACTCACACCAAAACATTATGTTATCCGCATAGAAAAGGTTGATTCATAGGAGTGATCTAAAAGTAGACTTCATAGGCAGGCAGGGAGCTAAGACATCCCTGAAATTAGTGCTATCACCTATAATTTGCAAATGAAAAGATATGTTCAGCATAACTCTTTGAGCAAACTCCGATGGGTAACCTGTAGGATTATTTTAATATTATTAGAGTCTTTCTGCATTTTTAAAATTCAGCAAATTTTAGAAAAGGAATGCAAAGCCAGTCAATGATTTTATTTATTTTAGAAATAAAGCAATGACATGCCCAAACCCATCATGTGGCAGAAGCTCTACCAACCAGGAAAGCACGTGGGCCATCTGCTCAGGCATGGGTAAGAAGGCAGCAACCACAAAGGGAGGAGGCATATGAGGAGATATGTGTATAAACATATATGAGACACTTCAGAAGAGACATGACAAGACACAGAGAGAGGGGGTACTGCTGTGGAAATACAGAGCTGAGGGTCCACACTTGGAAGGAGGCCTGCAAGTGTGAAGGAGCTTTGGCCTGTAGGAGGACCCAAACTAGGACAAGTTCACTGCCAAAGTACTGTTGCCTATGGAGAGATATTAAAGGGCACAGAGGAGTGGGGGAAACCCGGTAAGGAGCATGAAGAAGCAGTGCAAAGCCACTAGGAAATTAAAAGCAGCAGAAAGAAACAAATAAACTCCACTTCAACCTTCAGTGTTGCCTGTCACCTTTTTGAAGCAATTAGAAGGGACTGTCTGTAAAGTTTGGCCAAAACAATGGCTGTCAAGGCTAGGAAGGTGCAGGAAAGGGTAATTGATTTAAATTAAGCTTTGGAAAGGTGTCTAAATATATGTTTAATTTTATGTTTTCTTTTTTATTAATACTGTAATCAGTGATTAGATGTTTGTGTTTATTGGGAATAAATAAAATTAAGAAAAAAATTCTCTGAGTTGAGACTGTATTGCCTGCTACTGTTTGTAGCAGTTTTAAAGGCATGTGTGTAATAGTTACCTACTTGGCTGACATCATGGAGCTTAACCAATGCTTAAAGAATAGGCCAATTATAGTTACATATATTTTTGCATTAATTTTACCTATTTGTAGGCATTCTCCTGAAAAAGTTCCTCAGATTCAGAATGGAACATGGAGTTGAAAAGCTACAGAAATTTTCCGGAAAAAGCAAAAGAATACTACAAGAAGGCATAAACTTCTTTGAAAGAGTACAGACAAGAAGAAACCCAGAGGAATAGTTGTGTTGTGATGGAGAGAAAGAGGGGAATCAGTACCTTGCAGAACTATGCAAGGACAGGAAATATAATAAATGACATGATATTCAGAGATGGTGAACTGTGAGTATTTAACATCTCTGAAAACCGAGTCAAAGACTCCTGCTCAAAAGTGCTTTCTTTTGTGTGTTTCTATTCTATAACAAAGATAGCCAGAGAAATTAAAGGGAGATGAAATACATGAAAATAGATTTTATAACATCAACACATGTAACAAGATTGATCCAAAACAGGGTGAAGTATGACAATAAAAGAGAAAAAGTGAGGGTCACTGTGTAAGAGAATAATAAATAAGTACCTAGGAAGAACCACTGCTACTGGATTCATGAAAAGATGCTTTGAGCTTGTTGAGAATTTTTTCTTTCAGGAACTTGTTTTTCATCTGTAGTCCTACCAGAAAGAACTGCGTCTCCTGTGCAGAATTTTTCTGTTTGGAAAGCAGTTAGAAAAGCTCTGCTTTATTTTGAGTTTTTATTCCTTTTGATAAACCCCAAAGCTTTCAGTGTGGTCATTCTCAATTTGTCTCAATTTTTCTACGCATTCCTTTTCCCTTCTGTTCAGCACTTTGAGCAGCCATGTCACTTGGCTGAGACCTGAGGACTGGTGCTGGAAATTTTTCACGGAGTCAGGGAAATAAGATTGGTGTCAGGGTGTGTTCAAGGAGAACTACATAGATGAGGGACTTCCATTGATTGATAATTAATACAATCGGTATCTCTAACAGTTCATTAACCAAGGTGCATGACAATGAGGAGAACATTGGTTAATTGCTCATTTCTAGTGACCCTCTATTCAAAGGAGCCTCTTCTCCCAGGCAGCTAGCAAATAAGAAAAGAGGACATAATCTGAATCTGTGCCAGGGGAGATTTAGGTTGAACATTAGGAAGAATTCCCTCACAGAAAACATGCTTAGACATTGGAAAGGATTGCCCTGGGAGGTGGTAGAGTCACCATCCCTGAGGGTATTTAAACAATGATTGGATGTGGCACTTAGTGCCATGGTCTAGTTGACATGGTGGTGTTCAACTGAACCTATGACCAAAGGCTATGCTTGATGATCTCAGAGATAGTTTCCAACCTTATTAATGAATTGACACAAAGTATTATGTAAAACTTCACGTTATGTTTCTTCCTATACAAGAAATTGCTGTTCTATCATTCTCACATTAATTTACATATATTTTCTCTTATGCATATTAAGAAGCAAACCACATTTGAAGTTTCAGATGCATGGGTTAATGTGTTAATTTTCTTTGAGGAACACGTCAGAAAGGAAGATGTAACTAATGAGTCATATATCTTTCTGCACCCTAGCCCCACAGTGCTGGGAATGTTTACACTGATGTGTATGCAAGACACAAGTCACCTGCTACTGTAGAAAAAAAAATTGAAAACATATACCTAAAATAATCACTAGTGAGCCAAAATTTATGAGATTTGTTGGGCTGATATTCCCAGAAAAAGGAATTCATCAACAGGCCCAATCTACTAAACAAGATATGCCAAGAAATTGTCCTTGGGGTCTTGCTGTGTCTGGGATCTTTAGTCTTTCATATTCTAAAATTTTTTTGTTCAAGGTCAGTTCTCTCTGTCTCACTGGAAAGTGGAGAAACCCTACTGCTGGAGCACAACGGTTGGTTCAAAGTCCTGGGAAATGAATGATCTGTTTTGAAGCAGGGCCTGAATCTGTGAGGACTCAAATCATTGTGGCTGTTCATCAAATGGTCAATACGTAACAGAGCTGCCCTCCAATTCTATGTCATATCTAGATCGTCCAGATTCTTATTTTGAAATTACACTCTTTCTCTTCTATCTGGATCTGGGTTAACTTTTGTCACTTTGATATTATTTTAAGTTTTACGCTTTGAAAGCAGTTGGGACCTGAATTTGTGCCCCTTTCTTTTTCCAAAGTGGACATTTATTCACAAGAGCAGAAATCTAGATTTTTCAAAAAAGGCGTTGTTTGATTAATTATATTAAAGAAATTGTATCTCAAAACAGGTTTTAACCTCTTGACTGATTTGAAGAAGAGTGCATGACAGTGTACAGGAACTTGACCAAAGATTGTAACTGTTACAGACTAGGTTAAACAAGAATGTGACATGGGCAAGACATAGAGCTGAATTTAGTGTGTTATGTAAGAATATTTTGGTTTATTATTGTGTTTTCTTTAATTTCTAGTTTTCTTCTCTGACTTTCTGCCTCCTCTCAGTAATTTTATGTGCAAAAAATTATTGTTTTACTACCCTTAAAACTGGAGTGAGATACTCTTGATTATAAGGATTTTCACAATAAGGATTGTGAAAGATGTAAATATAGGTAGAATAGTCAACAAAGCAGTAGGTTTTGATTGAAATTCTTTGTGTTTCTTCTGGATACAACTTGGTTTGTGAGTGTTGTTTCCTAATACTGACAGTTCTGTCATATCCTTTGTTATGACAGATGGCCATGTATTCTTTAGCAGTTTTAACTACTCAGTAGTTGACAGGTCTGGAAGTAGCTACTATGAAGGACAACTTTATTTCCTTTTCCAAACAGTTCACTACATTCTTTTCTTTATCATGAAGGAGATAAGAGATTTGCAACTTGTGCTTGCAGTGTCCCATGCTTCCTCTTTAGCAAACTGAGTGTCCTTTACTAGCAGTCTCTGACTCTGGAATTTAATTTATTCAGAAAGTTATTTCAGAACAGATCCCAGTCAGACCCACCTAGTAAGTTGCATTAAACATGCCCTGTTTGTACTAATACAGAGAGAAAGAAAATCTATATTGGTTAAGCCAGATAAATTCTTTTGCTCTTGAGAAGGAAATCCACTTCTCAGCAAAACTGAAGTCTTTCCCTATCTGTTCTCATTCATGTTTTCTGGAATAACAGACATAAGCCAAAATGGGGAGAGGAGAACAATGTTTTTGAATTTCCCAGTGGGAACCACGATTGGCTGGTTTGAAGTAAAAGGTAGAGAGAATGCTTTTTGCTTCATAGCATAAATAGGATATTTTTAAGGCTGAGAGATGCCCTGGTTCTGGCCAGAACAGGGTTCATTTTGCAGTAGCTGGGAGAGGGCATGGCCAGGACCCAAAGGTTATTCTATACCACCACATGTCATTGCTAGGGCTGGGGGGAAGGGGGTCTCTTCCGGCAAGAAGGAATTCCTTCTGGTACTGCAAGTGTGGTAGAGGGAGCAGTTGAATTGTCAGGAGGTTTCTGGGTGAATCCTGTACCCTCTGTCATTAGTATTATTGCTGTTAGTGGTCATTTTCTTATCTAGTAAATTGTTCTTTTCTCAACCCATAATCTTTACTTTTTGTGCTTCCAATTCAGTTCTCCAGCCCACCCCAGAGGCGCTGGGACAGGGGAAAACAAGGGAGTGTGTGAGGGGCATATGGTTTGGAGAGTCTCAAAGTGGGTACTGAATTGGGGAGTACCAGTCCTAAACCATGACAGAGAAGCCATTAGAATTCTCAAAATAGAGCTTATTTAAATTAATATCAAACTATCCATTGAAAGAGTTGGTGTATTAGAAGAACAATGTAAGGTTTATTCTTCTCTCCAATTATTATATTCACTGTGAAGAATCTGCACAACCTTGTTTAAATCTTTCCTGGAATGGTTCACACAGGAAAGCTGATTGATAAGGAGTTGGAGAATTGAACATTATGACTGATCATCAGACCTCTATCAGCTCTGTGCCACAAACAGAGCTGTCATGCAGTTACTCTGCTATTAAATCTTTAAAACTGCCAAATTTATGAACTAGAAGAAGGGGCATGGGCTGATCCACACATAGAGATTGAACATGTAAGAATACTTTGGATCTGCAGCAAGTTGTTGGCAGAAGACTTGAACACTACTGAACAAACCTATCTGAGCGCAGTGGGGAAGTGTGTAGTTGTGCTGCCTTTCATCAGTTCAGTGGCAGGTTGAAAAGCGCACTAAATCTTCTATCTAATACAAAACATTAAATTCAGTCTTTTTTTTTTTTGTGAGAGCATGAAACTGTGAGAACAAAAGGAACAGATACAAGCTTCTTTTTTTTTTTTGTCCAAAAAAAAAGTAAAAAAAAAACATAACGAAGGAAAAACTGCACATAGAATAAAGACACATGCACATGGAAAGGAGTAAAGAGGGCCACCTTCATTCACATCTCATGTCTTCATATACTGGCAAGTGGAATGGGAATGTTCTGATACTTTGTCCAGGAAAACTAGGGGTGGTTGAGGTGTTGTAAACTTGTGACCTACTTTGAAGAAACCATTTAAATCCCCTGTACACCAGAAGGATGAGGAAATTGTAGATGTATGACTAAGAGATACTGTGATTATCAACAGATGTGATCAGAATGAGTTTGAATTCATCAGCTTTTCGGGATAAGGATATAGCATGATCTTTGCTGACAATGTAATTAGATTGAGCCATCATAAATATAACACATATGTCTAATCAAGAAAAAACTAGGTGACTGTAACTTCTGGTAGTAAACAGGGCTTAACAGAATACAATACAAGCAAGCTAACACTTTAATAATAACATTTTGCAATACAAACTCTATTGTACATTTCACCTTTTCAGCACCGTTTGCTGTATCATAAATTTAGGAAAGTTAGCTGCATTGTAGTACAAATCATTGTACAACCTCACTGAATCATGTGCATCATTTCAATTGTGCTATCTATTTTTGTGTCTATTCAGTGTTATAATATTGGCTGTGCCTCAACTGCCAAAGTCATCCTGTTCCCTGGCTCCCAAGACAACCAGAATCATGTCTTATTGTAGGAGAGTATCCATGTCCATACCTCACAGATTTTGTCAATGATGTTCCATAGAGACATTGTGTAATTCCTGTGATCAGAACCATACCTTCTGTTGTGCATCTTTTCTAAGTTAAAATCTATTGACTAATGTCCTTCAGAAACTGGATATAGCTTACATTTCCTTTACTATCTTTTTTTTATATATATCATTCTTCCATTCTTGTCAATCATTTCTTATTATGACCTATACTTAAATCCTATTGTAGAATCAAATTAAAGATCAAAATTATGTACTCAACCCCTGCTATTTATAGAAAAGCTTACAGGTGATTGAGTTGGTGTTTGGTGGATCTCAAAGAAAATAATGGGTAGAGATGAAGATATAATTTATAATTAGAACTTGATGGGAAACTGTTAAGAAATCTCTTCCCATGGACTGAAACCTAAACTTTATCAGGTTAAAAAAACAAAGAATGAAAAAAATATCTATACTTCATCTCAGAGTAGCGGTTAGCTCAAAATATATGTGCAGGCTGAATGACAAGGGAACACAAGTCTTTGTTCTAGCTGATTCAAAATAGGGACTTGAACTTCATTATCTCACATGCTGAGTAAATATCCTATCAGCACTGACCTTTCTGGTTGCTAATGTAACTCTTGTCTCTAATTTTGATTCTATCTTTGCTGAAACTTATATGATCATTCCTGCAAAAGGTCTTAATTTTAATAAACCAGAAATTTCTAAATTAAAAACTCAAATAATTTCACTGGAACTTACAGAACAATTCTCTTTATTAGGAGATGTATACTACTGATGCAATTCTGTAGTTACATTTACACTCAACAAATGGATCAAATAAACCAGGGATTGTTCTCTGGCCCTGAGGTGGCCTACCATGGCACTATTTGAATTGATATGGCTGAACTCTCCTGTCCCTTTCCACAGTGAATAGGTTTGCTAGCAATGGTTCTCAGTTTGATCAACTCTAGAAATACCCTGGCCATTGCTAAGGATAGTACTGATTGACTCCAAAACTGCACCATTCATTTAACATTATGGGAAACTACAGGATGGAACTCACCTGTGTTTTCAATTCATGTAGTAGCCTGTGTATGCAGCCTAGGCCCTGTTTTGTGCTTGGTGCTGCCAGTGTTAGTTATTGGGTTGTGTTTTTACATCAGTGCATGGGTGAGCAGGTGTGCGTCAAATTAACAATTCATACGCTTATTGAATCTCTTAGCTAAACTTGGCTTTTTTTTGTTGAAAAAATCCATCAAAATCACTGCAGCTCAGGAGGAGTATTCACTGTTCTTATCTGTCTAACCTATAGACTGATGCAGTCTGAAATTTGAGCAAAAATTTCAATGTTGATGACCAAAATTTTAGGATAAACAGCGAAGAAGAATCAAGGACAATAATAAAAAACCACTTTGCAATATTGTAGTGCATAAAATAAATATATCAGAATTTCTACAGCATTTTACGTATGCCACTGGCACAAACACTAAGAACTGTAGGTGACATTTCTGATATACTAGAGGAAGTTTATGTTGTAAAATTAATCTCTGTGAATTAAAGCTCTTTCACAGGAAAGTACCAGTTAAAAGGGTAAGAGTATGATTTGTGTACAGATTGCCAGATAATTAGGAAGCAAGCTGAAGGACAGTTGTCCAGTTGTTTATGTCAGAAAGAGAACTCACATCTGGATAGACTGCAAGTGCTTTTCAATGTTATCTTATGTAATATTTCTATTAAAGGCTTTGGTACGTGAGTAGGTGTGTACTAATGAAATTTGATAATGACACACGGGTAGGTGGCTGGCATTTATTCTTTGAATAGCAAAGGTAGAATAAATTATTTTTATTTTATGCCTCTGTGCTACAAAGGGGAGTATATTTGGGCCCTGGAAAAGGATTTTCTTTTTCTTTTTTTTTTTCCTCTCTTTCTGTACAATTAAATTGGGAGACAGAACTACTGAGCTTGGCTGTTGCTTTTGAGAACTGACTCTACCTAAGGAATATATCCTTGCCATAATGCAACATTTCTTCATTTATAGTGTTAATTCAGCTTCTCTGAGGGCTCATTATTTAAGGTAACATAAAGGGTGGGTTGTTTTTTAAGGGTTTCTTTAGATCATTATTTAAAGCAACATGAACACTTTTTTTGTTAGATTTTTATTGTGATGGTACATTTAACTAATGATGCGTTATGAGGGAACTCTTATTGGAGACTGAAATGAGCATTACTTGAAATAAAATTAATTCATCATCCTCTGTGCTAGTAAAAAATCCTAGCAAATGAATTCATAATGGTGCCACTTAATGTGCAACTTTTTACTTCTTAATTGTCTTTAGAAGGTGAGAGAGGTGTTGCAAATCAAAGTAATATTGGAAATAATCTTCTGTTAGTGCAGGAGAGCAGGTTTTCAAGAGTGTGTATTGTCTGTGTATGTCTTGTATCTGGTCTGGATATATTTGTATAGGCACATATTAATAAACCTACATGGACAAACTTGTATGTCATATCATGAAGATCTACAGAAATATATACACACACAGGTCAATACAGTCCTATTTCTTCTTATGTAATATTTCTATTAAAGGCTTAAAGGCTTTCTATGACCTATTTCTTGGCTAGCCAGGAACACTATTACCTTTTTCTCTGTGATAAGGATCTATCTTTGAGGAAATTCTGCAGATCTATCAGAGCTGTGCAAACGGCAAAGTGCACACTGCTCAGGTCTGAGACATATTAAACTAAAGCTATTTCCATATGGAAAGGGGAATTCTGTCTGAGGTGTTCCTAGCCACATTCTTCCACCCTTGAGTTTTCTCTTTATGGTGCTTGTCATTGTGTGGTTCAGATTCTTTGCGGGTCTGAAAAAAATACCAAAAAATCCTTTTAAATTGGACTGAATTTGCTGAATGCATCCCATAAGTACACTATTCAGAGGCAGCCTAAAATGAGCACTGGGAATGGACAAATAAGCCAGATCATTTCTTTGCTGTCCAACTCACAGTTAGATCAGTTAAAGTTGCCTGTAAAATTTTAAGGTCTAAACTATGGGTATCATCTTTGCATATACCAGTCCACTTAACCATGGGAGTTCTCTTTGAGGACTTTATAATACCATTGCCAGCTCACATTGTCTTTTTCTCCTGTGCATCATTTACACCTTAATGAGCTACATCACAGTTCCTTTCCTTAAAACTCGCATTTTACATGCTGCTTGTTCACAGTTGTAAGAATAGGGAACTGAATTAGGTTGAATTTTAAATTAAATCATTAGCTAAGTTTCACTAAAAATGATTGTGATCTCAAGCCGGTATAGGTGTAAGTACACTCAAATAACTAGACACGATGTCAGAATCTTTTCCTTTTTTCTGTTTTTAGGTTTATGTTTGGGGGGAAAAGGAGAGAAAGATATTTTAAACTATTTTTAATTTATATAATGTATATAGAATATATTCTATACCAATTTCCAGAAAGTCAATTTGTGATCAAAGTTTTATTTTCCAAAAATGAACAGGACTTGGTATTTTAGGGTAATTTGACATATGTATGCCAAACACTTCTCACCAAAGGCAAAAAGGGACCCTATCCTTACAGCATACTTTTGTCTGCTCAGCCACAGGACTTCCATGCAAATCTCCACTTGACTATGGGCTGGAACCATGTCTGCTTTGACTTCATATGCAAGTGAACCAGGAGTTCAGAAGAGCATCTCTTTTGTTTATCTCCTCGCCTTTACTTGGTATTTAACAAACATTGGAAAGTAAATATAAATGAGATAGAATAATTGTCTCCTGCAATTATTTCTGTTTAATAAAAAGCCCAGCTAAGTGTGTGAGAATCTGAGTACATAGTCTGTCCTCCTAGATAACTGTATTTCATGTTGAGACAGGTAGTAGGTATAAACAAGCTGGTATTCATCCTTTTTTTCCGGCCCATGACCACCACCATGCTGGTTTCTGATGGGATTCTGACATGTGTCTGTTCTGCTGATGGGCTGATGACACTCAGGTTCTTGTCAGGCAAGGACCAGGAGCTGAAGTACTGTAAAATGGCTACAATGCTAAAGAGCTCTTTCCCAGGACAATTCAAAGTGCTGAATGTTGCATTCATTAAAAAATAATAAAATTCAAAAATTAGTATTTTTCTTAAAGAAATCTCTCTGAGACCAAAGTTCTTTCTGCCTTCTACAACAGGCTTCCCAGGGAAAAGAATGAAGAGCTGATGTTGCCTTTTTTTCTCTTTTTACCTCACAGAAGGGTCAGTCTTAGTTTCTCTGATGAAGGAGATGAAGTGTGAAGCAAATTTCAAACTGCTGGGAAGCAGTAGTGCTTCTCAGACCTAGGAAAGGGCTACCTGACAAGGACAGTTATTAGGGTTAAAACCCATAAAGGGTTAAGGTTACCTTTAGAAAATTGAGTCCTAAAAGATTTGAGAAGATACGAGGTCCTTTCTTTAGCCTTCTTGGAAGACCAATCCAATCATTCTGTTAGAATATTTGAGAAAAGGATATTACTACATATGAAGTTTATGAATTTTAGAACTGATTATTAAAAGTTTTTAATAATTGATTTAATTTTTGTCTTAGCAAGCTCTGAAATCTGGTCTGTGGTAAATACAAAATTAGGGCTTTGAGAGGGCTTTAATAAATTAACTAATTAATGCAAATGTGGGGGTTTTGTGTGTATTGCCAGCCCTTCACACTATGCCTTATTTTGTTTGTGAATCTTCAGCTTGTCATTTTTTCAGGACTTCTGTTGTTACCAGTGGGATCTGACCTGACTGATGCCAGTTTATAATGTCCTCTGGACAGATGTCAGTGCACACATGGGGATGCAGTGTGTCCACAGGAGGAAGTTTTCAGCAGTGAGGGAGGGTATTGCAGAGCTGGAGAGACTGACACTCCGCTATGAAGACTTCCTGAACCTTGGAACAAGGGGTACTTTTGTACTCAGAAGCTATTTGGGAATGTCAAACTCTACAGCAATTTCAGAAAATGTTGACTTGCCTTTTTTCTAGCATTTTACCCTTGTTGTTGTACCTCTGGATTTTTAAGCCACATAACAATACTGCCAAGTGATCATTAGTAAGCCTGATCTGAGTAAGCCTAATCACCATTTAAATGGAAACAAGGAGTGTGAGTAAATGAGAGATATGAAGTTCATTGTTTCACTTTGTAAATCAGTAACTCTGGGGAAATTTCCATTTTAATATGCTGTTTGTTTCAACGTAATGACTAAAAGGTTAAGATCACATATATTCTGTCTATAATGTAAACAAGCATTTATTTCAGACTCTTATTTTCTGAACAGAGGCTCATATGCCATAAGGTTAATTTATTTATTTACTCACTTACATGCTTACTTTGCCAAGCGCTTTGATATTTGTCATCCTACTTTCCTTCCTTCTACTGCCTACATTCTTAATTCCTGCTGAAAATATTTGCTAGTAGTGGTGTTGTGTATTAATAAGTTGTTTTAATGCAAAGAAAAGAGGTTGTAGAATATGATTTTACCCTTTAGTTCTGTATTTAATAGAAACCTGTATTTTCTCTGGACATATGTTATTTATTACACTATTAGGTTTACATCAGAAGATCAGGGATCATACTCCGGTATTAGTAAATAAATAAGACTGTGAACTTCAGAGGTGCTTTGTATGACATTCAAGACTCCATTTTACCTTAACATCTCACCCTGCTATTTTGCCAATGGCTATTGCGGTGATGTCAAAGTCTTTAGAGAAAGCATACACTGGATTTTTACAATTCAAACCAGAATCTGTTCTTTTTATTTTCCCATCTTTTTTGTCCCCTTATATTTTACTGCTCCAGGGTAGAATTATATTAATTTAGCAATGTTGGGAGGAACGGGGATTGTATGAGTTCAGAAACTATCTTCCATGCTTATGAATAAATAAATAAAGTAAAAGGATTAACCGGAGCACTGACAGATTGGTTTAACAAAGAGCTGGGGGTCAAAGATTTTTACTTGTCTTAATGGTCTACATTAGGGAATCAGAGCATCCTGTTGAGAAAGACTGGTATCCTTTGGCTTCACCAGTGTCAAACTGCACTACAAACATGAACAGTTAGCACCTGAACTGTGAATTGCTTGCCCCACAAATGAATGTTTGTCACACTCTCTGGGAGACAGATGTCACAGACTAGAGAAGACCTGCTTATCATTCATGTGGTCACTTCTATTACTTCTTGGACTGTGCTGACCTGCTCTTAGTGACTCTAATTTAATTTCCCTGGCCAGTGTCATGGGTTATTTCTTCCATTACTTTAGAGATTTAATTTACAGGGTAAACTCCATCACTTGAAAGAAAGAATTTCTCATGACATGAAGAACAAGTTCTTTTTGAAGATTAACATGGTGCTGGCTATTTATCTTGATCAGCTCAAAGGCATGAGGCTTAAACGTCAGTGAATGACAATATATTCACATGTTGGTCCTATTTCCAAAATACACAAAATGTTGTATTTTGTGTAAATGTATTTTGTGTAAAATGATTCTGTGCACAGTGTTATGAAAGACCAGTTACCCTTTTGTTACAGCTATAAATAAGCTTGTCTGGAGTTGAGCCTGGACTCACATTGAAAAGACTGGCACACAGATATGACAGTCACTGTAACAGTCAAATATGTTAGCACCTGTATCCACCTTTTCCCCACATATTATTTGTTCTGAGTACTTAAAAACATGAGGAAGAAATCCTAAATGCCTAAATAATTTCACGTCATTAGTGTAATGATATACATTTTCTGGACTAAAAATTCTTGTAATCACTAACTGATTTTTCAGTGTGTTCAAATTCAAATGAATGCTTTTCCTGGAAAAGAGCAAAACTTGACTGTTTATTTTATATATATATATATTTTTGCTCACACAATCAGAAGTGTAACTACCAGAGCTTAATATAATTTTATGTTAGTGAAATAATTGACTGTTTGCCAGAGGCTTGTTTTCCTGCATGGCTAAGACCATTCTTCAGGAAAATATTTGCCAGTCGTTTGGTGCTACTTTCTCAAAAATGCTACCTGACTTAATTTCTGATGTCTTGGAGAATTTCTATGCTTTATAGGCTCCAGCCTGAGGGTGCAACCAAGGCCCATGAAAACATGTTTTGGCCACTGAAAGGAAGTGAGCAGGGCTTTCCTTATCCAAATCTAAGAGAAGAAGGAAAGAATGAATGAGAGAAAGCTGCCTGCTAAGTTCTTTAAGGGCTACATGACTCTGAAGTCAACAGAGAAGACAGCAAAGGCAAAAGGCACCTGTTGATAGTTTGACTTCCAAAGAGAAGAGACAGCATGGGTAGATATAGGAGAGGGTTGAATAAAATTTATGCCAGATCATTTGGATACTTGCCATGGTTTCAGCTGAATCAGCCCAAAATTTCCTAGCTAAGTGGGATTGTGTATAAGGAATGAATTAAGTGATCTTGTATGCCTTCACCCACACTCTGCCAGTCCATTTCACATCAGTTTTCATAAGACAGAGAAGCAGACATTGAAGAAGTCTAGGTTTTCCCATTACCAAATTATAATTCAGACAGATATTAATATATATTTATACGCACACATATGCAACCACATATGTAATGTGTATGTGAGTATGTATGTGTTGTATTTATTTGCTTTCAAGAAAGGCAAATCATTATTAATTTTTCAGATTCTGGCTGGCATTAAACTTACACAAAGGGTATATGGTATCCCCAAAGAATTCTCTGGGAGTATTTGTTATTCAGACTGTTTTGACTGGCAAAGTAGGTCATGTTGCTCTTTCTCTTCACATAAAACTCAGAGACAAATCAGGTTTTCTCTTCGAAGACTTGTGATTATTAATTTATGATTTTCTCTCTGCAACTGCGTTGTTTTATTCAGTTAGAAATAAAGCTTTCTTATAAAGATCTTATTCAGAAGCTTTAAAAAGAATTTCAGAGTTTATCTGCTTTCTACATTTCTCCTTGTGTGTTAGTGTCTCCTCTTGAAATTTGGTCCTAATTCAGTCAAGAGGGTGCAAACATGGATTAGAGCAATAGAATTGCAACAAAGAATCTTATTGCCAAGTTCTTTTTCTATGAAAAATCCTTTACTATCTGTCAATAAGATGGTCTTCTGTTTATATTGCCAAACACTTGTCATATTTGAAGAACATTTCATCAAAGAACATGCAGTAGGATAGTATTAAATTATAAAGAGAAAAATTCCAATTTTTATGTAAATGAATTTATTTACATAAAAGTACAAGAAACAAAAGAACTTCAATAGCTTAATGCAATGAAAGAGGTACTACTCTTTCTGTTTTCTTACTTCACCACTTCAGGGAATGACATATATCTTGGTGATAGTTCTCATCCTTTCAAGCACCTCTGAGAAGAGGTGTCACAGCAAAAGTGATATGTGTAAGGCAAAAGCCAAACTATCAAAACTAACATTTTCTCCATTTGCAGCATTTGAGCATCAAGTTAGTATTTCAAGGTAGTCAGGTCCCCAGATTCAAAACCTGAGAGCTCTACTTCCAGTTTCTGCTGACAGAGCAGCCCAAAGAAATGCTGACTGCAACAAGCTTCTGAGCCTTAGGTGTGACTGAAGCTTAGTTGACAGGATCACTTACTAAATCCAATGTGCCTGATGAGACTCAGTCACACTGGAATGTGACAACAATGCAGACTGGTGGAAAAATAGGAAAGGCAGCAGAGTCAATGTATTTACAAGTCACTAATCCAGTCTGTGTACATTCACTTAAAAAGCCTATGGATTTGGACAAAATATTTGTTGTGGGTTGTTTTTGGACTAATCTTCCTTACTTAATAGCATCTGTTAAACAGAAATTGAGTTTTATAATAAAAATGCCAGAGGAGGAAGGCAATAGGTTTATTTTATGGTGTAGAAAAAATTTACAGAGCTAACTGAGGTAGCTGTTATTGACAAAGACCTCAGAAAAATTTATAACCACATAGATGCAGCCAGTAATATTGCTCATACATGTCTTCTAGTACTGACACAAAATATCTCAAAGAAACAGCAATTAAACCTATGAGTTTTCTAAAAAATACAGACCATTTTCAAAGAAATATGTTTTAAAGTGCATGATTATATGAGTTTTTAATGCAAGATGAAGTAAAGTTGCATCTCGAGACCTTTAAGATATTCCAAATTTGCATAAGTTTAAAATTACTATAGATCAATTTGTGGGTTTTTTTGACACATTATATTTTTCAGCTCCTGGAGTCCTGG
This sequence comes from Sclerurus mexicanus, assembly GCA_013396755.1. Taxonomy (NCBI): domain Eukaryota; kingdom Metazoa; phylum Chordata; class Aves; order Passeriformes; family Furnariidae; genus Sclerurus; species Sclerurus mexicanus. Next base: position 901,268 of record VWZF01005177.1, on the reverse strand, counting down.
CTGTGTGTGTTCCTTGTGAGAAGTTCCTATTTGATATTCCTGCCAGAAACATTTGGTTTCTGCAAGACGGGCCACAGAAGACTTGGCTTGGCTTCAGCTGTCACTGATCCTTGGCATCAAACATCAGGGTCCTGCAGAATATGGTGAGCAGGAGGTTAGAATGGAATTGCTGGGGAGCTGAACCTGAACAATGTAACAGTGGGAAGAAGGAGATAGTTCAACATCAATACATATGTTTAATATAATTTTAAAACAAAATATATAATAATCCTCTCACATTTTAATATTGTGAGTCATAAGCTTTAGGGTATTTTTAATGTAAACGTATGAGACATAATGAATCTAGGGAGCTGATGTGAAGAAAGAGATACAGTTCTCTGGGTGAAATGAGTGGGAATTTTAAGGCAGACCAGTGCCTTCTCTGACTCGGAAAAATGGCAGATCTGAGGAAGGAGAAATGGGAATCTGGAGCTCTTTGTTCCAGGTTAGGCATATCAAGATCTGTCCTATCCCCACATGTGTCCTTTTTCTTATTAGAAATGCAGTAGCTCAACATGGGCAGAAGATTGGAGGCTAAATGAAATTCAGTAATGACAACAGCTGAATGGAGAAGTCAGAATCGATAGAAGAGTACCTTGCTGATAATCCACTGGGCTGTCGTAGGAGAAAAAATGTTCTCCTTGAGTTCTGAAAGAGACACTGGAAACCATAACACAAAGATTAATTCAAGAAAAATCCATAAGATAAGACTGATTCACCCTCTGAAGAACATCTTGGTCCTAATTGGGATCATACTTGTTAACAGCATGACTTCCTGGCCATAAAGCAGTCCTTGAGAATAGAAAATGGGCAATCATTTATGTTTTAGTTTTAGCTCACCATTGTATTCCATAATATTATTCCTTAATAAATAGTTTTCATAAGGAAGACTTGCATAATTGAAAAGCAGCCTTACAAAAAGAGGGAAACAATCTAGATATAAACATGGAGACAATAATTTTAAAATCAGGATATTTTCTTTTAAATTGCTATTAAAGTGAAAATAATTTGCATGTTTAATACTTCCTACTGGCATTAAATTCAGATGACACTATTAAAGGGATAACAAACAGAAAATGAAATGATGAGATGAGAAACCAAGCAAAATTTTGGGGCAGACTGTAGCAGCTGGACAGTTAACTTGAAAAATGCTCTTTTGCAGTTGCAAGGCAGAGTTACACATTTACTTAGCCAAGGCTGAATATACAGAGAAGAAAAGACCAACCCTTGCTTCAGAATGTTCCCAGTAGAAAGGAGGGCACAATGGAGTGACTAACAGGAGCATCTGGAAGGGAGTGTATGGAAGAAGTAGCAAAACAGTCTTAGCCAGAAGTTGGATGCAAATGAGCTCAATGGGAATTATTGAACATGCAAGGCAAGAGTGGGCTTTAGGAGAATAAATAGCCTATGTTTTACTTGGCTTTCTCTGGATTCTACACACTTCTGGGTAAATTGCTACAAAGCACTGTGCTCTGAAATGGTTGCTTTTGTTCACTGGGGTTCACAGTGGCAAGGGAGGAAAGGGGTCAGATAGATTAACAATTGCAGTTAGATTTACAGGCACCAGGGAGCATCCTCCTGGGGATCTAGTCCTTGTGCACCCAGCCTGGGATATTCAGCCTTAAAAGAAGTGCTAAAGATCAGGGCTGTCACATCTCTGGACTGAAAGGGATTGAACTGCCTTCTTCACCCGTAACTCTGAGAGAAGGTGTCTGGCATGCTGTCAACATGGGAACTATATGTATGCTGTAATTAATAAAGATTTTCTCTACCCCTACTGGCAGCAGAGAAGTGGGAATGCACTGGAAATAGCACTGGATATGTTTGGCATTGCCTCACTACAGGGAGGTACACTTTCCCTTCTGAAATTCCTCCTGATATCAGATGCAAATACAACATGTATTTGATCTCAAATATTGATAGAGGATTATAAGATTGTGATGTTTTGTTCAATCTCTATAATTTTTTGACTCCATCCTCTCAGATTTTAGGTCTGCACATGGAACAGAAAACCTACTATTCCCACAGAAATCACTGGCCTTCTCTTTGGGGTGTTGATACACTGCCTGCATTTATTTATTTATTTCACTCTTTTGTTATTAATGGATTCTTCCAGTTGCATATAGACTTTTAAATGTATAAATAATTGAAAAATATTATTATTTATAAACACATATAATTAATAAATATATAAATGTATAAATAAACAGGAAGATTTCTGATTGCTACAGAGTATTCCTTTGTCTGTCTTCTTTACACTGAAGTATTTAATTTCTTTGCAATGCAGAGAAACTAGAGCTAATCTTGTTTTGATGCCAGAGACCAGAAAAAACAATCAGAACTGACACATGTAATTGAATGATGTGATTGCCAAATGTGACACAGTGCAACGACTGGGCATTATTAGATCACAGGCTTCCTGGTGCTGTAGGTATCAAGTATGGCCAAAAGCCTCTGGTACATTTAGTCAGAAGAGGCTGATGTTCCCTCTTACACTTGGACTCCACCACTGCACTATGTGAATTTCATTGTTAGGGTATTCACATTTCTTCCCTAGAGGCTGCATGGTCAGACTGTTTCTAAAGAAACATAATTTTCACAGCTGCTGTTTTATAATATTAGCACATGTATCATTTACAGAATATTTAGTACTGGTGTCATGTAACCTATGCCTGTTATCCTTTAAAAAAGTACTTTCTTCTTAAATTAGGTGTGGTAACTTTCTGTGGATATTGAGGTTGAGGCCAATGAGCTGGATTGAGATCTCTGTTCTTATTAGCACTGATTTGTTAATCTGGATAGTGGTAAAGTTTATCATTGCTTGACTGAGGATAAATGAATTGTGAAACTAAATATATTAATTTTTATAACATAAAGTGCTTGTAATACAAATAACCTGCCTTATTATAATTGAAGGATATAGGTGGAAAAATTTTGATGGAAACAATTTTTATTTTGTACAGCTTGATCTCCTCCATGCATTTTTGTAGTCAGGTATGTACTACCAACTAACCAAATAATAATGAAAAAAACTATCTTTGTGCTTGAACTCAAATATATATAAATAAAAATTAAATTCTGATACAAAATTTCAGCATATTTTTAAATCTGGAGACTGATAACAGTCCTGTTGACTTCCAGAGACCAAAGCAGAGCATATGCTTTCAATCCTTGCACCTTCTTATACCTTCTTGTCAATACTCTAGTAATAGATTCTCAGATGGAATTTCATATTAAACCAGTGAACTGTGAGAACAGTCAGCTATTTCAGCTTGTCAACTTTTGGGCAAAGAAATTTATTCTATGCATTGTCTATGCAAGAAGGAACTTTGACAAGAAATAAAAAGATTAATTAGGAAAAGAAAGCTTCTAAGATTTTCTAGTAACAAGACTATCTCAAATGAAATATGCTATCCAGAGAGTTTGCATGATGCAAGAATGAAATTATTTTATCTTATATTACAGGGGAGAAGAATAGTTCAACACAGTAGCTAGGCAAAGAAGAATGTCATGAAAAGGAGCAATTCTAGGTTGTGAATTTAATGTAATCAGACATTATTACATAAAAAATGTGGTTATTGTTAAGCTTGAATATAAACTAAGCAAAAGAAAATTCTGAGACCATATTTTTAATTTTTTTGAGACCTAATTTGGTTTTGCATCACGAGCACAAGGCTCAGTGCTATAGGAAGGTTGGGTTTACAAGGTTAGCAGGTCAGTAGCTTCTCTGATGCGAGAGCAGTCAAAGGAACCAGGGGAGCAGAGCAGGTTGTCATCACTGACTGGGGCCACCCAAGAGTCTGGATTATGAGTCAAGTCTACGGTGCCAAGGCAGGCTGCAGGTCAGGTGGGAGAGGTTGCATCAGTAGCTCAGGGTCCCGGCCAAGTGTCTGAGGCCAGGCATGAGGGTGTCTGCAGTGCAGCTCAGGCAAGGAGCCAAGGGTAGGGCTGTGGCTGAATTCCAGCCCCTGAGTGGTGGGGGAGCCCAAAAGCCCAGCTGTATTCCAGTGCTTAGACCTCACGATGACACAGCAGCAGAGATGGATGTGGGTGTGGGTAGCTCTTCTTCAGGAAAAGGGAGGAGCAGCTTCTTACAGTGTTTTGGGCTCTGGGTTAAAAGGCCTTGCACAGCAAAGCAGATTCAGTCTTTACTGAAAAAAATCTCTGCAGAGTTTGTTTATGTGTAAATCTTTGATGTCATGCAATTTTCTAATTTTTTATTTTATAGCTATTATTTTGTTTATCTTGTGTTGAGCTGGTCCAGTTATCGCTTTCTTTGACATGAAATAGTATTTACCATAAAATAAATTTATTTTAGATGAATAACTGAAGTTGATAGTTCAATTCTTTGAATGTAGACTACTGTTTGAGTTAAATACTTGTGAAAACTTTCTCAATGTATGTCTATGAAACCCAGAAGCAAAGAAGAAACTTTATTTTAGTCCTTATCCAGTTAGGTCCTGTGAGTCTTTGAAAAATATTGTCAGAAATATTGCTTCCGATTGATGCGCCACTTCAACCAAATATATCTTCAAAATTTCCCTGGAGACAAAAAACAAAGCAATGGAAGTACTTCGCTGACACAATGGCTTCCTTTTCTGAGTTCTTCTTCTCTCACTAGAAGTATGTCACACTAATCCTGATTAGCTAGGGAGGGTAAGAGGATATGACTGTTGGTGCTGCTCTGTGAATGCCGAGTCCTGGATGAAGGAATGAAACAAAAGTTTGGCAGTTTTCTTCCAGTGTTATGATAAACCAACAATTTCCATTTAGTAAATTGCTTTATTCACAAGCACTTGAAGTGGAATTTGGAATTTTTGTGAACAGGAAGCTTTTTGTTCTTCATTCTTCTCATTGCTAAAAGCACACTGCCTCCTTTCCAGTTTCACAATAGAAGACAGTAAATCCATTGAATAAGTTGGTATTAAAATGTAGGAAAACAATCTAATTCCTTGCCATGGGAACTTAAAATTCCATGAGCATATTTTCTTCAGTTTAACTCAAGTTTAATCACAAATTCAATACTGTAGCTGGGCATTCAGTAATGTAGCTTGTCTACCGTGTAATGATTTTCAGTTCAAGTCCCACTGACTTCATATCCATAATGATATTCTTTAGTTCCATATTAAAAAAAAAAAAAATCCTTGGATTTATTTGCATAAGTACAAGTACACTATAGTCAAACTTGATTTTCAAAGAACTGCTATGAAACTATATACATACAACATTTGTCCTTCTGGTGACCCTTTTTTTCATGACTGCAGTTTTGACAGGTGCTTTTGCTTCAGGCTACTCTCAGGCTTTACACTATTAACTGTGGTGACATTTTTCTCTCTTGAATTGTTTCAGGAAGAAAGGTGATGAGAAAGTTCGACGTTCCTTTTGTTTCACTGTGTGTCTTAAGGGCTTAATGTTAGTGCCATGGTGACAACCAAAAAGTTAACATTCAGCCCTAATTTCTTCAGAAGGATATGTACCATGGCACAGACGTTTCGATGAGAAATTTGAAAATGTGTGTGTCAACATATGTGGAAATCACCAATAATAAACATTCAATAACTGTGGAATGGAATGACTGTTAGTATTAAGATCCTGTTCTAGATCTATAGCTCAAAGAAATCAGCTGCCTTCTATCAGTTTCAAGGGACTCAGAATAAGTTGTTTAGGCTATGATTAAAGAAACCTAGAGGACTTAGGTTACGATCTCACTGCAATCTTAGGATCAATTGGAAAAGAAGCCTTAAATACCACTGCCCATTTATTTAATCAGACATGACACTTGCTCTAGTGGCTTAGGCAGCATTTCATGGAAGATTTTATTACATACAGAATTGTACCTTCCTTTATTTTCTTTTCTGATTTATTACCTCCTCTTCTCTCCAATTTTTTTAAAATTTTTTTTAAAATTATTTTTCATTTAGGCAATCTCTTTTCTTATTCTGCACAGGTTAACAGCACTGGAATTACTGTATATCAAAATGTTTGTCTCTGCCACATCAAATATGTCATAAAACTTTTGATAGTTGTTGGAAAGTGAGAAAGCAATTGCCTGTTGAAAGCTTGATATATTCTGGAGTTCAGAACCTAACATTAATTTTTTTATGTTAATGGATTGAGACAGATTTCACTCACATGAAAAAATGAATTCATTATTCAATAAAAACTATAAAACAAAATAAACCTAAAGCATTCTTTTTCAAATTACATACAGATTTAAATCTACATACATGGAATTTATTAATATTTCTTGGTCTGATGTTATGGGGGTAAATCTTATTTTATGTGTACTTTTATTCTGATTAATGTCTCAAAAGCATTAGCTACTTCTCTGTTTAACATCTTTTTTCTTTGAATGAATACATCTTTTTTTTTCTTGTGCATATGTGTCTTTATATATATATATGTACAACTATATAAATATATACATGTATCCTTTTTGTCTTATTTGTATTATTGTTAGGCATACAAGTGAGACTACTGGTGCTGAATGATTTTGTATTTTTATGCTGGAACTACTCTGGCACTGAAAATAAGTTGCTTGAAACTTCTCTATAGTAAATGTGTAGAGAGAGTGCCTAGTTCAATGTTTATCTCATTAATCTGGCTCCAAGGAGACCTAGATATGATTCTTTGCTCCAGCACAGGTATCTTATTTGACCCTTGGCAAATGGCTGTGCTTCTGTGTCTGCATTCTTCAAACTGCCAAATGATTGAGGGTGTGTATTTAACCCTCTTGAGAGGGGGCAGGGTAGGTATAGAATAGGAGAAAGGAGGAAGGATTTGAGGATAAACATTCAAACATGGCAATAATGGGATTATGCAAGACCCTCATCACCCCTGCTCATTAAAAAAAAAAAAATTCCAACCCCAAAAAACACCAAACAAAACAAAGACATAAAAAAAAAAGAAGATAATCTATGTGAAATTATCGGGGCTGCTATTTTTGCAGGCCAATATTGCACTGTCATCTGCCTTGTAATGTTAGTGGTGTTAGTGTAACTGAATAAAATGCCATCACTCCATTCATATGGGAATATCAGTCAGTGAAGGGAGTATAAAAGAACAAATATTAATTCTTAGTCTATATTAGGTACCATAACTTCATGACTTCAGGGTCAACCTTGTTAAAAATTTTGGATTTATCCTCCCTATGCTTTCCTGATATTTGATTTGAGCGGGATGTCCTGTACTGCTATGAATCACTCATCATTTCTGTGTTGTGTCTGGTATGTCTGGAAGTGTAGAACAAACCTCCTACTGGAAATCACAGGGGTTCAATAGTCCTGTTAAGCAGCCCTAAGGACAGAAAAAGCATGCTGCATTATAGGTCACTGACAGGAGGTTTATCATCATATTAAATTTATCTTCTCTACTTTTTATAAAGACACTTTTGAGAAGCAATCTTCATATATCAAAACCTACTAAAAGGCAGGGGATGTTGTTTTATATGAGTCTTCCTGTGACAATAAAGGTAGTTATTTCAATCTTATATTATGCTAGATTGAAGCAGTATCTCACTAGTTAATATACATATGACCCATTATTATCTTTATGTATTTCAGGCAGTGCTTTCCTCTGTACCAAACAAAACTTTATCAGTATTTGAAATTAATGACGAGAATGCTTCCAAAATACCTCAGAGAATGTAGCCAGCCACCTATCACAACAGAAATTTGAACCATTATTTTTAAGAATCTATGCCCAAAGAAAAGTGTCTGAATCTGTATTTAAGCACTTAAACAAATAAGGCCTTGTTTACAGACACTAATAACCTATTCTATGCATCAGAGCTGTGCTCTTCACAAATGTATTAAAGCCATAGACAAAACCAAGGCAGAGAAGAAATCTATGATCACAAAGATCTTTGAAATTTTTTTTCTGATGTTTTCTGTCTCTGTTTTTTCTTTCTGGATGTCATCTATGCATCTAATTGATATTTTGTCCTTTTTGTCCTGATAATTCTCATCAAAATAATTTCTTTTCATAAAAACATATGGAGAAGGAAATGTGTTTCCATTCTATTCTAATACCTGAAATTTATTTTTAAAAACAAACTCTTTTCATATAAAGCTACTGTTTCATATGAAGATCCTATATTAGAAAAGCAATGATACAACCGTCATTTACAGCAAGCAGGAAAAGAGAATGGTGTAACTTAAGTAGATCTCAAAGGTCAATAACTTAAGAAGGAAATCATTTAACTTGCCTGTGTTACCCGTGTCTTTCTCACTGAAAGAACTGGCTTTAACTTGATGAAATCATAAAATTGGTAGGTTAATAGCAAGAAAACTGGCAAGTTCTTATAACATAACAAAAGCTAAAAATGATTAAGTCACTAGGCTCTTGGATATTAAAGAGATTAATAGGCCTTTTAATGGCTGTGTGAATTAATTTGCATGAGTGATACCTGGAACACGGAGACGAATGAAAAGCTCTTAATGCCAACATAAATGATCTGTATTCTTTTAAATGATCATACATCGAAAAACAAAAGGGAAAATTCTTTGATGCAAATGTCACCTTTACCGAAATTCCCAAGTTCATAGAAAGTCTAATTAAGGTGCTGGCCAAGACAGCCCTGCTAATGATTTTCTAAAAGGTCTCATCATTCTTTGAGCGATCACAGGATGATTAAGCAAGGCTGTTTTAGAACAAATAGTCATTCTTCAGTTTTTGCACTTGATTCTGGCCCCACTATGATTGCTAATTATAAAGACTCTGTTGCATCTTATTTGCAATCTTGAAAACATATAAGAGTTTCAACATCATAGCACTTAGTTTTTCCAAGATTGCCTAGATATCTGATTCAGTTGATGCTCAAAGCTCATCCCATGTTTTTGTCACGGTAAGGCACCTACTTAATCAATTCACTCACAGAGAGTATTGACCCCTCCAGAGTTTCAAGTATCTCTTTGTACTTTTAGTCATCTACTAAGATGTTACGGTAATATTGTGATCCACAGGAGGTCTTATTGTCATCTTCACTGTCATAAGGAGAGAGATGGCTTGAAGGCTGTCACCTGAATACAAGGGTGTCTCTTCCTGCTTCCCCTCTTTTTTGACAAGAGATTGATACCTCTGAGTCACTGTACAGATCTACTTAGGATGTGCAACATGGTCTACACCTGAGCAGTAAGAGAACAGGATTTAATCTAAATATGCAAAGTAATTCATCATTGCATGCATGTTGGCATGCACAGGTAAATTGTAATGATAGGTAAATTGTATAGAACTGAGCAGAAAACTCCAAAGCAGTGGAGGGACAAAAATAAGGAAAAAAAATTCCCAAATAAATTATTTCTTTTCAGTAACATTTTTCTTTGTGTTTACTTCTGGCAAATGGGTTTCATCTGCAGACACATATCAGAGACAGGTAAACTACAATGTGGCTTTACTTTCCCTTTCCATTGTCTTGAACACAGGCCACAGGGGTGCAAGACTAATTCTGCATAGAATTAAAACAGTGCTGAGAGCTAGAAAGGGTTCTGTGATATGAGCAGATCTCTTGTCTATAGTGGCATCTTTGTCATTGCTCTTTGCTTTGTGTTCCACAGGTAAGAATAGCAGCCCTGAAGCTGGAAGTAGTGAATAGGATCATGGCAGCACTAAATCCACCTTCAGAATTTCTTAAACTGTTGAATGTCTCTAAGCTTGGCTAAGCTTTTCTGAGGCATCTAGTCTCAAAAAAAGTCTTAAAACCTGTTATAAAGTTTAAGACTATAATGCCAAAACAGGACTTTGCAAGTTTACTGAAATAATTACACTGCAAGTTTTCAAAAAATTATTATAAGAGAACTAGCTTACAACCTTGTCTCATAGGAGGACTTAGAAGTTGGGATCTTCAAATATGAGTCTTGAGTCAGCACATAGTTTCCTAGGGTCATGGTTTAGAAGTGCTATTTCCCAGTTTAGCGCTCCCACTGAGAATTTCCAAACCGTGTGCTACTTGCTTGCTCCCCTCTCTCCTTCCTCTCCGCCCCTGTGGCAGGTGACAGGCTGGAGAATTGGAGGCATAAAAGGTGAAAATCATAGGTTGAGAAGAGAACACTTTGCTGGAAACAGCAATGAGATAAGAAAGCAACAATATTAATAACAAAGTGTACAAGATAGGCAAACAATTCACATGTGATTGCATGGGACTAGCATTACCTGACTGCTCCCTCCACCACTCTTACTCTTCTGGAAGGAATCTGTTCTCCCTGGAAGACTTCCTTCCCCCAGCCCCAGAATGACTTGAGGTGGTATAGAATAACCTCTGGGTCTCGGCCATGCTCTCTCCTGGCTACTGCAAAAATTAACGCTGTCTTGGCTGGAACCAAGACAGGTGGGAATGATTTGGGGAAAGTTAAATGAAAATCACTGCAAACATTCTCAATGGAGGAGATGTTACCTGGCTTAAGAGAAAAGGAGAGATGTTCATGATTTAGAAGGAAGAGTCAGTCACTTCACCTAATGATAGATGTTAAGAAGATAGACAACTACTCTGGTTTTTCAGACTGCAATCTATGGAGAAAGAAATGAAATTCCAGAGGCTGGTTTGTCTCAATTTAATTTTAATGTTCAGATTCTTCAAAATGGCACTCAGTCCCAGAATTCCCCCTGAATCTTCAGCTTGACATGGATTCCAGAGTGAGCTACTTTACTGATTTGATTATTCCCGTAGGTTTCGGTGGAATAAACATTTTAGAAAGACCTGAAAGAAATCTCACTAGTGTCAACAGAAGAAGTCAAATTATACATGCCCAGGTATAATATTATACAAGACAAAATCAAAATTCTTTAATGAAGCAAAATTGTTACTGAGGGACTATGGCAGAGAATAGTTTGAAATGGGAATGACTCCAGAAGTTAACTCATTAACAGCATTACGATTCAGACAGGTATGAGGTATGTTTCCACAATTTTTTTTGTTTTTTTTCTCTTCTGAATTTTATAGCAGGATCAGATTTACAGCACACATCTCTTCTAAGATATAAAATATGGCCATAAATCTTGAGAAGTAGAGGCTAAAATTTCAATAGGCACTGCAAACTTTTACAACCACAAATATGCTTTGAAATAAAAGGTTTAGTTGCAGTGAATATTCTCTGCCTAAGTAAAGATCTGGCACAGGTTGTCATCATGAAAACACTTTAATTTTCCATACTTCAGTGATTTTGAACCAATATTAAATTGATGGGAAAAACATTTTTATGTTTTCTATCACCAGTCTTGCTGTCATAAATGTTGGGGGTTTTATAAGCCTTTATTTGGCAGTTTGTGCTTTGGGCCATTTTCTGTCTACTCTTAGGTACAACAAAAGAATTTCTTGGTTTATCTCATTTTTACCAATGGGAACTCCTGAAAGCCGTTCTTTTAATGTCAAGTTTTTACTGCTATGGGTGACTTATACCTCTTAACCAAATGATCTTATTTGCCTCTTTCTTTTTAAAATTAGACTTGTCAGGGTAAAAAAGTATACTTCTAATTGAACATATTTAAACTGAATATTTCAAATTCTGCTGAAAATGAACATGAAATAAAGAACAGCTTTGAATGATATTTAATGGAAAATTCAGCTCAGTGACTTGTGTTGCTCTTCCTATTTGCTGGCCAGACTTTCCATATAGACTTGTTAATCACTGCTTCTTTCTGATGAAGAAAGAAGCTAAAACCAGAGAATCTTAAGAGACTGAGCAAGAACAATCTTAATCTCAATCTCAATCCCCAGAAAATCTGGTGGCAGCATTTGAAAAGAACAACTTGAGATTTAGGTTAAAATAATATTATAATATTGCAGTATATTTTGGACTTAAAAGCATTGCATTTGCTGCAGAATTATGTCTGATATTCAATATTATTAATATTTTTGTGTTATGAAATATTACCAGTTCTCAGTCAGATCTCACGTGAACTTGTTTTAAATTTTGTTGCCAGTATTTACCTGCTGAAGACCTGGAAATTCATTTTTGCATGGTAAGATTTATCATTGCAATGATTGTGAAAATCATCACAACTAGAGTGTCTTTTTCCAATACTTTTTTCTCCCCCTTATTTTATGAATGCTCATAAAACACTAAATGATATTTTTTTCCCAGTAGACAGATTACAATGCTAACTTTTTCATAAAGTGTAGAAATTTATGAATCTTAAAATTGTGTTTAAGAAGATTAAAATAGGCTTTGATTATAAAAAGGACTGTTACGGATCAATATATTTCTCTGTTACCTCCATGCTTGGTGTTAAATTCAAGTATCTCTGACTCTGACTAGACACAGGCATACGTCTGAAAATTCCCTAATTTACTTAGTGGCCTTCCCTTAGGATACTTTTCTAGGTCATAAGACTGAGAAAATCAGCTTTTTACCATTCTCTGCCCATCTTTTATTTTTTTAGACTGCATTCTAACAGCAGATGCATTAATGGAATTCAAATACAGTCAATACATAGATTGAGCTAACAGACTAATAAAAGGCACTTTTACTGATATCTGACCTAGTGTTATATAAAGGTCAGGCAAACTGGATAGCTTTTATGGAGCTCATTATTTAATCTTAATATTAAAGAGAACCTAGCATAGAAGACTCTAATCAAGATTTGTAATTAAGCGAGAACATCATTCTTAATCTGATTATAATTGCAGAGTTTTATAGCCCTTTTCCAGAAATCGGCCTCTTGGAGAAGTAATGTAAGGAGTTTTATACAAAGCATGTCTTAGACTGTTTGCAAATCAGTTATTAAATTCATTATATGATTTTTTAATCTATAGTAGTTTCTATAAAATGTTGCCTCACTGAAATAATGTTTGATACTTCCCAAACCATGGTTTAAAGTAGCAAGAAAAGGAATAAAATAAGTCAAAATAGTAATTGAATTAAATTATAAATGGGTCATACTCAGAATTTATCCTCCTATCAAAAGATTTTAACCAAAAAATACAAAGTGTGTTACTGTCTTCACTGTGCTTATATACCTGAAGTCTCCTTTAATACACCTCCACAATATTCCAAGTCAACTTTATGTGAAGGAAGTTCGACTGTCATATTAGCTCAAATATAAGTCACTCTCTACAGTACAATGGCCCTGAATCTGATTAATCTGAATGCTCTTTTTAGCAAACTAGATCATAATAGGTCCCTTGGTACCATTAATATCTAACTTTTCCAAGATCATGATAGCTCAAATATATTTTGTTCATGGATTATACATCCATTAGGCTGAAACATTTCTACTAATATATTGTGGTCATGCATTTACCATGATTCCACCAAGCAGAATATGGTTTAGAGTTCATACTGAATCAAACTGATTTACAAAAGAAAAAGAAATCCTTACAAATCAATTGAAATTAGCTAATGATATAATGAAAGCTGTAATAGTTCCAGATTTTTTTTTTAATCAAGAGTGGCAGCTTGGAGTGGCAGGGTTCTCAAGAGTGGCTGCTTGGAGTATTTTTCTGGCATGATGCAGTTAAGTAAGCATTTTCCCTTCTTCATTCCTTTGTGTCCCTTCTTGCTTTTTCTTTCCTGCTTTGCTGGTTCTGAATTGATGTCAGGTAAAGTTACAAATCTCAAAAGTAATCTGTCACCTGCTCTTAGTTTTGCTCCACTTCAACCACGTATTCTTTTCCTAAAAGTTGTACTAATTCACAGCTCCAAATCCACACATATAATGTAGATTCCAAGAGAAATATGTAGAGACTGAAAGTCCAAAATACACTGATTTGTACATCTCACTAGTACTGTAAATGGCCCTGTGTTGTGTAAGTATCACAATATTTAAAATTAGTAGTATGTTCCCTGGATTATGAAAATAGAATTTTGAGATGTGTTTTCTGTATCAAGAAAGTGGAAATTTTTATTTTAAAGTGGTAGATTTTGTGAAGAAACACTCATCCCACAGAAGTACAGAATTATTCAGGTTTAAAGGGACTTCAGGTTTAAAGGGACTTCTTGAGATCTAGTTCAACCTCTGCTCAAGTTGGGTTACCTAGAGAAGACTCCATGACCGTGTCCAGTTGGGTTTTGAATATCTCTGTGGAGAGAGAATCCACAACCTCTCTTGGAAACTGATTCCAGTGTTTTACCACTCACAGTAAAAAAGTGACATAATTATAATAATTATAGTTTCCCCACAAAACTATAAAACATCTTGATGAGAGTTTAGAAGAACACTTAAAACATCTTGATGAGAGTTTAGAAGAACGCTTAAAACATAATCATACCATGACTTTGAAAGGTTAAATTGAAAGATTACAAACACTCTGCAAGAATAGTCAAGATTTACAGTTCCAGATAATCCACAGGAACTTGGAAGCTTTTGTGACAATGACTCAAGAACTTAAGGCAAGCTGGAAGCTTCCTGATCTTTCTCAAATGTAATTTAACTTAAGAAGCAAGAAACAATATGAAAAATGCCCCCTCCAAAGAAAACAGCAACAACAAAAAGCCAAAAGCCCAAACCCGCACCCCAGTGTGGTGGTTTAGTTTTCTTGGTTTTGGTCTAGGCCTTCCCTGGTAACAGGGTCATAATTAGGGAAGTATTCCACACCATTCCTTCTCATAATCAGGGGTGTATAAGGTGAGGAGGAAGGTTGCCTCCCTCTCTTCTTCCTTTCATGTGCTTGGAGGACATCAGGTCTCTGTGTCAGCTCAGCTCTTATCTATACGAGCTGAGGTCTGTCTGAGAAATTGCCCCAGCCACACGGAGGGGAAGGACCTGCATCTCTTGAGGGAAGTCTGGTGAGAATTTATTGTGTTAGTTACTTATTGAGCTTTTCCCTGAGTTTATGAGTGTGTATATCTGTTTTGTTTTTACCCTTTCCCTTTTCCCCCTTTTCTCTTTTGGGGTTGCTTTGGGATTCTTGTTCTATATATTTATAGTGTTTGATTGTATGTAATTGTAATATATATGTGAATATATATATATATACTTTTACTACAATTGTCTTTGGGTACTTTTTTTCTTCTGTCTCGGGAGGGGGGGAAATCTCTGTGGCCAGCAGCTGGGTTTGGCAGGGAGCCAACCCAAACCTCCACACTCTGTTCTTGCTCCTGATCTGTGTCATCAAAAATTGAAGAATGCTCCACTTCTTGCACAAAAATGGCTTGAATTAAGAACACAATTAGTAAAATGGACATTGTTTAAATTTTCTTCTCGTTGTTCCTAAACAAAACAAGTGTTTATATAAACCAACTCAGGTTGGTTTGTAAGAAAACAAATACAAAACACAGCGAAACAGGATAGGATCATATGAAATGCATGTAACAGTTTTTAAACTTAACACCATGACCTGGAATCTCAACAACAGTTAAAATGGGTTTGACTTACAGTGCATAAAGTGGAATATGGTTTGTGCTTCCTCTGTTTTTTGTAGCAACAGTTTGAGGTATGTGTTTGGTTTCAGAAAAAGCAAACCAGCATAGCAGTTGAACAAATGAAGACAGAAAAGAAAATTGATGGCCAAGTTAGATTTTTTAAGAAAATGCTTACAAAATCAGTATTGAAATGTAATAAGTGACACAGGAATATAGCTAATTAAAAAAAAATAAAGGAAAGAAAAATTAGTATCTGCCTCATTCTTTTCTTAAGTGTCATAAAATATTAACAGAATCATCTGTAATGAGTGATGAATGAAGACTGCCATTTTAAATTGAAGCAGTGAGTAAAAATTAAGCCTTAGTCAAACCTCTTAACACTAAACCAAAGTTCATTTAACCTTGAAAATTGGCAGCTGCAAGGAATCCTAAAAATCTGTAGTGTCACCTGAAGATTTTACTAAAACCCATCTCAGAGGGTTGCTCAATGCAACAGCAATGGCTGTAATAGAGCTGAACTTTGTCTTCAGAATTTCTGACAAGTCTGGATCTGAAATACTAGCTGTTATTAATGAAATGGTACTGCACAGGAAGAGTGAATGCCACCACTTGCAAACAGTTGAAATTTATCATTTCTGAAAATCTGAAATCAAACAGGATCTGCAAGCCTCTTTTGATAACTATGCTAATCTTAGGCTCTTGCATTACAGCCTATTTTTAGATTTAGTATTATTATTCAAAAATATAAATGAAAAATAAAAAATTGTGATAATTCTCTTTTACTTATAACAATAATGGTGTTCTTAACTAGTGACCCTATTGTCTTCTTTGCTGATGAACTGAAAATTCTTTCCCTTGCCAGACCCCACTCTCAGAGCTTCTTGCCAGTTTTCAGTGGTGTAGGCTTAGCCTTGCTATGTGGTTTCATGCATCCAGGTTCTAGTTGTAGACAGAGCAATCAGAGGCGGGCAGGAAGCTAGAAGAGGAGGCAGGAAAATTGGTGATCATGCCTAAGGGATCATGCCCTGTGTCTTTTGGTATAGGGACCATTACCAGTCTAAAGCGTCAAATACCAAAGCTGTCAAAGGAGACTGTATCATGATCAGAGCTCCGCCCAATGTCAGAAAAAGAGGAGAGACCTGGGGCAGGTGGTTCTGCTGAGCTCCTTTGGGCTACTTCCCACCCCAGAACTCACAAGTTACCCTGCAGACAAGAAGATGAGTGCCCTGTAAGAACACGTGGAAGGTGAAAACACCTGGTTCACTATGGTTATCTAGTGAAGGAAAACTATTTTACACTATTTTAAACTATTTTAAAGGGGAAAATAAGTAAAGAGGCAAATGATGAAAATGTACAATAACAAAAACCTGGTAGGCAAAGGTTAACAGAAGCAATGCTGAAGATCAAAAGTCTCCAGACACCAGCCGACAGGCCATTAAGAAGCTCCAGGCACAGCTTTGGATACAGCCAGGCTGAATTTAGCAACTGCAAATTTCCCTTTCATAATGGGCAAAGGAGAGTGACCTGAGGATATGGAGTATTTGTGGATGTCTGTTAGAGTGGGATGTTTGCAGAGAGCTCTGAGCTGGTTCAGCTAGTCAGCTGGGGACCTGTCGGGGTGATACAAGGGGCTGGCATCAGGGCAAGGGTGTCAGGTGGGCAGTGGAGACTGTCAGTGGTGCCTGTGAACCTGGGGAGTGCTGTGCGT
This sequence comes from Sclerurus mexicanus, assembly GCA_013396755.1. Lineage (NCBI taxonomy): Eukaryota > Metazoa > Chordata > Aves > Passeriformes > Furnariidae > Sclerurus > Sclerurus mexicanus. The sequence goes on along the minus strand of VWZF01005177.1, from coordinate 884,225 downwards.
GTGCCTGCACTAGTGATCTTCAGTCTCTGAGAGCTGAAGAGGAGGAGACTTGACTGGCTGTGGTCTTGTTCTATGTGAGCCTTGTGCCTGGGTGCTGCTGGAGATGGAAGCTTGTCTAGGTTGGCAGTCTTTGTCAGCGTCTTCCGCATGTGTCCGTGTCTCCCTGAGACAAGGACTCAGCTTTGCTGCTTGCCCATTGAACCTCCCGTCAGCTGTGTGCAGCTGCTTCATTGGGAAAGAGCATGTAGGTGAATTTCAAGGTTTTGATCTAAATCTAATCAGATTTGCAATGTGGAAGAGAATATCTTCCAAAGGAAATAAAGTATCTGCCATGATTTAAAGTGTCACTAGTTACTAAGAAAATATATTGGACGCATGCCTGTGATGTCTAACAACCCACATTTTTTTTGTTGTTTTGTTTGTGTTATTTGGTTGTGTTTTGTTTTGGTTTTTTTTTCCTCCAGACCATTCTTACCCTTTCCCCTTGTCCCATTATTATGTTCTTAGATTTTTCAAGTCACAGTTACAGCAACAGACCTCCAGGCCATAAAGTATGTTTGCATATGAAGTCCTAGGAGCACTTCTTAACTGCTGTCTAAAAAGAAATAAGATTTCATATACAAAAATAGATGTAAATAAATTTATTTTAAAATACATGTAACAAATTTTTTAAAACATATTCTAATTCTATATTGCAACAATTATATATTTTCACTGTTTACCTTTGGGTGGTTTCTAGCTTCAAGGCATTTGAGACCATCTATCACAGAAATATTCTTTATAACTTGGTGGGAATCCCTCCAAGATGTAAGAGGTCTTTGGACCTCACCATACAAAAGACAAATAGTTTTACTAGCCCCTAAAACAGGTTCATAGGTTAGTTATCAGAAGCTTAGTTGTCAGAATAACTAAAAGTAGCTAAGAGTGAACCAGCTACACACAGACCTGGTCTCAGTAGCAGGCAGTGACAATGGCAAGCCTCTCCTTTTCAAATCCTTGTATGACATCATCTTTATGATTTGTATATGAATCCTTTAGCCTTAAGAAATTTTCTTTACTTCAGAGCAGCTAAAAATCCTTAGTCTTTACTGCTCTGTTTACTGACTAAAATATTTCAGCACTAAAATTGTTTGTTGTATGGTCAGTCTTTGGAGAGAAAAAGTGAACAAAACTGTCAAAATGTAGAAATAAATCTCTGTTGTAATATTCATTATGTTGACCATTTCTTTTTGTCAGACCAGTGGGGAGACCACGGCGACTTATGGTTTTAGCAGTTTGGATATAGCATTTATTAAAAGCTGTATTTAAAGTTCTCTGTGGGACAGCCACCCCTACTGTCTGATTTTATGATTAGGATTTGCATTTATAAGGATTTTACCACATGAAAGGAGTTTCACTTGATTGAACAGTTAATTGTGGAAGCTTAGACTCACTTTTCAGTTGATAAAGGACCACCAACCAACTTTCTGTACCATCTGCATTCTCAATTTACCTTTCCTGTGTTTTTCTCAAATGTAAATGAGAAATACTGATCTAGAAAATAACATGACATTTTAAAATAAAAGCTACTGCAAGGGTTTTGATTTCAGACTAAATAGTTAATGAGAGATATAAAATCCTTGATATATATATATATTATTATTATTTGCCTTCTCCTTACAACACAGTTCTGTTTCATGTTCAAATGATCCATTTTCTGCTTTAGTCTCCTTTATTTGTAAAGTTTGAGATAAGGTTCCTTTCGCATTCATATATGCTATTAGACCTTTTGGATTTAATTTTATTTCACAAGTAAAACTCTTACTAAGTTCTGCACAGGGAGAAACAACTGTCTGAACCATAAAAGTGGAACTCAATTGCAAATTTTTGCTGTCTTGCTCCAATGTTTCATTTATTATTCTCTATTTATTATCAAATACTGATTTGTAAATTTTAAACCACTGTGGAAACTGTATGGTGAGCTTTGTTCAGGCAGTTGCTATGTTTTGAAATACAATGGTTAATATTAACGGTGTTATTAGAGTGCAGCACAGAAAAGTGACTAAATTAGTAAGTGGTGGAGGTGTAATGCAAAAAGATCTGAAGGCAAAACCATTGCTGTTGAGAACCTGACAGCCACAATACTTGGGAGCTTCACTGCAGATTTTCTCTAATCCAAGGCTTTGCAGTAAGTATCTGTTATTAACACTGTTCCTGAGAGTCACCTTCCTGGTCAGTTTCATCAAAAAAGTAAATGAATTTACAGATGATTTTAAAAAATGCCTCAAAAGCTCAATCCCTGATCTGCTAGTTTGCTCTAAGTTAATTTTGTTTATATTTATTAGAAGAGCCTTTACTATTATAAAGTCTGAAATGCATTTCATACAAAATACTGTAAAGTTTATGGGGCCAGATCCTTGATCCATGTTTTTGCGCTCATTGTTTCACTGCAGTGTCTTGAATGATTGCCTAAGAAATACCACTTTCACCTCTCTGCCATTCATTCTTCCTCTTCCAAGGACAGTTTTAAAAAACATAAATAAGAAATTAGAGAAAATAAGAAACTGACTTGTAAGAATGATTTTGCTTTATATTATGATGCATCTGAACTATACCACAGAAAACAATGTCCTAGTTACACTGATGAAGACCCACTAATCCAGAGGATACCTCCAAAGCAGGGCTCTGTCATCCACCACACTTATCCCACGATAGGAGGATGCAATTGGAAACCCTTCACAGAATCAATGTGGAAAGGAAGAGCAGAGTAATTTTGAAAAAGCAAATGAGTCTCTTCTTGACCTTCATTTAGCAAGGGACTGTATCATAGCAGCAATTTAGTATAGTAGTTTCTTGCAGAAACTAACACAGATCATAGCAGAACATAATTCTAAATGACAAAACATGTAACAGGACAAAATTATTCAGTATTAGGTGACAAGTGCTGCATGACTTGCAGTAAGGGAGAGAGACCTAATTTAATGGAGAATTTCAAAAAGTAAAAGCTTATGAGACAGTACTCTCTTAAAATAGATGATGCTTCCCGATGGGCTACTTAAGAATATTCAGTAGTATTTCCATACTTTCTAAGAGGAGAGAGTAATTTTCTCTCTACGTGTTAACTAAGGTTTTATATCTCTGCTTCTATTAGTTCAAAAAGAAGTTACCTGTAGGGCTTTCTTGTTCTCTCTCAGGGAAAAACGGAAAGAATAAAAAATTTAATTGATTTTTTCCCCATTTTTTGTTCCAGGCATTACGCAACTGTGTTGCAACTTCTATTCCTTCAATTAATGGGAACAAATGAGAGAAAAGTAGAGAAAGGGAATAAAACAGGGTGACAGGCAAACTGAGTGTTTTCCTTCAAAGAAGCTATCTGATTCCAGCTAGAGGATTAGTATCAGTCAGTCAAATACTTGCCAAGCAGTATTTAGCTCACATAATCATACACTTGTTTTGTTTTTGTTTTTTGTTGCTCTACAAGATTTGTAGCTTTTAGTCACCTCTCTATAAGCTGCATAGATGAAATGTATAATCAAGGTAACCAGACTATGAAGGTTGTCAGAATGTTTATTATCAGGGCAGTCCCATGAAATATCAGTGATGTGAAATGATTTTGTCCTTTGGTCTACAATGTTCGGAAACGAAACTTTTTTCATGTTGCTTTTCCATGTTTAGAAAAGAAACATTTTCCAGATCTTCAGGAACAGCTCTGTTAGGTTACTTCCAAAGAGTTGCTTCACCCTTTTCTCTTGCTGTCAGGCATTCTGGGCCATTGGTGTGGAAAGAAATTTAGTTTCAGCAGTTTTATCATTTTCTCAAGAGAGAGGGGGAAATGTTCACCCTAGGCCCACTCCCCTGATAGAGCTGCAGAGGCTGTGAAAACTTCAAGTTGCCTCGAAGATGAGCTGACCAAGAAGTTTAAAAGGATACACAGACCATGCTGCTGCTTTTTCAGAGTTTTGGGCTATGGCAAGATATATGGATGAGGTGACAAACAGATGAAGGCAAAGCTGAAGTTTCACAGCCCCTCCAGCATCCAGGTGTGTAGCAGTGGCTATTGGGAGAACTGTTCCTGAAGACATCTGGGGCTCAAGTTCTTCTAGGCAATGAAACACTTGCACAGGGAAAGGCAGATACTAAATTTTTTTTAACTGTGAAAAAAGCACCACCTAGGGTATCACTCAGCTCACTTACCTCTTATCACAGACTAATGACACCCTTTTTTTCATAAGTAGCATCTACAGGAGCCTCTAACTGGATTTGGAGTTGCATGTACTTCAGTGTTGGTAAATTTGGAAAATATCTTGGCCAGGTTTGATCGCTCAGTTTCTTCATCTGACCTTGTTTCAGAAACCAATATACTTCTTTAGAGCACTTTGAAAAAGCTGTTGTCTGAGAATGACTGGTAATAAAAGTGCAGTGGATATACAAAGGCACTACAAATCATAGGTGTGCAAATAATAAATGACTACTTTGAGGAATCAGCTCCCTAAGAAGTTAATATTTCCAGTTTACACTGTGAGAATAAAATCACTAAAATATTAAGTCCTTGAAATATGAGGTTTTGTTTTCTTTCTTCCTACAATATATTTGAGACAAATCTAGCAGCAGATGACATGAGTTAACATGACTATTTCTTCAGATGGAAGATCAAACCACACTACAAAAAAAAAAAAAGAAAAGCTCCAAACCAAAGCCAATACAAAGGTTTTGATTGATAGGGAAATAGCCAAGTGGTGATGGTGAATGAAAGAGATGATGGGAGAGAGAAAAGACTTTAAAAAAGAAATGTATAAATATGAAAGCCACATACTTATTTGTTATCAAACCTGTCATTGCTTTAGTTTTGGTCTGTTTATTCTGTAAGAAATTAATATTCTGAAATGTTATATTGTATTTCTGCAGTATAACAACATATTTCTGTACTGCCCAATTCAATAAAGAAAGGGAAATGGGCAAGGCATAGAATGCAAATCTACTAAAAAAAAATTTCAGAAATTATTTTTAAAAAGAATTTTGAAGTTCACAGATTGATTATGCTGGATTTTCACAGAATGCATGTATAAATTACTCAGCCGATCTAGCAGATATCACATTTATTTTATAAATTACCTATGTTTTTTTCTCTTTTTGCAGGTTTTCCATTTGGCTACTGATGTTATTCCCATTTCTTAAGCCTTAACGTTACAATTGTCACACTTGCTTGACCTTTTAGACATTGCTTAAAGAATTGTGAAATCATATCTCATTGTCCCCAAAAGAACTGAATTTCATATTCCTTTATGTGAATGGTTTACATCTAACATACCCAGCAATGCCTTTAACATCTGAAAAAGTAAGAAAAATGAAACTGAGCAAATCAAAGTGCACCTACTATACAGCCTATTTCTCTTTAAAATGATATCTCATGTCAGTGTGGCTACTATAGCAATGGCTTTTCTTCCAGAGAGAAGACAGTGCAAGCAATTTGCTCAGCAGAAAAGGTGCTTGGGAGATGAATGTGATATATTCAGATCTACACCAATGAAATAGAGATCATGCTTAGACCCATCATACTGAATGGCACAACAATGGCCTGCCTATTTCCACTGTCCATTATCCTTGTATGATGAAGAAGTTTTACTAGGTGACATTAATAATTAAAAGATATACATTTAAGTTCAAATGCCTTTGTCATACTCAGGGCCATATATTTCAGAAAAGAAGGTCTGAGAAATATAAAAATAGGAAGATATCTAATTACCTTTGTTATTTCCTTCTGGTTTCTTACTTTGACAATATGTTTTTGACAGAGGAAACAGCAATTCAGCCTATTCAGGCTGCTTGATGCTTTACAGTGTAAAGCCCTATGTTTACTTTACTTTGACTCTGCTAAACTTAGATTTAAATCCAGGTTGAAATCCTCCATGATTGATATCAGTTCAGAACAGAGATTTTTGGAATTGGTTCCACAAAAACTCAGTCATTGGGGTTTTTAAAGTATGATTAGAAAAGAGTATGTTGCTTTGCTTGTTAAATTATTCTTACTTGTTTCATTGAAAATCTTTGGTGACTCCAATGTATTTGCATGTGACAGAGGAAATTGAGTGCCTTGCACTCTTGGATCGAGTTTGTGTTGAGTTGGTGAAAACATGCCTGCATATGACTAAGTTGTAAGCTGCCCAGATGAGACTTCTCAACATATGTAGATTAAGATCTTTAGAGACACCATTTGCATGGAGCCCACATCATCCTTCCACTGCATCTACCCATGGGACAACCTTTGTATGTATCTTGTGCGTGACTGCCATCTTCCTTACTGTGGTGCCTTTGTGCCTCACTGAGACCAAAAGAGGTCTTGCTGCTGATGCTACCACTATGCTGGGCACAAGGAATGAGAATTAGGAGATGGTCTCACTCTTGGCATCCTCACCCTTCATGCAGACTCAATGAGACAAAAGTCAGACAAGAATGTGTCTTCAGATTGTAAAGTTACAAGCTTTGTATCATAAAGCTGGAATTTTGAAAAGGGAGCATTATTTCTTCAGTTTATTACTTTTCCAGATTTCCTTATAATCCTTTTACCTGTATATTAATTTTGATGCAATATGTCTTTGCACAATGGCCATGATATGAACTAGACTTCTGCTCAGATATGACCTCTCTGGTATCAGAGAGGAAGTCTATATCTAATAGGTTATTGTAGGATTTGGCTTTTGATTTAAAAATGCAATAATGTTTCTGTGATAGATTTGAGAAATATTAAATGTAGTGGGGAGTACTCATCATGAGAACAAAAGCTGTATAAGCTACATATCAGGGTTTTTTCCTGACATTGTTTACATTTCTCTCTCTATGTCTATTTTACACCTTGAAAGACCTCTTTTTTTTTTTTTTTTAGATTTTCAATTATTATATCTATAACTGTTTAGTGCTGGTAACAACTCTATACTTCTATATTCTATACATCATTTTCTTATCAGTGTTTGTTTCACAGGAATGAAGTTAGAAATGAGAAAGTTAACATAAGCTTCTTAGTTCTTCCAGTTTAGCTAAATCATCTTGATGTGTACAATGATATAATGCGGGTTGTTTTTATTTTAAAAAATAATTATTGTAGCTTTCTGAAAAAATTATGAAGTCTTATGATCATTACCAGAATGAGTTTCTAGAAAAGTTCCTTTGCTGTCTCCATGCTGTCATTCTTGAGCTATGATATCCACTCTGGACCCTTACAGGTCCTTGTATAAACATGTCCCATATGTAACAAAGGCCTCAGACACAAAAACAACCAAAAGCAGCATTTGCCCTTTTTCTTCTGGAATAAAAAAAGTGGCTTGGCTTAACCTGGGTAAGTTAGAGGTTCAGAGCTCTCTCTGTATTACTAGCCAAGTCTTGGAGGAGCAACTGTAAAATGTTGATAATGTACTCTGGTTTCTTTAACAAAATGTTTCCACCTGGATGACCACATCATAAGTATTGAAGTGACTTCATAGGACATATCTGTGCTATGTGATGTATGTCAGAGCATTCATATGGATGCAACATGTTACAGCATTTAAACATCCTGTCTCTAGAGAAAAAAGGAGAAATCACAGGCCTGTGTGGCATAGATCAGAGTGCAGCCATCGCTATCTTCCCTTTTTGTTCTAATTCTCCAACTTCTGTTTTAATTTTCATGTTTTTGTCCAGTACTATCCAGTTTTTTTGTAGCCCTTGCCAGCACCTATCAGCTCATCCTACTGTGTGAGCCACAGTGAAGCCACAGTGAAGTCTCTATCCCGTCCCTGCAATGGGCAACTGATTCACTTCTAGTGTTTACAGCAGAACTGAAAAGACTTCCAGATCAGCATTTCTCAACATGCTTTAGATAACCAGTAGTGTGACAAGAATAAGATGCCTCCCTTTTTAAACAAAATTTATTTCTAATTTCATATATCTTCTAGTTTTTGGCAGTATGTCTAGATACATTAGCCAATGATTTTGTTGAAAGCAAATTTCTTCAGTCTCTCCCGTTTGCAAATAAGCCGCTTGACTTCATTCTATTTTTAGACAATTATCTTTTTAGGGTCAAGACAGGAAATTAATCAGATTACTGAAAATTTGAAGAAACATTGCTTTCATCCAGTGGCACAATCTGCAACTGTTTGTCTTCTCTGTGGGAGATGGAAGCCAGCAGAACCAGCACTTCTCAACAAAAAACTCAAAAATATTGTGCCTACTACAGAACACAACATCCATCTTTGTTTAAGGCTTTTCAAAAATGAGCTTCACATGAGATTACATATTACAGAAGACACATTATATGCATACATGAATATAGTTGTAGACGATAAATGTAAGTAAACTTTGACTCTAAACCCTGGTGCAAATTTGTGATTCAGGCAGAGACTTCAAATATTTTACTTTTGTTTACTCAAATGAGACCCAAGTTATGATTGAAAATGGAAGGATTTTTTTACAGTAGGTCCCTGCAGCTTGCTGAAGTCAGTTGCTACTTACAGTACAGGGCTTTTAAAAATTTTTATTGCAGTAGCAACAACTCCATGCATAATGGAGGTTTACACTTGAATAAATAATAATTGCAGATAATGGGTCTGTCAGCATGAACGGATTAGGGGTCTCAGCAGTGGTTCCATCACCACAGTGAAAATACTAATTTAAAATCCTGTTTCCTTTCCTTTGACCTTATGCCTCATTACTTTAATGGCATTAAGAGTTAATTTCTGGCAGAGAAGTTTATATATTTTTTATTTATTTTATTACTTCATTTGGTATATAACATTACATTTTTTTATAAAGGACCTTTATGTCTCATATGGCATTTGGCATTATATAGTTTAGTTCTAGGAAAGCTGGCTGCTTTTTACCAGTTTGAGAGCTGGCAGTGAACAGATGGTGGAAGATTTGGGTAGTCACTTGAAATGTAAAGAAAATACAAAGACTTGAGGCCAAACCAGCCTCTTTGCAGGAAGGCAAAGAGAAGAGCTTCTTACCCTCACCTTTTCACAGTTTGCTTCTTTTATAGGAACACATTATGAATTGAGCTTTTCAATGTCTATTCCGCTATGCATTAAAATTTGTTATTTATAAGTGTCTCATTGCAATTGTGTAGAATTATACTTTTTCACTTGCATTCTCCTATTTAAAAATATAAACTACTAATCATGCTTTTAGTTTCATATATTGTTGCCATTTGAAGACTCTTCTGCATAGAAATGAAGGGATTAAAATACACTCACAGAGACAGGATATTCCGCAGCACATCCTATGAGTCTATTTAATGAGTCTCCATAGAGGAGAGGAGAGTTCAAGGGAAGTTTTTTACCCTTTGCTGAGAAAAACACGTAGCATTTCATGGTGTGCCTCAGCTGCTGCTATCTGTTTTGCTTTCCCTGCAGATTTGCGTGACTGAATACTGCTGGTGAGGGATCTCTGCCACCAGGTAAAGAAACTGTGGGAAGAGGTCACACTATGCAACACCAGAGATGAGGACAAAGAGAGCAGATGGATCTCCTGTGAGACCCTGAAGCATCAGGAGTCTGAATCCCCAGCTGTACTGAAGAAGAAGATAGTCTGTGCTTATTGGTATGGAAAATGGAGACACCCACAGTGGTCAAGGCTGGGACCTCATAGTGCCAGGAGGATGGCTGCTGCTTCACCTGCAGATTTGCAGCTGCAGAATAAGACCAGACAAGGAGCTGTGCCCAGTGAAGGATGAAAGCCAGCTGGGACTGAGCCCTGCAGTAGCACCTTGATCCTGTTACAAGGTTTATTCTGAATTAATTCAAATAGATTGTTCATAAAACAAATTTCTGACAGTTTTCTGATATATAGGAACTTCAGAAAAATTGATGAGTATCAAATAGTTAAATGAATATTTGACAAAACAAGAAAGCTTACTTTATAAAAAAAACCAAAAAACAACACACAATAAATTCAGTTAGGATCTTTAGTTTCCTAACATTAAAATCTGTATTAAGTTTAGATAGGTTTTTTGAGTATGAACTAAAATATAGTAAATGAAATGAAGTCTAAACAGAGTCAAAGAGCATAGAGATGTAACTCCCTACTTGTAACTTCCTGTCTGTAATAAAAGTGAGCCAAAACAAGCATAGGAATTAAAAAATCCTTACAAAAATCAAGCACACTGAACATTTTATTGAGTATTTTAATGGCTGATCTGCTATTAAAGTCAGGAAGAAAGAAAATTCATTGAAGAAAATTTCTCTATGGGTCCTAAATCCTCCCTGAGCCCAGGCAGTATTTGTCTCTGTCTTTTAGAGGTCCCACCCAAACAAAGGCTGCTTCTTAACTCAGTACTTTTCTCTGACTCCGTCAGTAGGAGAGAAGAGAGACAGAAAAACAAGAAAGGATAAAGTCAGCAGAAAAGAATTGCAGGAATGAAGGAAGCCAGGCCAGAGCAGAAAAAGATTGAATCAAATTTCCAGTCAATGAAACAAAATGGAAAGGAGACGCAAGGAAAAGTGAATAACCACAGGCGAAATTGTGCTGCCTCTGGTGAAGTCAACCAAAGCTGCTTCTGAGAACATGATGAATGCTTAAGAACTGCGTGAATCAGTCCACAGATTGTCAGAACAGTTGAAACAAAGCTCACGGAGAGAAGAGAAAGAAAAAAAACTTAAGGAGATTGAAAGAAGCCTGAGGGGAACTTGAGGAAAAATATGTCTAGAGAGAGAATCAGTAAAAGATGAAAATAGTAGAAGATAGGCCAGATTCTCAACAGAGGCTGACAATTTAACCCATCTTATGGGCTGTTCCTGTCAGACCTGTGTGCTGAATAGTGGTAAATAAATTATAGAATCATGACAAATAATAAAATATATTACATTTAACATCAGTAGCAGAGGAAAATCTATACAACTTTTCTGGAATATTATTTCATGCCAGATTTTATTAGGTGAATTATGTTTAGTTTCTGGTATAAAACCATAACAGGTTGGCATTTTTAGGTTTTTTTCTTAGTATTAACTAAAAGTTTTTCAGTAAAAGTATCAGAAAAAATGAAATACAGTTTCTTTTTAATTTATTTCTGATTTACAGGCATGGCTTCTGTCCTTTTTACTTGGTATTTCTATCAGTGACTTTTTCTACATTAGATCTGCTGCTATGTGATAATTTGCTAATACCATATACACTGCTCTTTTTGTAAAATCATTGCATTTTTCATCAGTCATTTGTTAAGATTAGGTGGACATGTAAATTACTGTACAGTGTTCTAAATCCATATGATTCTACTAATTCCAATGGCTTCACATGGATCCATTTTACACCTGTCATTCTAAGAAAGAGGTATATTAGATGTTACTAGGTTTGTAAATTTTCTGAAGAGAAAGCCATATAATAAAGACATTCTGTAATGGTAGCTGTGAAAAAGGAAAAATTATCTTAAATGAGGAGATGTCTATTGTGAGTTTTAATGGAATTATGAAAAAAATAATAATGAACTATTCTAAGTATCCTAACAGAAAAGTCTAAATATGATTTTGTAATCTAAGTTAATTCCAGCTATGACCCAAAATTCAAGGGTGTTCTGAGATCCATTGAAATAAATAATGAAACCATCATCCAATAATTGAGATGCTTTCAATAATTGAGAAGCATTTTTCATAAGGACTAATTAGTCATAAATTCTGGAATCCCAGAACCTCTGACAGTCACCGACTTATCTAGACAGGAGTAAATATGGATTATTACATCTAACTTCAGACATGACAATGATGCTATCACTTACCATGTCAAAGGTCCAGTGCTGCTCATCTGTACTTCCTACTAAGTATTCTTGTCTTTTGTCAAAAACTCTGAACTGAAGCTGGAAGCTTAAGATGCCATAAGTAACTGAATTAATTTTTTTTTTTTAGAAACTAAGAATTAATCTTATGATTAAGCTAGTTATGATAAATTAGCAGTAACTCATGTTCATGAAGAAATATTCCATGTTTTCTGTGTGTGTGTGTTATTCATGGAGAGGCTGTTGCATGATAAATGTTATTGTACAATGGTAACTTCGTTGTTGGGTTGACATTCATGTGACAATACTGAGGTTTCAATTATCTACTTGCATCAATCAATCAATCTTTTAGTTTCCATCACTGTTGCCTGCAGTAATGTCACAGCTCTTCTGTCAGACAGAACTTTGTGGGAAATGTTATTCATTACAGCTGCAAATCTGTCACTGCGCCTGGCATGGCTTGTTAATGACAACATTTATTTCAAAGAGTTGTGTTTCGCTTTGTTGCTGGAGAGTTCACTTTGTGATCACAAAATATAATGAAATGCCAAGAAGATGAAGTGAATGAAGTTTGCCAAAAATGCAGCTAACGTGATTCAGATCTACTAAAAAAAAAAAAGTACACACAAATACACTCTATATTTTGTTGAAAACATTTAATCACTTACTAGGAGCATGAATATGGGCAGAGGAAAAATGTTGATTAGAATACAGTAAGTAGAGCAGCATACACAAGCAGCAAGCTGAAGCTTCATTTGGGATCTTCAATCCATAGTACTGGAAAGAAAAAGACTTTTCAATGAATCTTTTAAAACAAATAAACAACTACAGCATCCAGCTCTTCTACTACTAATATTGAGATATCATCTCTCTCCGTCATCTCTTCTTAAAGTACTGGAGCATCTTTTATAAGAAGAGAGGCTGAGACAGCTGGGACTGTTCAGCCTGGAGATGAGATGGCTGGAGAGAAAGTACATAAACCCCTGTAAGTGGGAGCCAGACACTTTTTGGTAGTGTCCACTGACAGGAAAAGTTGTGCTGGGCAAAAATAACAACAACAACAACAACAAAAGTAAACAGGAAACATCATCAGAACACAAGAAAACCCTTCTTTACTGTGACTGCCAAACACTGGAGCAGGTTCACCAGAGAGGTCGTGGAGTTTCCAACTGTGGTGATACTCAAAACTTAACAGTTTAAATTTACAGTACGCAGGCCTGTATAACCTTGTCTAGCTGACTGTCTCTGGGCAAGGGGGTTGGATTAAAAGACCTCCAGCCTCAACTGTACTGTGATTTATGCCTGCTGGCAGTTTTCTGGGGGACTTGTCAAAATGGGAAACAGGTCTGAAAGGGATAAGATTTTAGGTAGTTTTTATTCCCATGGAAACAGGAATTGTGCCCATTACCTGTATCTTGAAGTTCTAGCATTTTTGGAGCAGAAAGAATTTTCAGTTTATAATGGTAATTAGCTCCTACAGTTCCCACAATGTTCCTACTACTGCTGTGAAACTGTGGCTGGTACCTGCAATATTGGATCAGTTATCTCCGCTTTTCATGGGAAGTGCTGTACTGACTGCTCCATAAGCATATGCTTAGACTGAAAACATCACAGGTCATCTTTCATTTGCCTTATAAAATGCTACTGCCTACTGGTGTGATGTAACGAAAACATCCTAATTCTTGAGAGCTATGTTGTGTTGGCATCAAGGCAAAACCCATCAAAATAGGAAACACTAGACAGGGGCACAGTATCACCTTTTAGTGGAAATATAGTCAGGACAGATGCCAAGACATACTTATGTTGCTCTTTAATTTGCTGATGTTGCTACACTTCCCATTTGCTTGTTTTCTTCTCCAGTGAAAGATTTTTTTTTTTCTCTTCCTGTGGGCTGACAAGTCTCTGTGTTAGAAATTCAAATCTCCCATCCATGTTCTAGAAAGTTCAGTTTCTCCATTGGTTCACAATGACAACCACCTCTCAGTTCCTGTAGTGGGTCTGGCTGGGATGGAGCCAGCTTCCTTTGTAGCAGCCCATATGCTGCACTTTGCATTTGTGCTTGAAACCGTGTTGATAACACACCAATGTTTTGGCTACTGTTGAACAGTGTTTGTACACCAGCAAGTCACTCTCTTACCTGTTGGTTCCCAAAGCAAGTAGGCTAGGGGTGGTCAAGAGGTTGTGCAGGGATACATCTGGGACACAGCTGACCGCAACTCTATTCCATATCCCATGACATTGTTCTGACCAATAAAGGCTCAGGGAAAAGAGGAGGAAGGAGGGGACAGTCATAGCTATGGTGTTGGTCTTGCTAAGCAACTATTCCACGTGCTGGTGCCATGCTTCCCACAAAGTGTCTTGACATCTGCTTACGAATAGGAACCAGTGAATGAATTTATCTTTTTCCTTTGCTTTTATGCACAGATTCAGTTTTTCATATTAAACTGTCATTATCTTTACCCATTATCTTGCCTTCCTTCTATTTTCTTTCCATCCGGTTGGAGAGGGGAGTAAGCCTGGGGCTGGGAAGGTGTTTGACTGCTGTTAGAGTTCAATCAACTACAGAGTTTTTCCCTAACCAGAAAGAAGAACTAAAGTCCTTGCATCACATAATTGTTCTTTAAAACTTAAATTGACATTACACACAATTAACTTCTGTCCTTCGAAATATTGTTTGCAGTCAAAACCAAGCAAGCCACTTAACAATTTCATGATTCAGAATGCTGGAGGGCATTTCTATTTGGATAATCTTTACTTTTAGTATCACCACTGTTCCAGCTCCTCAGCTGATCTGTGCCTGTGTCCAACTATTCTATCCGAGCAGAAGCCCTGCAAACCCTAACTGGTTTTTCCTTTTTCAGCTCTGTGAATCCGCTCTCAGGGAATGAACATTCTTATGTAAGTAAGTGGGTGGGAAAGCTTCAGATTAAAAACATGTGCAAACACTAGTACTTCCCCTTGTTTGCAGACACATAGTGTACACAATGGATGAGGACATATCTTGTGTTTGGAAATAGTAGCTCGGTACTGTTAGTAATGATTGTGGATGCAATAAAGGTTTAAAGTTACTTGTGAATGTCAATTATTTTTTTGAATTTTCAAGTATACTCTCTTTCAGGGACTTTCAGAAACATATGTCCTCACTAGTAAATTTGGAAGTGACATAGAACAAAAAGAAAAAGAAGAAAAAGAAAAGAACTCTACCTCACAAAACATGATTCTATTTCAGCCAGACGGAATATATAAATATTAGCTATTCACATGCTGTGTTTCGAAACAGATTAATGTACGGTCAATGCATGTTGTAAAACAGTACACCAGCAGAGCACAGAAATGGAGAGGCATTAATTGAATGAATGGGGAAGAAGGAATTATCAGAAAATTGATGATCAGATTTTTGTATGTTCCAGTGCTATAGCAAGGGCATCCCTCCAGCTATTCGTCCACTGCTCTCTTTAAAATACTTCTGCTGGAATAGGTGGAAGGACATTTCTCAGGGCACAGAAACTTGTCAAGAACTCTTAGCATAAACTTCAGACTTAAAAACTCAAAATGTGATCTTGCTCTTTGACTTTATTTTTTTTGGATTTATTTCTGGTTATCTATTGCACATTCCCAAATTAGAAGAGAGAAAAAATACCACAAAACACACACCAAAGTAAAAAAATGCCCACAGATTAAAAAAAGTGCAAAGTTTTATCTATAGACATTTATAAATGTCTTTTGAACCTTTTTCTCAGCACTGTAATGTTAATGAAGTTCAATAAGAAGTAAACGGTTCAAGATTTACAATCCAAGACAGTAAAAAAACCTGAGGCTATCAGTAACTGCTAGAGGTTTTGTTTCTGGTTCTTTGCCATAACCAGTGAAAGAAGCTATTTTACTTTAGAAATAAACTTTTTCTTACATTATATTAGATTGGACTCATTCTATTTCTCTGTGTAAAGCTGTTCAGCATGGAGAACAATCAATAAAATATAACTGTAATTTATTCTAGGCCTTGCCCTATGCCTTTACAGAAAAGTGTAAGGGCATCAGAGATAATAAATTTAATACATGAGTACAAGAAATATGAAAATATTTATATTCTTGATATGTAGAAGTAAATTCCTTAAATGTTCTGCACATGGGATAAGATAATCAGATGCAAACAAAACCAATAAAAATTCTTATTAATTACCTCATTGCTTGATTTCTTTCCTCTCCCTGTTATCTCAAAGCAATTTAGCATGTAGCATTATTGATCTGTTTGTCATCTGAGAATGTTGTCTTGTGAGCTTTTGAACATTCCTTATTAAGTAAATAAATAAATAAATATTTCTTACAGATGGACAAGATGAATAATTATTGCTTGCTAGTTTACTAGGAGATAAACATGAACTTTGTCTAGACATGCTGATTGTAATCCATCAAGCGGTGATTAAAAGTAATACCCTTCATTATTCAGGGAGAATATTAAGGACTTTCTTGAATTATAATTAGGATTCTTGAAATACAGATAATGAAGAGATGTAATTTTCTATGTCTTTTCACTGAAACAAAAGTTTTGTAGTAAGACAGGTAAGTGATACACAAGTGGACAACCTGTTGCATTGAGCCTCAGAATTCAGCAAACACATAATTTAAAATAAAAAAAAAATTGCTCATGCTATAAATAAATGAAGCCTACACTTAAAGGGAAAGTAAGTGTAATGGTAATCAAGATAGGAAAGAAAAATGTTTGTGAACGAGACAGCAAAATCATGGCCATCTTTCAGTGGAGAAAATAGATAATATACTACATAGAATGTTGACTTTGAGCAATTTTAAATTTACCTTTGGATGCACAATTAATTTTGTAAAGGCTATTTGAGAGGCAGTCTTGCATCTGATCCCAATTATTTAAGGTTCAAATAAATACATGTCCAACTAGATAGTACTTAATCTTAAACGAGAATCTGCATAATCACGACAATTAAATTATTAAACATGCCAGCTGAAAACATTGGAACTGATTTTTATCTCAACTGTCATTTTGATTCCTTTAGAAAGTTCAATTTAACTTGGAGCTATTTAAAGGATTATAAATAAATGTTATGTGATCCTTTTATTTCAGTAGTGACAGTGTTTCATACTTCCTTCAAACCTTTTCATTGCATTTTTGAGAGGCAGCTGACTTGTGACCGTAAGTCAACCCAGTAACAAAGTCCTACGCTTTAAGGTTCCTCTCATGAAGATACAGATGGGGATATCTATAAAGTAATTCATTTAGACAATTAACAAATCCACTACTACAATTCATGGATTATATGGTCTCTATGTCAGAAAATGTGGAGAAGGGGCATGTGAGCAGTAATGGTATTGTTAATTCCAGTCCAAACCTCTAATTTAATTGACTACATATAGGCCAGACTGGCAGCCAGACTTCAGAGAGAACAAAAACACACTAGGACCATGCCAGACACCTTAGAAAATGCACAATCTTGTCCATTTCTTGCCAGATTTACATTCTGTCTCCTTATACTCAGAACAGCCAAACTACTTCAACATCTTACCTCTGTGGGGGTTGAGGGGGCCCTGTGCAAGAAATGTTCAAAGAGAAAAATGGTTTGGAAACTTCTCTTTGCTCAAGAAACCTGTCATGGCTAACAGAAACATATGTTGAGAGAATGTGTGAGAACAACCACTCTTGGTCTTTCCCTCAGAAGCTGTTTCTCAGCTAAGGTAGATGAGAGGCATTCCCTCGCTCACAATTGGGCAAAGGGAACAGGAGGAGGGAAAGGGAATGGCTCAGAAAAGCAGCACTGCACAGGTCAGAAAGCCCCTTGATATATATAGCCCAGAAGACCTGCGGCCTATGCATGTGTTTTTGCCACCCAGCTGTGAGTTCTGGCAGCTGCACAGTGTTCCCAAAATAAACTTCCTTTCTTGCTTAAAAGTCCCTGGCTTAGCTCTCTGACTACCTGTGTGAACACTGAAGCTTGCAGGCTGCCTCCTCTTCTCCTTTTTCCTAGTGTCGTTGTACTACATGGCATTTCCTGCAGAATGGGCAGGATTGATCCCTTTGTGGATTTTTCAAATTCTCTTCTTAACAAGTTAGTGTTTTGTGCCCTTTAGTAAATTGCTCATTTCTCTACGAAATTTATTACAAATTGATTCCACATCTTGTGGATGAGCTTGCCCTCTTGTTCACAGCTGAATCACTGCTCAAACAAGCTCTCCCATTCTCTACTAGAAAACGTTAAAGGCATTCTGATAACTTCTTAGATGACTTAGACACTGAAATATAATGTGCTTTGCTAATGCCTAGGGTATTTTTGTAGACCTCTTCTCTCTTTCTTTAAAAAGGAAGAGATATGTTCTTGAAGAGGAAGAGATTTCTGTTTGCAAATCTATGAACTAATGTGGATTTATTTCCTAGAAATTAAAAACAATCCAGCTTATCACCTTTACTTTGACTTGTAGTGCTGCCAACCTAAGTTTAATTTTCACTCTTGTAACATGTTAAAATACACATCTGAAAACTTAAAGTTGTTTCTCTTTGTTATTGCAAAGAGCTAATTTAGCAAGCTGAAAAACAACTTTCCTGTTTCCAACACAAATACACATGAATAAATAATCTGCTGGCCTGCTACCAGCTTTTCTCAATTTCTAATGAACTTTGGAATTCTTATTTCGTAGACAACCAGGACACTAAGAGATACATCCAAATGATAAAGGTGTTTCTAGCTATCCTATTTCTAATGTATGCAGTTTTCTTTTTTGACATATTAGCCTAAAAAATTTCGTCTTCTAAAGGGTCATTTTTTGTCTCAACCTGACTTTATGGATGGCATAAACATGACAGTGTGGTTAATTTTTCACCGTGAAGGAGTGAGTTACTCCAGTCGAAATGAAAGAAAACAGCACACAGTTTACACATCACCTTGGTCTACCTGAGGTTGTTATCTCTACAAAACATGAGCAGCTCTACAAATGTGTTCAAGTATGCCTGTTTTAGAAAGTCTGCCCTTAAACTACTGAGGCCTTCTCTGCAGATTACTGTAGAATTACACATTTCCTCAGTATGGTTTTTCATGCACTTTACTGTTCCTCAAAACCATGAACACCCTTCTTCTGCTCCATATATCATTTTTATGGCCTGGAAGAGGCCCCAAACTATCTTCTTAGGATGCTGCATACCTGGCAAATCCAGCCATCTTTCTACCGCATTGATATACCCCTGTAGAAGAAAAATATTATATGCAGAGCCTTTAGATATTGACTAAATGCTCCTGGGAGCATCCTACTCTAGAATCTGCTACTCCACCACAGCCTCCCTTTTAAGGTAACAGAATCCTTGCTCAATGCAAGAGTCTGCCTCTGGCCTATATGTCTGCCCCAAAGACCCTCTCAGTTTTCCTCTAAAGAGAGTGAACAAGCACACAGATATCAAGTGGTGCAATTAATGGAAAGGTCCTCTAATCTGAGACCATAGTCAGTGGCAGTGCTTTTGCTCCAGCTATTCAGCCACCTGTATGTGTTGATCGGCTGGATGGTATTCCCAGAGTTGCACACAACTGCATCATGGTTTTGTTTATAGATTATGTTATGAGTGATCATACAATATGCTATAATTTTAGTGAATTGCGTTATGGAGTATGTGTTTAGCTTGTTATTGACCACCTTTACGTAGACAAGCAAACATGATTGGCATGAGAATCTAATAGCTATGATCTTGTTTTTTGTGCATTGCAGCTTTCCATTTCTGAGAGTTTGTTGTCTGCACTCTGTTTTGAACCACACTAAATAGAGGAGAAAGACTCAGAAAAAAAGAAAAAGAAAGAAAAAGAGAGCTAAACTACAATAACTGGAGTGGAAAAGTATAACTGCTGCTTGCAAATGGAGAGTTTATTAAGAATTCTCATTACAAAAATGAGGACTAAATAGTCCTAGAATTAGCCATGGAAAGCATAAGAAATGTTGTGTAGATCATAGGAGTGCAATGTGCTTTTTCCAGATGGTTAAGTCATATTCCCATTCTCTAGAAAAATGGATTTGGTCTTAGAAAATGCTGTTTGCTATAAGAAACCATTTTAGGTCTAGTGGTGTTTTTTCCTATGCTAAAACTGTTTATGCATAAGAAACCCTCTTAAATCACATGAGCCTTACTGAAAGTGCAAGGCAATGAAAGATCAATATGAATCCATATTCCTCAGGTGTTTTGTAAGTAATAGATTATTCAACAGTTCCTTGGCTACGATTTCATTAATATCATTCAGATCACTGAAGTTCCTTGAATTAATCTTTCTGAAATACTTCACGTATTTCCTTAGAAAAAAAATTAGGCTGAATTCAAAAATAGTTGTTCATGAAAATTTTCTTTTCACCCCATGCTTCCAACATTCAACAAGTTCTTACTCTTTTAGAAAAAGAAACGTCTCCTGTTACTAATCCGGACTTGTTTCAAACTGTGGACATGAGATGTTTACATATCAGATATGGTAAGCAGGAGAATAAGTAGATGGTGATTTCCTGGCCCCCATCTATATATGTAAAGTAATAAAATCAGCTATTAAATTAGTATTTGAAAAACGAAAGAATCATGAATAGTTTCTGGTCATTCTGGCTTTTCTGAGATTTCCCTCTAAAGTTCCGGTTTATGAACACACGTCTTTAGCTATGGACAGACATCAAACCTGAATGTAACCAAAAGACAAGACATGAGTCAGAAATGGAAGTTGTATAGCTTAGCTTCTCTTTGTTATAATTCTGTTTACATGTTCAGGTGTTGCATTAGGTTTTACTCTTTGAAGACTTTTTTGTCTGTTGATGAGAAACATTGAAATTTCTTAGTAATTTTCAGAAGTCTTTAAGTAGAGTTAGAAATTTTATTCCTAAGTATATGACCCTGAATTTTCTTATATATACATATACTTAGAAAGAAATTTATGAAGAAATTTCTGTTCAATACCAGTAGCATGGTTTTATTATTTATGACCATAAATGTGATTGTTTACCAACTTGGCCACAAAGAAGAGTATAGTTTCTCTCAATTGAAAAAATTACAATTAATCAATATTTCCTTAAAAGTTATAAACTTCCTATTGTGTACATTTATTCTTAGAGATGTACTGGACTGTTTCAAGTTCATTTACCATTTAATCCATGCCCCATTAATTTTATATTATATTAATTTTGGGTACCAAGTAAAATTGAACAGTTGCTGCAGCATATTAAATTAAATCTAGTGCTTTTATCAGTCTTTACAAATCTAAAAAAATATTCCATATTAAGTTATTTTGACAAGATCTGATTGATATCAATTAAATTATTATCCTACTTTAGTTTTTAAATTAATTGAGCTTCATATCAATTGTTCCATCCTTCTGCCTATAAATGATGCTGTGATGACAGGATTATAATTACTTGAGTTGCTATGTAGCCTCTTAAAATACTGGAAGAAAATTAGTTTAGTTCAAGTCCTCTGGAATTTCCTCAGTATTCCAAGATTTATTATGAATTAACTTTAGTTTCCAAAGATCTTATTTTTCACCTCTTTTAAAATCTTAGTTGTAAAAGTTTAAGTTAATTATCTAGTATTTGGGGGTAGGGAAGTACGTCTGCCCTAGGGAGTCTTTAAACTTTCCAAGAGTTCTTGCATTTCAAAAATTGTGTGCGTTAGTTATATGTTTTTCCATTGGGGCTTTATTTTTAGAACTATTTCCATAATACTGGTAGTTAGCAAATGATTTCCTAATAAATTAGCCCTGCCTTTTAATTTCCGATTTTCTCCTTAATTTAGAATTTCTACTTAATTTAGTACAGTTCTTAGCGATAAATCAGGCTGTTGGTGCATAATTTAGCTCTAATGTACCTCATTGTTCATAGGGCCTTGACTGCTGTAACGAGAGCCCCTACTGAATGAATAGCAACAAACGTACAAACTAAGGCTGAGAGTGGGGTCTGCTTGTCAAACTTTGCTGAACTCTTCTTCCATTGCCTTCATTTCCCCCCACAGCTGAAAAATAAGTTGAACCTCTAAGGCTGTTGTTGTTATCTTGCTATGTCCATAAAAATATATATTTTCCACAAGAAAGAATCATTTCTCAGCAGTGGGCATGCATGGCAGGGAAGATTCCTAAAACAGGAGCCATGCCATGCAGCTGAATATTCCATGGGGCGACATGCTTTTTCAGGAAAAACAGGTAAGCTGTACACAGTGATCTATATTGGCAGAAAAATTTTCGTTGAACATCCCTGGTAATTATGGTGTTGGTCAGAAGATACTCAGGGTTTAATTTTAAGAATTTGTAAAGAGAAAAAAATCAGAAAAAAAGAATTTTCTTGTAAATGGAAGAGAACTATAACAAATGTGTTCTATAAAATTATCATAGAATCACAGAATGTTTTGTGCTGGGGACTTTAAAGATTATCTAGTTCCAACACCCTTGCCTTGGGAAGGGACATCCTTCACTAGGCCAAGTTGGTTGGAGCCCTATTCAAACAACATAAATAGAATTAGCATTACTTTTTTCATTAGGATATACTTGCAAAGATTTTAATTTTCATTCTATGCATCTGTTGTTATCTGTTTATTAAAAAACTTATATTTTTTCTTTTCAATTTAGATATTGTGAAATATTTCTAGCTAATGTATAACTTAAAAAAAATTTTGTCAAGACATGGAATATTGTTTCTGTTTCATACAGAGTTGTGGGAGAACACACAGCTGTGAAAGTGGCCAAGGTGACCATTTCCCAGTGAACACCACCAGAGAATTAACATCTACATCAAAATTCAGAAGTTCCTGCATTCGAAGATGTTTTATAGCTTAGATAGCAATTTATTGTATTAGTTACATAGTATCTCCCTGTGTCTGTATGGTTTTGGTGATGGAT
The DNA here is from genome assembly GCA_013396755.1 of Sclerurus mexicanus. Classification (NCBI taxonomy): domain Eukaryota; kingdom Metazoa; phylum Chordata; class Aves; order Passeriformes; family Furnariidae; genus Sclerurus; species Sclerurus mexicanus. The sequence continues at coordinate 861,656 of VWZF01005177.1, read as the reverse complement.
TACCCAGTTACCCTGTGTCGCTGTAACCCTACCCCTTCACTGGCCAAACCCACCTTCACAATGAGAAGCTAGCCACATAGCTCCGCCCTACCTGTACAACCCCCCTGCCTTCCTAGACATTCCCCTCGCCGTGTCACGCCCCTAACTCCGCCCATAACTCCACCCCTAACTCCACCCCTGAGACCTATACCCCCGTCCCATGCTCTGAATAAACCAGTTTTCGGCTCTCTCCCAACACCGCCAGGAACGTCTCCTCTCCTTCCTTCCGGGACGCGTGACAGAGTGATTTGGATTGGTGGGATTAATTACTGTAAGGGTGACCGTAAGAGAATAATACTGTGGCCTTAATGATCAGTTTATAAACTCAACACTATCAGTTAATGAAAGCTTTCATTTCCACAGATGGTATTTTCAGAGGTATTCTAGATCTAAAATACAATTGTGGAGAATCCCAGCTGATACATATATTCTCTTTTTCTTATTCCTGGTTATATACATGCAAATCCTGAAATTTCATTATGCATGGAATATGCTATTATTACTTCTATTTTCAGTAGTAATATTTTATGCTTTGATGTTGGTATAGAACGGAAAGTTCATTAGTCCAAAAAAGTGAGATTATTTAATAAAGCTCTGTGCATACTTGTTGGCTCAGATGATGCTTTCTCTGCAACATGTCCAACTGTCACTGTATTTTATGACATTTCAGGCTTACAGAAAACTCAACAGTGTCACTACAAGGTACTTTTTCTCCTTCGTGCATCACATCAAGTAGATGTGGTGGGGAAAAAAATATTCACAGTGCTGCAAGACTACTAGTGCAGCGCTACACTCCCAGTGATGAAATGCCTGCTACATCAAGAGGCCTGTGAGGTTAATGGCTCTGGGACCGTGGAATAGATTTATAGGTAACTTTTTAATACCTTGGGTCTCTTCCCATCCCCATCTTACCCACCTGAAAACTTAGGTGTAAACCTTCAATTTATAGAATATCAATCCCTATAGACCATGTTGTAAATTTCTCTGTTGGTTGCTTAAAACTTTATTCAGCTTCCTTAACTCTGTTTTTATCCAGTGGATAAGAAACTTTTAAGATTTTTGAGACAGAAAATGCTTATATGACTTGGTACAAATATGAATAGTTTCTCAGGTATTTTCAATGTCTGAAATGAGTTTTCTTGGAGATAGAAAAGATGTTAGGAAGACTTTTTTTTTTTTTTTTTTTACTACTGGCAAATAGTGAGAACAAATATGACAAAACCTAACATTAAACATTTTTGTTGTTGTTAATGAGAAATGTTCCCGTGTAATACACTGGAAGGTAAGAGATGCACCAACAGGAACAAAAAATGTACATAAGGGTAGACGTAATTTTCCTGTTCTTATTTAAGACCACCACAAGCCAACTATTTTGTCTTGTTTAGAAAAAGACTTTTTTTTAGAATAGAGGAGATGTGGGCAACTCTTTTAAATGTAGGCATCTGAGATCTACTATTATGCCAAGAACTGAGGGTTTCCAAAGAATATTAAAATGTCCTATGTATTTGTGCTTTGCCCCTGAGAAGAGCGTATCAATTGTCGCACTGAGGCCAAAGGCAGAACACAGCATTCCCTCCCTGCATAGGGATCTCTCTAGGATAAACCCATCGTCATATTCTCTTTGGCCAGAAGTAAACAAAAGATGTGGGATCTGATCCAAGCAAAGCAAAGCATACCAAACCTGATGAAAAGACCACACAGACTTTAGATCAAACCTTGGATCTCCAGAATGATATGTAGGATCCATTCAGCAGCACTAAATGCCATTTGAAAATAAATGTTGGTTTCCATCAAGTAAGGAAAACGTTCTGCTGGTTTTGACCTTGACAGCATCAGTGGTGCCAAATGGGGCTGTACAGACATAACACTTGGCTTGAATTAGACACAAGTGAAGCAAATAAGATGTGATTAGTAGTGTTGCCAGAATAATTTGTTCTTGTGAAAAACTGGTTGATATTTTTTAGTTTTATTTCTCTTTTTTTTTCCTGTTTTTCTTTTTTTTCTTACCTTATGCCTGAAAGTAACTAAGGTCATAACATTGATCTGATAGTTTAACATATAAAAAAGAAAGACAGGAATTTTCCTTGGTCTATTGTCTTTAGATGTGTAGAACTAAAGAAATACTCTTAAAACTGAAACGGCTGAAATTCTGGTAATTCTCTGAACCTGTGAGAGACAATTTTCTTTCAAGCCTCTAAATTAAATATTATAATTTTTCAAATTGTTAGGAAAAAAAAGAGAACAAGATCTCATTCACTGTGAAGTTGTCAACATTGCTTTTGTAATTTTTATTTTTATTCTCATTATAGCAATTACATTTGCAATATATAATATTTCTTTTCTTGACAAATGCTGAGGGAATTATTTGACTGCCTAACAGGTTTTGAGAAGACCTTAACATTTCAAGATTTTTGTGTGTATATGAACATTCATATTTTCATTATAGTCTCCCACCTACAATCGCTTAACATAATGGCAAACCTCTCTAAAGATTAGTTTTCTGAAGAGGGTTGATCTACTTAAAGTTATATGTTGCTGTCACTGACTCTATTAATTTGTTTAAGAATAATTGCACTTTTTATTGTACATTTTCTGCAAGAAAGTAAATCCATTTTGAAGAAAAATGACATCAAAGTTATGCTGGAAAATGTGTACATGGATTTAATTATATACTTTGCTGATCAAGAAGCAATGGCTTAATAAGTAAAAAGTAATTACGGTCTTTCAATGCAGCCACAGTTACTCCTGTCTGGGTGAACAGGTTGAGCCAATGAATGCATAATGAAGACAAGCAATAGACACATAACCTTATGCTTCAACATGCATTATCTGCAGTGGTGAAGGATGATGTAACACAAGAGGAATTAAAAAATTGCCATCCAAGCACAAGGCAATATTGTCCATATCAGAGCCATCTAACCGCCTTTGGGTTTGCTCTGTGTAACTCCCAGTGAAGGATTAGCTGAGAAATAATGGAGTGCTGCTTATGGATAAGTGCATTATGTACATATAAGGGAAGTAGGTGGAATATAAATGAGTGTACTCCTTCTCCCCATCACCAGCGGTCAGCAAAAGTGTTTTGGCAAAAGCAATGTTTACTGTGATTTAGCAGCATCAGGAAGTAGGGACTGACCTGATTATAGCAGCAATTCTCAGGCTTCAGCACTTTTTTTAATCATATAAAAGCCTAAGGATGACTTGGGAACTAAAACTTAAGCTTCAGGGCTTGAAATCTCTGACTGGAGAGTATCTTAGCTGCAGGACTGGGATCAAGCATGCGAGCTAAAGAGGAACCTGACATTTAGAGCAAAGCCTTCTGTCTGGGGCTGGGGTACCTGCAGTTCCTGCCAACTGCCTGTCTGCCCGAGCCTCTTCTCACCAAGGAGGTAGCACAGCCATAGAAGCTCCATGGCAAGTTTGCGGCTCGAATGTAACTTCTAATAAGTGGTTATCCCTTTTATCCCTTTATCTTTCTTTTTCTTGCCAGTTACACAGACATTTTCAGGCTTATGTTCAGGTATACAGTGGCATATCATCATATTTCCTCAAACATTCTTCAGACATCTAGGTAATTACTGCATTCTCAGGTAGATGTTAGTAGGGAGGGTAAATAGGAGAAAATTTGCTGAGAAAAAGATTGCTTAAACGTAGGTCTGCCTGTGCTGGGGTAGAACTGAGCTAATCATGGCTCAACACTATTTTGTGCAGTGCTTGTACAATGAAGCATCAACTTATCTTGGAGTTTAAGATGTGACTATGACATTAGTAACGTACAATTACATTACTGTAATAGCATTGTTTTTGTAATGGCTTTTAAGCTATGATTTAATTTTAGAATTTTCAAGATGTTAATTCTATACTTTTGCTTGGTGAGATATTTGTGCCTATAATCTCCACATTGAATTTTATGTACTGGGAACAAGGCATTTTCATAGAGAGGTTCTTGGAGTAATTTCTTAACACCTGAGCTTTTAACCATTTGTCGTAATAGTATCATCAGATGAGCTTGGAATATTTGTTACTTGCTTGAAACAGAACTATATTTTTCTGCTGACAAGAGTTTCCAGTTAGTCACTTTTGCTAATTTACACCCCAACCTACTTAGACTTCTGACTTGTTTGCTAAGCAGAATATTATACTAGTAATTATTGTCCACATGATATGAATCACCAGTTCAAAGCATTTTTCAGCTATCACATAAAGATGACAATAATTCAGAAATATGACTGCTGTCACCCACCTGAGATAAGAAGTCTCTATTTCTGAAGAAGACAGCTTTGTGCTCCCATACTGGCTGGAGAAGGGTATGTTGTATTTATCTGGCATCTGAGACAAGCAATGTTTTTACAGGGAATACTCTGTAATGCTCAGGTTCATACTATGCCTTTCATCATTTCAGACAGTGTTTTCCTGTTTCAGCATATTCTAATGTGAAGGGATAATGTTTCATTTGCTATCTGTAAAGGAAAACACAACTGAATTATGGAATTTTAATGTTATATTATGAATGTATATAGAAATCTTGGAAAAAATATCATCTGGAAAAATCATTAGTGTATCTAATTAAAAAAAAAGCCTAATAACTGAATAATGTTATTTTCATCCATTTATATCTATGTGTTGCAACTATGCACGTTTTTAAAGACATGGAGGGACTAATTTTTCCACATGAGTAGCAGTTATGTGTAAATAACCTGGCAAGTTGCCATAGTTATGAAGTGACTGCAGACCTGACATTTTACTGTACCTGCTTTTAGCATTCTGCTTATAGAGAACTATAAACCTGTACAAAAGAAAGGGAAAGCTGACAGAATACCCTCAGTTATAGCTCTAAAGAAAAAAATGACTTCAGGAAAGCCATTTTGGAGAACCATTTCAAAGGAACAGAGGAGGCACAAAAAATGATATCTTTCTGCTCTATGCTTTACGGTAAAACTGCCTACTATTTCATTCTGTCCAGTTCTTTTGGTCTGTTTGTATTTTTTAGACTGAGTCTATTTTTTCAATATGAAGCAGCAAACAAAGAAAAATGGCAAAAAAATAGGTATAAATAAGTGAATAGCCCACCTTTTAAGAGCTGCCTTCTTTATGGGAATTTAGTTGTAGACTTTAATGGACAACAGAGCAGAAGAAAACTTCAGCTTCATATTCAGCTTCAGCTTCATATTGCAGCTGAAATAGAAGCTGAAATGAACCATTTCTACTGAAAATTAACTTCCAGATACTCAGATTAAGTACTACAATGTTTTAGTTTCTAATTATTAATTTTACCAGACAGTTTGTTGCTATTGTTGTTTGGTTGGAGTTTTTTTAATTTTTTATTTTTCTCATGGGACTTGCACTAATTTTCTCTCTCTTTTTTGTCTCTCTTTGTGTGTGTGTACAGGTGTGCATGTGCAGACCCTTCTGAAAGAATACTAGAGGACTAAAGTAGCGGCTAGATAATATTTATTACTCTACTCTATAATAGCATAAAACAGGTCTACCCAAATACTGAAAATATAGTGCCATATTCTGTAGAATCAGAATAAAATTAATTTTTGCACCTCTGAGACCTTAAAATATAAGTAAATGTGGTGGTTTAGTTTTCTTGGTTTTGGTCTGGACCTTCCTTGGTAACCAGGTTATAACTAAGGAAGTATTCCACACCATTCCTTCATGTAATCAGGGGTATATAAGATGGGGAGTTCTCCCTCTCTCTCCCTCTCTCTCCCTCTCTCCCTCCCTTTCGTGTGCTGGGGAGGACATCAGGTCTCTGTGTTGGCTCAGCTCTTATCTATGTGAGCTGAGGCCTATCGGAGAAACTGGTGCCTCAGTCGTTCGGAGGTGGGGATTTCTACTGCTTCTCTTAAGAAGACTTTTAGTGAGAATTTATTGTATTAGTTACTCATTGAGCTTTTCCCTGAGTTTATGAGTGTATGTGTATCTGTTTTGTTTTGTTTTTACCTATTTTTGTCCCCTTTCCCTTTCCCCTTTTCCCTTTTGGAATTGTTTGGGGTTCTTATTTTGTAGATTCATAGTGTTTGAGTGTATATAATTGTAATATATGTGAATATATATATATATATATATATATACACTTTTACTATAATTCTCTTTTGTTTTTTTTCCTTTTCTCTTCAGAGGGGGGAATCTGTGTGGTCGGCTGTTGGGTTTGGCAGGGAGCCAACCCAAACGTCCACATTAAATAATGTGAGTCAAACATACTGTTTTTTGCTGAAAACAGCTGAATGAATTAGGACAACTTGGACAATTCCCTTCCAGTTGAGCTTTATATTTATGATAGGTTTCCAGACAAGATTTCCAATTGTACAGACTGTAGAATTGCACTGGAATGAACAGATTATCTATCACCAGTTTAAACAGAATAGCTGGAAAACTCAACCAGGAATCAAATATCAAGAAAAAAATAGGATATCATCCATAGATTTGTAAGGAAGACATGAATATTGATAACTAAAGAAACTATAGACAGGTAGTGAAGTTTTGGCTATGATCTAAAACGTATATAAACCAAGCTAGGGAGAGATTAACCCTGGGGAAGACTCAACTACATTTTGTAGTGCTACAGCATGCACAGCACTAATACGCAGTGTTAATGAAGGATTAAGTAGTACATAGTCACCCTTGCATACCAGTTCTCTCTTACAGGAAGATTAAAAACAGCTGTTATTTAGGAAGTCAACTGTAATTTTAAGAGCAATTAATGACAAACATTAGGAGCATGAATGTGAGAATTTAGAAGTTTAATATTAAGATAAAAAAGGCAGTACCAGAGGGTAGAACATTTCTAGTTCATCACAATTTAGCATCTAATGTAATTAAATAAGATTAGAGGAGGTGTAATCAGATGAAAGAAGGAATTATTCATTGACTGCATTACTTAGAAAAATGTAATAATACCTTCCTAATGCCTTCATATACAACACAACTTGCTTTTAGATACAAATGAAGCAAATGTAAAAATGATTGTACAGTGGAGCACGTTTTATGTGACTTTACTAAAACATGCCCAATGTATTTACCAAACGCTACAGTCCACACTGCTGTTATATGATTATAGAAGATTGTAGATAGTGAATGACACACTTCTTTTCTGTGTTTGTTCTTTTTAATTAGAAATACACACCACCTGACACGGCCTAAGACCATTTGTTTTAGCAACCCATTTTTTTTCTCCCTTTGATCTGGAGACATCACACAAAATCAAAAGACAAGATGTACTACTTGATAGTATCCTGTGCCTCTGGATGTTTGACTCACTTTTGGACTCCCTGACAACCCTTGATGTTCAGAGCTCATGGGCTGCAGGAGTGACTGAATGGTAGGCGTGCAATGTTTGCTATAAATTCTCATTAGACTGAACAAAGACTTAGTGTCAGGAACTCTTATGTTCTTAGAGTCACCATAACTAGCAACCAGCCCGCCATTTAGACTGAAAAGGTGTTGGATAGCAAGTCCTTAATTTTGTACAGTACACTTCAATAAGTTCTCAGGTCCCACAATCAAATCCTCAAAAGGTGCTGGCTCACCTCCACAGTCTCTCCACTTCCATAACAAGGTTCAATATGGAGTATAGGTTAAAATATGATAGCCCTGTTTTTCCCAGGCAAAGAAAGAGAAGAAAACAAAGAATATCACCAGTTCTTAGATCCCAAATTGGTCCTGCCATACGGATAGTTGGGAACTGGTGTTGGGAGTCAAAGAAAGTGAAAGAGAAAGAGAGGAAAAGGAAAAGGAGGAAAAGAAAGAGAAGTGAGAGCCAGAGAAGAGAACTAAGTGGCTCGATCTGCTCCATTTTATAGTTAACCTGGGGCATACCTCTTATGCAAATTAGATTTTTTGCACTGTTTTGTCCATGCACGCACAGCCCGCTCTTCTCTAGGAAGTGAGTTGGGAGGGTGGGACTGAGCATGAGTCTCAAGGTAAACCAGGAAGTTGGCTCAGAACAGCACTGCTCCACCTCCATGGGACCTTCTTATCTGATCAGCTATTCATGCTCAGGATGTTTGAGACAAAACATGCTTAGGTCTGGGACTCTACAGTGAGTGATGCAAGCAGGAGTGACTGGCCAGGAGGTGAGGAAGATGCTCCTCATGTTATCAAGGTCTTAAGAGGAGACAGTGCAAAACTTGACTGTGATTAGGGTGTTTGAAGATTTTCAACTAACTCATCTTAAGTCACATTTTAAGGGAGAGATTGTGGACACTGCATTTTCTTTACAAAATTGTTTTAGTCTCTACTCTAGATTAAGTAAAAGAGAGATCAAGTGTTAGCCAATAATCTTTAAATAATCTCCATATTATACATCCTTTTTTTTGAAACTTTGGTCTAAAATTAGTTTAAGCTTTTTGGATGTATTTAATTATAAATGTTCTCCTTTTAGCTAGACATTATTCAGAAAGAAGGACCCTGAGAAGCAAAAAGCAGAATCCTTACGTAATAAATTTCATTTTGCATACTGAATTTTTCACACTGATTTTTGGAAGTGGCAAAATTCAAATTTTCGAAGCATTGTGCTTCAGCAACACACAAAAACATTCCTGTTGCATTCAAAACTGTATATACTACTTCAAAGCTAATTAATTATTAATGCAAGTGGTAGCAAGGTCAAAGCTATCATTGCAGCATATTATATTTCTAAATGATTTTCAAATATCAAAATACGTAAATATTTAAATGGTCTATTTGTGGTGGTTTTTTTTTCAGAAACACCCCAAATGAACAAAAATGACAGAATTGGTTAAATATTTGATTTTGCTCAGTCACAAAGAGGAAACTTTTTCAAATGTGATATATCACCATCTTCAAATCCTATTTCTATGCCTGCAAAGGGAAAACAATGGACACAGCTAAATGTATGCTGTTTGTTTTCTCTCCAGGAATTGTATTTAAAATAATGAAATAGCTAAAGCATATCTTATTTTTCAAATCTAGTGCCTTACTGCCCATTTTCTAGATGTTCATTAGAGAGGATTTGTCAATGCAAGCAGTTTCCTTCCACTTGCTGAAAGTAGATATGTCTAAATGTTTTGCTTATACCTGTTGAATACCAATATATCACACAAATACATTTTCTGGCAAGGAAGGTAACTGGGATAGTAGTTAAATCTTCTTTGATTATTCCCCACTCTACGTAATAACCCAATAATTTCAGTTATCAGACTTTTTAGATGAACAAAATGTATACTCTAGAGTCCACTGACTTCAAATAGAATCTTGCAAATTGAGCCTGAGACATAATGATGTATTCAGAAAGAATATAAATAGAAGGTTAGTCAATCCTCAGTGAATACCATGAATAATTTAACTTGCATCCATTACTATTCAATTTGACCCATATATTATCTCTCAGGTACCAATCAGAAAGAAAAATATTGTTTTCATTAAATTTCATAATAGGCACTGTCATTCTGTTTCTTACTCCACTCTAGAGGAGTAATCCTAAGAAGACTAAGAGACTTTAGAAGTTACTACTAATTTGTCAACATCACATTTCTACTTTTTTATCATCTGCAAACAGAATAGTAAGGAAAAACGGGGCATACTGGAAAAAAGTTCCAAGTGATATCCTGAACATACACACACAAAGATTATAATGTTTTCTCCTTACAAATATGGCAACTTTTATAACCTTTTAGAAATATACCACCTACTTCACATTTGCTTTTATTGGGGAACATTTATCTTGGTTTTAATGAGATCACAGTTGAAAACTCAGTCCAAAGTTTGATTGATCCATTACACTTTTAATTGTAAACACGCAACAATAAGATTTTACTTCCTTAAAAATGAATGCAGCATTCTGCAATGAAGAGCTGTTAATGGGAAAAAGGAAGCAATTAATAATTAGGTATGTTGATATTACAGTTGTGGCAACAGTTTTGGAAAGAGCATCTTGATCAGATTTGAATATAAAGGTAGATTTGTAGTGATAATTAATATGGCATATTAACTACTATCCAGAACTTCAATCTTAAGAAATACATGCTGGTGAGAATATGAAGATATTACTTATTTTGAAGATCTGAAACCTTATTCTGCGCTGTTATTGTGAATTAATACTGATAATACTGCAGTGAAGTAAATGTAGAATATGAGAATAATAATAGTAATAATAACGCTAGATGATTCCAGAAAACAAAATAACTCTAGGAAATGTTTTCAAGGGTATTTTATCAGTACCTTCATATATATATATATATATAATTATTTATATGTTGAGTTGCTGTTTACAGGGTATTTTTCTTTATTTAGATCCTTTTCACGAATAAGGTCATAGGACCTTGTCTGCTCTCACTCAGAACAATAGTATAATAACATTTTGCAAAACTAGAGCTTCTCAAACACTGTGGAAAAGTGAACAAGTAGATAAATCTCCCAGGAAGTCCTAAAAGGCAGTTTTTGAAAGGCTCAAGACCTAAAAACATATTAAAACTACTCATTATGTTTTGGTTTTTGTCAGGGCTCCCATGCTCTTTTATTCTCTTTTATTCTCCTTGCAGGTTCCAATTCTGAGAGCTGGCTCTTACGCTGAAAAAAGGCAGTCAAAACTAAAATATTACAGTTCAGTAAATAGGAAAATGCTTGCTGATGACATTAGAATGTTTGTAAAGCTAGTGACTATGATCACCACGGAGTTTCATATCCACAGAAACGGGAGATAGTTCAGAAGCATTTTAGCAAATTAGACACAGAAGTCCATGGTCCTAGCTTTTTCTTGGGTGTACGCTGATCACAGAAGTTTAGAATCTTAAAATACCCTGAGTTAGAGGGGACCCATTTGCATAATCAAAATCCTTTGGATGCCCTCTAGTAGCTTTATATTTTTTTTTGTATTGTAGTGCCCAAAACTGCACAGGGTACTCGAGACCACACCAGTGAAGAGCAGAGTGGGACAATCCCTTCCCTTGACTGGCTGGCAATGCTTTGCCTGATGCCCCCCAGCACACGGTTGGCCCTCCCACTGCTGACTCATATTCAACTTGCCATTGACCAGGGCCCCCAGGTCCCTTTCTGCAGACCCCAATCTGTACGAACATCCAAGGTTGCACCGTTTCAGGTGCAGAATCCAGCACTGTTTAAACACAATGAACATTTGTATTGCAAAAATTCTCATGAGGTATAAGGATATGTCTTTTGTTGTGAGTGGGGTCAAATACTAGAACGAATGGTCCAAAGCTGCTGTGGAAACTGCAATCCCCATCCCTGCATGTATCTAAAACTTCTTGTTGTGAGCAGGGTATCAGACCAGCTGACCTCTGCAAGTCATAAATTAGTCTATGTCTCTTAGAATCTGTGATTAATATTTTATTTAACTGACTGCTTATATTTGTATGTGTTGCAGGTAAATCTATAATGGTTTGACATATATCAGAATGAAGTGATTACATGAGAGCTGGAACAATCCTACTGATACTATGAAAGCTACATGGCTCAAGTATATGTTATGATATTGCAATCAATCCCATATTTGCTATAACAATGATATGTTGATTGCCAAAAAAAATATATACTTCAACTGGTATTTTAATTTCAGTAAATTATGCTGTTCTAATACAGTTAGCTCTAAATAAGCCTTTTATATTTTTTTACTATAAGGTTTTCATATTTGGCGATACTACATTTTTTTTGTGGTTGCTCCCTTAGGTTATTAATAATTTGAGCTATCCTCCTTACATGAATCAGCTCACAACATGAGGCAGAAGCCTCAAATACTGTATAAAATTTCTTGAGGCAGATTCTGAAAAAGATAAGAGTGAAAGAGGAAAATTAGCATATTGCAACTCCTCTACTAATAATAAAAATGCCTAGCAAGAGAGCAGGAAGCAAGGAAAAATAAACCCCTTAGGAATACTGAGTAAGCCAGACATGTTCAGCGAAAAGGGAGCTCTCTGCCTGGCAGGAGCAGATGTACCTTTCTCAAATCAGAGAAGAGAGCAATGAGGGCTGTATGAGGATCTTTATCATAGATTAACAGCAGAGACTGAATCAACAAATCATAACGTGATCACCTACATTGAAGGATGAATTTTCATTACACTGACTTTTATCCTCTCTGTAGAATAGGCATGAGGAAAACTATGCAGTGGAAAGAAAGGTCATCTTCCTTTTCTAATTCCTGAAATGATAATGTTATGGTAAATGAGAAATCTCCTCCCAAAGAAGGTGAAAGCACTGACAGAGGAGTCTAGTGGGAGGCTTACAATGTAGTGTTTGTCACATTTCACTATTGAGCTATTCTGGTCTTTGGTGTGTTTTTTTTTTTTTTTTTTCAATCTCTAGCTGGCTGGGGCAGATAATCTTGCTCAAGGATTTTACCAGTGCAATTTATTGATTACAGTAGCTGTTGCCAGGTAAGGAGAAACACTAACTCCATACTTCCCTTTCTTTTCTCTCTTCTCATATCTCTGTTTTTTCTGGTTTTCTCCCTTTTCACTCCTTTCTTACTGTGAAGAACAATCACAAGTGGAGCCAGAAATATTTGGGAAACCAATCAAAAAACCCAACACAATTCATACTACAATGAAAGGCAAGGTTGCTACTTTATGCTGAATATTAACAGAATTACAAGGGCTTTTTGGGATCACAGACGACAACACTGACCAAAACAACTAGGTTTCAAGTCAGAACAGTGAAGATATATTCAGAAGCATTTTCCTGAAAGAATCAGGTATTTTTTCAGCTTCTATAAACACTATTTTTTCATAACAACATGGAGAGTTTTCCAGAAGGCTGTGGTGTTAAAATAAGGAGGCAAAGAGAGAAAAATTAATCTGCTGTAAACATATATAAATTATCAGATCTGAAATTAAAAAAGTATCAGATCTGGAATTAAATTTGATATTCATTACTAAACTTATCACAGCATGAGAAAATATTTCAAAGAGGGAGCTGAAATGTGGTGGCAGTGAAGTTTCTTGAAATTTTCTACTGCTGCAAGGTATTTCAGAGAGTGGTTTAATTCACTGTTACAGAAACTACAGAATGGGTTAAAACTTCATCTAGAAATATTCTTGAATCTTTTCATATTAAGAAATACCTTTGAAAGTCACACAGAGTGAGAAAACCAAAATTAGGAGGTCAGAAGTTTAGCCTGGAGTACCTTAGAAGCCTGAATAAAGAATTTATGCAGGTTTTATAAATCTGTTAGCAGTGTCCTACAGGGCCATTAAATTCCAATAAAAGATATAAAAGGTGTACTGGGTCTCTGGGGATTGGTAATGGGATGTATAGCATTCACCTCTATCTTATTAGGTCAAACCCAACCCACACTGAAAAGAGGTCTTTCTGATGATGATGTCAAAGTTGGTGGGTCAGCCTCAGTTCTTTTCTAACTCAAGAAACTGGTGATTGTTTCCTAGGCCTCATGCCATAAGCATATCTACACTGAATTATGTGTCATGAGAGTCTGTGTATTTACTCTGATTATACCACTTGACACTGTATTTTCCAGAGTGAGAGGGCTATTATCATTCAGCATGACACTTCCAAACCAGAATCTTACTGTGTTTAGAAGTAGAACATTTTACTAGAAAACAAATGCACCCCACCCCTGTTGTTTAGCAAATATATACTGATTTTTCCACAAAGACTAAAATTTGTTCAGACTTTCACTATCACTTAATTTATAATCCCATTTCTCTACTTTCCTGGGGAATGTCACACTCAAAAGCTCACTCTAGATCATAATCTTCCCCAGGGTTAAGTCACTCTTTACCTGTTCATAGCCATTGGAGTTTCTCCAATCACCCTATAACTACCCATGACTGTTTGTTTGGAGGCTATTGTGGCTACTGTGTTACTTCGCTGCTTGCTTTCACTAGCATCACCCTATTAGTCAAGATCAATGTATTAATACAGAAAAACATCCACAAGTCCAATATAGGAATGAATTACTGTCATATTGACCATCTCACTTGTACTGTTCAACACATTTATATTCCGAGATAATGCATAAAATCACCCCTTTATTTCCTATAATGTTCCTGGTATGCTTTAAGATAATTACCAGAGAGATATCTTCCTTACAAAGCACAACAAGAGGCAACCAGCCTTGGTAATAATAGCAAAGAATGTTTCAGTAATACTTCTTAACATCTTAAATCCTAGTGGAAAAATGGAAGACAGATAAACTCAGTTACCACTTTCTGTGCTGTTACCACCTCAGCGGACTTAGCCTTCAAGGGCTATGATCCACAAATTGTTTCTGTGCTAATCACTCACGTAAGTGCAGTACACAACAGTAAAAGAATAAACATAAAAGCTGATTTTGAGCTTATAATGATAAGGACTCAAGAATTAAATAACATCAAGATTAAAAATGTTTGAACCTAATTTGCATCCAAACTCTTCTTTGTGCAAATGCATTATCATACTGTCTTTAATTACATGGTGATATGCTGCTTCTTATGCAAGATTTTCATTAAGTGGAAATCTGATAAGCTGAGGAATCTTGCTTGTTTAGCAACCCTTCTTTAAGCAGAAAATCTCCATAAATGCCAGCAAACAAGCTTTAAAAGTTTTCTATGCTAAGAATAGTTTAATTGTACAAAGATTATGAGTCCATCAAGGTGTCAAGTGAAACAAAGAAAAGAAAAACAAGTAAAAATCAGAATTATGAAAGTCAATAATAAAGTTTCTTTACCCCCCTTCCCTTCCTTTCTGAGATATTCTAAAATGTTTTATTCTTTTAGTTCTTTATAGGCAGTAGGAACCAATAGTGTTACACTTCTGTAGGAAAACTACCATCTTCAAGAGTATGCGCTGAAACTCCATGAACTTTTAATGTTTATTTGTTTTAAAAATTTTGCAGATACTCCTTTCCTCAGAAAAGGACCAACAGTAAACCAAAACCCTCCTGAAGGTAACTAGGGTAACACAAGCTGGTGGGGTCTGATACTGAAAAGTTCAGATCTAAATCCAGCTAAATTAACTGCCAGTGTTCAGATCAGTAAAGACCAATTTTATCAGAATTATTTATATATTTCTTTTAACAATATCAATTTCAAAACCTGTAATGCTTGAGTTGGGAAAATACAACAGATTTTTCTCTTTAACCAACAGTGTGAATCAATATTGCTTTTATAATTTCAGTTCAGAAGTGGAAGTTACAATTTAATATTTAAAATCATGGTATAAACTGAAATATCAAAATTTTACACAATTTTTGTACCACAAAAGTATTTTTAAATTGTATAGAATTGTATAAAAAGTATTTTATGTAACAGCATTTTTTTCCAATTCATCCTGTTTTTTGAGACATCTAAATGTGATACAGTAAGAAAATACTGAATATAAGATATCTATAAGATAGATAAATTTTAAGTATGATATGTCAGTGAATATATGCAAAAAATTCTTACTGCTATTCTGGTTTTCTCATCTTCAATTGACCTGACACTGAGCTGTCAACATCACATATCATATCAACACCTCTGCCACCAGAAAACCTGCCAATTATTATGGCAGTTTCCACATGATTGTAATTCAGGCCACATCCATGACCAAGGCAATATTCCCCCCTTGCTTGAGAAAACCAAATAAGCATTAGAAAAAGAGAAAGCTTTAAATGTTTGGGAACATTTCTCTTTAATTTCCTAAACTGTTTCCAGAGAAGCTATTACTTATTGTTTGTATTTTATTTCTTCTGATATATGAGATTCTTCCGCCATGGAGAAAGCTGTCAGAACTATAGAAAAGAAACTTCTCCATAGTTTATCAGTGACATCAGACAAGAGATCACTCAGTTACTTTTTCTTAAGGAAAAAGAATCACTGCAGTTTAGTGAAATCATATGCTGGAAACTCAGACAGAGTAGAAGCTGTGATTTCCAGGTACTCTGTCTGTTACTCTTTGTGTGAGTCTGTCAGCACACAATAACTGAAATTTAACTTTCAATTCACCTTCTTGTGAATTGAAAAAAACTTTGCAAGTTTTGATTCCACAGATCTGTTCTTTTTGTCATGGTTGAGAAAAGGGGTCTGATTCATTATATTCATTGATTTTGTATTGCAAGGACAGCAGTGCTCACCTAAAGTTGTTAAAATCACCTTGCAAACTCTTTAAAGACATTATAGATGCGTAACAAACTCTAAGGACAATTAGCAACCACAGGTGCAATTGCCCATGGAATCTGCATCTGGCAGCCTCCTGAGTACTGGTGGGGTTTTGCCAACTCTGCAGGACTGACTTAAGCTGACAAATTTCAGGTTGACTATGGCATCTGGAGGGGAAATAGAAAGGAAAAGGGGAATTTTTTTTGTTTGTTTTGTTTGCTTTTCTGGTGCGTTCTTTGTTTGCTTATTTTTTAAAGTGGTAGATTAACTCTGAATGCCAAAAGGCAGTAATATTACTCGTTCATAGCTTAAAGTTTAAAAAGTCTGTTAAAGATTTGAGAATGGGTCCTACTACTTAGGTATGCAGCTGAAGTGTTCCTGTTTTCCAAGCACAAAACTGTCAAAAACCATTAAACCACAACAAAAAGGATTGACCATTTCACTGAAAAAAAATTTGAGAGAGCCCTGAAAGCAGAGTTAGACTGCATAGTTGTCATGGGCCTGCTTCTTTTGTTTCAGAGGTGTGTAGCCTCTGGAAACTTTTTTCCTTCCTTATCACTGGAGGTAGGAAGGAATTCTTAATCATTCATAAATGAAATAGAAATGATAGCTTGATGGAATCTGGAAAAACCTTTGGTATAAATTTATTTGCAGCATATAGAGCTAGTATATAACTTGTTTGCTTGTTTATTATTGGTCACCTGTCTTTAATACAATGGGCGTTTCCACTCTCCATGGTTTCTTCTTCCCAGGCCTCACTGGTACTTTTTTGTTTGTTTTTTGGAGAAGAATCTAATAAATTTGTTCTTTTTTTTACACTCTCTATACTGAATGCAATACTAATAGCTCCATTTATCTTTAAACAGGCTGTTCTCTTTGACATCTGGAGAGTCACTGTTGTGTATCTCTGCCTAGATAAAAATAAGCATGATGCTTGTTAAATCTGTAAAGTTAACTCCTCAAAACTTAAAAGATGGTAAACTTACCTTTGGCTTTTGAAATGTTAATACACTGTCTTGTGCATACGTGTTGCAAAATATTTGTACACTGATGTTGCTTTTTTAATAAGACCCTGAAACTGTTGAGTGAAATCAATATTTTTTTGTTTATGTAGCATGAAATCATTCATGTTGATTCAAATCCATTCAATATAGAATTATTAATTTATCCCTGAATGAACTAATTGTGATTGAATCAGAATACAGAATATCTCAATCTTTCTTAGGCAATAAAGAATACATTTTCATGACAGCACATGGAGATCAATTGCTACTGATTCTACACAGGGGCCTAGGCAGGAGTGGCACAGTACAAGTTACGCACTTATTTTGTATGCCCCTCGACACATCTGAGTCATAACTTTCCAGAATACTTAGCAATTACATCTTGCTGAGCAAATTTTCTGTTTTCTCCTGATGACCACCAGAAAATGTGAAGGATAGAAGTTCTACAAAGTGCAATGTGAAGTATTTTGAAGGGCATAACCTAACTTAAATGTCAGACTTTGGGGGGAGTTGAGGGGAGTGGTTAAAGGCTCTGGGTGAATCCAAGACAGTGCACAAATGTACAATCATGCTGGAGCTCATAGGAAGCAAAAATCACTCCTATGCTGAAAAAAAGAAAAATAAGGTTATCTTTCTTTGATTTTTAAAGAAATATTAAAACCATTTTAATTATAAATTAAAACCAAAATGAACTCAAAATGCACAACATTAATTTGTTCAGAAAGGGAAACAAAAAAAAGGATCACAAAAGTTACTTTGGAAGATACATGGCTTGAAAAATTACATCTAATCAATTGAAGTTTGGCAAAGTAATGAATGACTAAAATCAGGATGTTGCAAGGGGGAGCACTAGTTTATCTTTGTTATTGCATACTATAAAAATAATCATCAAAAGAGAACATTTTACTTTGTATTACCATACAAAAGAATTTTATGGTTTCCAAATCAACTGATCCAGCTGCAATAAAGTGGTGATGCCTCTGTACTGTGTGGTTTGAGAAGGGGATAATGAACTTTTAATTTCTTCTAAGGATTAATTACAGCTTCAAGCCTGGAAAGTCGCTGTTGTGTGACATTCATTCTTGATGCACCACAGATTATACATAAAGTATTGTCATTCCAATTTAAATTCCACTGTGCATCTACTTAAAGTCTGTAAGTCTTTCTTTTTTATACCTCTGGTAACTGCTTTGCAGAGGGTGAATTTATTGCTTTCACTTTTGGGAGCACAGGGCGGTGGAGAGGGGCAAATAGAACAAATATTGAGGCTATTTCTAATTGCTAACTGATTGTTATTCTCTTGGCTGTTGTTTTGTGTTACATTCCAGCTGACTTGCTGCTGCACAATAGCTCAACAATAATTTTTGGATTCATTCCTTATTGATATTTAAATAGTAAACACTAGTAAACACTAGGAAGCTTGCTAAGTCTATTGGACAATGCTCTGAGGGATATGGTGGGATTTTGGGGTTGTCCTGTGCAGGTCTAGGAGTTGAACTCAATGATCCTTGTGGGTCCCTTGCTGCTTAGGGTATTCTGTGATGCTATGAACCCACAGAGATTTGCCGTTCATTTGGATCTCTCACAAACATCTTGCTCTGATTCAGGTTTCACTGTAATTCTTCTTTTTTTTTTTTTTTTTTTTCCCCT